>NW_019775573.1:58323-100219 GCF_001039355.2 Lingula anatina | reverse complement strand
GGGGGGGGGGGAGGGGTGCAAATAATACGGTATGATACGGTATGAATAATACCGTACTGGTAGAAATAATGCAATGGATTTAATTTTCTATTTGAAAAATTAAACATACTCCACAAAAAGTCTAATTAATAATAATAATAATAATAATAGTAATAATGAGTAAAGGAATGTTTTCACATTTATAGGCTCTCTAACTACTACAGTGAAAGACAATGGAATACAATATAAGAGTACAATATATGTTAAATAAAAGGAAACATGTATACACGTATAAGACTCCTAAAAATACTTATTTGACATTAAGAGTATGTTAAGAGGTTTGCGTTTTAACATTGCCTTTTCCATAAATTTTACTAAGGCAGTCACAGTGATTTTCTCTACCTGTAATGCTTGCTGCATTCAAGAAAGAGGCTCATCTCATCTTCAACTCTGTCAGAGTTTGGATATTTTTTGTATGACAAGGTGTTTTGTATTTCATGCATCTTATTATATATATTATATTATATGTATTTCATTTCACGTTGTTTCAGTATTTTGAGGTAAAAGCACCGATGTCGGCTTTGGAATTTTTTTCAAGCACAGAGACAGCTTTCAAAATGATAATTATAAAGCTGGGTTAAAACATCACAAATGGATGAATATCAGCAAATCTCTCAAACGACGCCTGAAATTTTGCAATGGACTGTTCACTTCAAAAGGCGAAAACTTACAAGCGTAAAATTTCGTCAACCACTTCCACCCATCTATAACCCAGATACTTCTCCTCTTAACCAGCGGGGTAATATGCGTGACGATCTCTTGGTTAGATAGGAAGACACACTTGAGCCGTTTAACATATATCTCTTCAATCTAAAAAGGACTGAAAAGGGCGAAAAAAGAACCTAAAATGCGAAGAAAGGCATTACGTAGCGGACAGTATTGGTACATGTATTCGATCAGAAAGTTGCATGCATGGTTCCGTACAATCTTAGATTCGTTTTTGATCATCATTAACACACAGTTGCAAAAAATTAAAAATGCAGTTCCCCTTCCCCTCCCCCACCTTGAGTCGCCCCTCTGAATTACCAGTATTTGGTGCCGCAGACGCCGGTGATGACTGACCCGGGGCGATCTTAATCATATCTAAATTATTCTTCAGTTTCAAGTGGGTGGAAAAAGAGGAAGAATGGTGTACTATGGCTGGAAGACCATCGCTGCTGTAATTCCTGTGACCCTATTTTTCGCTGGTTGTGCATCCTGGCCAGAGTTTGTCGCTGTGTTGAGTCGGCCGGACTCTGAGCTTAAATCATCGGTGACAGCGTTAGGTAGGTGTGTAGAAAGAGGACAAGTGCGAGCATCTCTCTCTCTCTCTCTCTCTCTCTCTCTGCGGCGCTCAAAGGTATTTAAATCAATGGGATGATTGCTTTAGTGACAGTGCATGGTTGTTTTGTTGCCTAAGGATACTGTAAGAGTTTTTGATCGTCCAGATACTGATAATGTGTTTTTTTCCTTTTTCCCCACATCAAGTTATTCAGTAATGCATCTACCTTTGTGCTGATTGAAAACAAAAATATTCTCTCGAAAACATAAAATTTTGGCGTTTTTATTTTTCGTTGCTAAGCATAAGCACAGGCACCTCAAAGCGTTTATCGTCAATTTAACACCTAATTTGAGGTGAGATAGCAATCGGTATGGAGCGGAAGCCATCCCTGAACGAGAACTTGTCGCGGAAATTGGCATAGGTGACGACAAGTGTGTAGTTAGTCAATCTTGTGCCATCATTTTGGTTGAAGTGTTTTTGTCATGGAGTTACGGGCCCCTAATTACAATGCATCATTGAACAAAGGGTTTATTTTGACATATACCAGGTAAATGATAAAATCTGAACTAAGACTTTTAAGAAAAATCACTGGCAGGCTTAAGTGATGTTATTATATTCTCGATGAAACAGTGTCCGTGGGTGCTGAAGTCAAGGAAAAATTTGAGAATCTGATGTTGAATTTTTTTTAGTCCCAAATCGCAGTTATGACGTCATCGGTATGATGTCATTTGTGTAAATGCTGAGGAATTTAGTCAACGAACACTGAAAATTTATCTGTTATCAAGAAAATGTATAAGGCAGTAAATATAAGGTGTTTTTGCTTACCCTGACAGTTACCTTAACTTATTTATTTATTATTTATTTATCTATGTTAATTTTTTAAGCAAGAAGTGTCTTACTATTGGAATGGTGCATTTTGTATTCTTTCTGTGTTGCAGCCCTTTTCGGTGTGTAAATACTTAATATCTGAACTCACGGGCTGTAGTCCTAGGAGATGAAACATTTTTTAATGTATTACATGTACAATGTGCGTTAAAACTTTATTTAGTAAAGTCTATTAGTGTCTATTAGCGGATTAGACGGCAAGCTTTGGAAGAGGGTTACCATATTTGACCCTCGGACAAGTTAGTCCCATATTCTGAATGGGGCCTTTGTTTACATATTCAGTCGTGCATGGCATTATTTTCAGGTTTCGTAGAATCTGTGTACGTGTTCTTTGTGTTCGTACCAAGTCCGTTTGCAAAGATGGTATGGCAAGTTCTTGGCATCAAGTCGACGTTCCTGACTGGAGTAGCAATATCTCTCCTAGGTCTGGCTATAAGCTCTATTGCTCCGAGCGTTACATTTCTAACGCTATCACGGGGAATGCTGGTTGGTTTTGGAGCATGTCTAGCTTTGACACCAATCACGTTTCTTTTAGCAGATTGGTTTCCATGGGAACATCGTTTTCACGTGTTGGCAACAAGCGTTCGGTACTTGGTTAACCCTCTAGGTAAGTATTGTGACTCCATATGCTATTGCATATCTAGCATAGGCCTACTGTTAATTATCAATACTTATGTCGAAAATGTTATCAAGTGTAAATTATAGTGTAAATAGTTGTATTACATCTTTTATACGACTGTGACTTTAACTCAAACATATTTAAACAGTCGGTAGTTAACAATCGTAAAACCTTCTGTTAAAACTCCCATTGACCATTTTGCGATATTAATGCATTATGAAAAGTATTCGAAATGAAAAAGAAGGGATCAAATTAATGAAATCAAATAATAAACAATAAATAAAGACAGTCATCGATACATCTGGGCATCCATAGCCAAAAGATCCGAATGCTTTGTCTTTACATTTTCAGGAAGCGTGGTTTTTGTGAACATTTTCAGGTGGATAAATGATTCCTTTGGCTGGAGATATAACTTCTTATTTCTCATCACCTACGGGTCGTGTACATGTGGAATCCTTGTGCCTATTTTACGCCACCCTAAGCCCTGCGAATCGCAGAACACAAAGCCTAAGAAAACCCAATGTAGTGATGCATCGTGGAGCGTGATGTCTAAAACTGTCATCGTAGTTCTGTGGATGTGGATTTCCTTTGGCAAAGCATTGGGCCTGACCGCCTTCTACACTATCATGGTAAGTGACGACTACACTCCGCAAGTGTGTGCTTTAGTCCGTGGACCGCCCTCATTCACATAAACTACTGCTGAAGAATTCTGTTTGCCGATTTGCTTCCATTTAGGCCTATTCCTCATTCAGTGCATAAAATTTTGGTGTGTGATTGAACGATTTTTTTTTTATAAAGTTAAAAAATATAAAAGAACAGGAGTACGTTAATGTATCTTTTATTTGGCTAAAGTCACTTAAGGCCGTACCACAACTGTATAAATATATTTAGAGTTTGGCACTAAGAAAAAGAGGAAATATCTGTAATAGGACTTAAATAAATTCTCTCTCTCTCTCTCTCAACAGTGTTTGAACGTAACCAATTTACCATGTCCTTGTGTTTACGTAGGTTAAGTATGGCGAGGACATGGGCTATGATTCCCTTACAGCCACCCACCCTCTCACGGCAGAAGGAATAACCGCGTGCCTATCACGTGCTATTACGTCATTCTTCGGGGACCACATCAAGGGGTACTTTCTGCACATGTATGTCGTCTGCACAGCACTGCTATCGTTAGCTCATCTGCTTTTACCATTTGCCAAAGTTCCAGTCGCTGTGATTATGTTTGGAGCAGGTATGATAACCAGGATCCTTAGTTACGAATTAATTTATTTTCTCTTCCTGTAACCATGAAGAGGTTGAGGCAGGTTTGGCCCGCGATCTATATTCTTTACATGTACCAGGGTCACAGCCAAAATTTTTGAGAAGATCAGATATTCAAAGAAAATATTGTTTCGCTGTTGATATACTAGCTAGCACTATTCTGCCACAGTTCCCAGTGATATTTGAGTCTATTTTCTAGTTGAGCAGGGGCATGCCAGGGGGAACGGTTTTCAAAACCACAGTTTTAACTAATTAAAATTTTACGTCATTGAGATTTTGTCTATGTACTGAAGCTCATAAAAACTTGCTCGGGAATTCGGTATTATGGAATGGATTACACACACATCAACACACACACACTCGCAATCACACACACAAATGTAGACACAAACACAAACACACACAAAAACACAAAAGTCACGAACGTGCACACAATCGCACACAAACACACAAACACACACACGTCCAGGATAATTTCCCATAACTAAAACATTAGGTTATAATCTACAGTTGTAGGTGCTGGTCAGGGGCCTATTGTAGCCGGTTGGTACGCTGCATGCAATGAAGTCCTCGGCGGAGAGAGTGTCCACACGTTCTTCATATTGCTTCTCGTCAGCTGGGGTCTTGGGCGTACCACAGGGAGTTTGTTACCTGGTAATGTACAGATATTTACACCATAATTCTGGGATAATTCTGTTAAAACGCAATTTGTTATATGTCTGACCATTATGTTACAGTTCTTCCCTTCTGTATTTGTACACCGTGTTCACGATACAAAATGCGACACAAACTATTTAAAATCTTTTTTACTACTACTCTTGAAGAAAACCAACTCGAATGTAACCTAATTTCTATACCATATATAAATATATATTTAAGTTATTTCATAAAACGATACTCCTTATTATTCGATATTTTATCATTATGTAGCATGAATTAAAACACCTGCCATTACTTTATTTCTAGGGCTCATAGTGGATTTTCATCAAGAGTACTCTCTGCTATTTTTCATCTTGGGGACATCGTACGGTTCTATGGCAGTAAGTCTTCTCGTAATCATAGAACTCAATCGCCGACATATGTCAAACCAAAAATCAAGCAATTTTTTCACCCAACCAGAAAAAAGGGTGTCGCCACCAGATAAATGTACATTAGATAAGAACAAACATTTGAGTGAAGTTGAAAGTGTTCTGATGCAGACTAAGCATGATCAATCTAATTTGGAAAGGAAGCCGCTGGCTGTTTCAACACCGCATATACACTATACATATGAAGAAATCCAACCGAAGAGAAACTGAATCATGCAGCTACATTTTATGTTACACTCTGTTTTAACTGATTCATCCTATCAATAAATATTTATGACAAATTGGGAAACTTCTTTTTCTTTTCTAAGTGTCACTATCGATTTAGGATGCTGCAATTATTCAGTAACATTGAAAAAGTGTGTGTTCGCAAGTTGATGGTGACAGGTTCTTAATAGCGTTGACATCGAACGCAGTGCGCAGATGGATGCATGCCTTTGAAGAGGATGCGTTTACGACATGCGGTAGAAACGTGTACTGTATGCCGGTGTAACAGGAATGGAAGTCGGGGCTTCAATGTGATAAGTACAGGTTTTGGTTAGTTGAAGTATTGGTGTTATTAATGGGACGAATGCCATCTGTATGCCGGCAATCCCTACACTGTAAATGCCCTTGAAGGTACTCACATGGCCAGAACAAGGCTTCACGACCTTCCGGAAATAGGGTACAGGCTGTCCTCAATTGACAATATAAAGTGCTACACTGTAATTAATTTTAAATGGTATCATTAATACCTTACCGGGTTTTATTTTGGATACGACTAAGGGGCCATTCAGTATATCCGAGTATCAACGGGTCCAAGGCTCAAATATGGCGGACCCTACATGAAAGGAAGACCGCTTAATCCTATAATGGTATCTTCGCCTCTAACACGCCTCCCAACGCGTCTGCTTGAATGGAGCCGAGTTTTAATTACTGTGCCCCAGCAGGGACGACGCGTGGGGAGGCGTGTAAGAGGCGGAGAGACTTGGACCAGTTGATACTCAGATCTTCAATTCTGAATGGTCCCTATTATGTGAATGTAGATTCTTACACGATGCCTAATTGGTCCTGATATAAAAATTGTTAAAGCACGCTGTCTTGAAAGCTATGAAAAATTCAGTCAATCAATATGCGGGTCTTTGCGGATGCATTAAATCCTTGATTATTGAAGCTTTATGGCTGCTGATGGTGGTGTTGTCACATTAAACCAAGATGTCAGCTACGTTATACAAACGAGAAAAGGTCGTGGTTCAGGCGGCTGAGATTTTATGTATTACGAGTTTTATTTTTAAAAACTGTACCTCTCTCTCTCTCTCTCTCTCTCTCTCTCTCTCTCTCGCAAACGGACACACGTTAAGCTGATTGGACTCAGCGAGAGTCCCCGCAGAGTTGGGCCGATCCACGTAGACCGATTGTGTCTATGGCAATCGGGTGTATCGCACATATAAATACACATACATACGCGTTCACATGGACATAAATTCACACTCGTGTATATGTGGTATGACCTATCCGTGTGATACGGGTAATAATCACAATTTGCTGTAATAAGTTAACAGATGACTGAGACGAAATACTCTCACA
The DNA here is from genome assembly GCF_001039355.2 of Lingula anatina. Next base: position 93,501 of record NW_019775573.1, on the reverse strand, counting down.
TGGTAAAAATGACTAATGTCTCTTTAGATGTGCTTAATTATACTACTCGTGGCCTGCCATATGAGAGTTCACAACACTGAGAGGCGTAATATAAATGAAATTAACTCTGGGTAACAGGAAGTCGTAAAACTCATGGCGTGAAAAGTAAACATATATGATAAATACTAATTGAGTAAAAGATGTATTTAATGCATTTAAGTTTTTTAGGATAACATTTGAATTATTTAAAATCTTGTTCCACTCGGTTGATTGGGAATTAATTAGTGTGTGTGTGTGTGGGGGNAATTACATAACGTCATCACCGTCAACAAGGCAGATTGTCGTCGAAATGACGTCGTGCGGCAACAGCCATACTCATATTATGTGCAGATATAAATATGCATTTTCTACTTACTTTTTCTTTTTTTGAGGAAGGGGTAGGGCGCATGTGTATACTCGCATATATTTGTCCGTCACTTTGTCTCTTTGTATGATAGTAGGATATTCCTTACAAATGAATAAATGTGTTTACTTTCATGTTCGATTGGGCTTGGCGCAAGTTGGGTTTCAGAAAAAAATTGGAATCCAGTACTCTTATTTCCTTTCAGTCGATATTTATACTATTGTTGACATGTTATGGAAATTATGTTGAACCATAGTCACTTTGGAAAGAAGAATGATATGAGAGCAATGATATTTGCGTTATAGCATTAGTGAGGTGCATTATGGCATCCAAAGAGTACATATGGATAATACATTCCATTATGGAGCTCTATGTGTGTACTTCAAAGGGTTGGCATTTTAGAGATAGAGATTCAATACACACGAAAACAAATTGATAACGATGAAAAATAGCAGAGATGGCAGCCCTACCTTTTCCTTTTTATAAAAGAACATAAATTCAGGCATCGTAAAATGACTTATTTTATTCTTAATGCCACAAATATCTCACACTTGTCAATTTATTTTACTTTTCTCAGCTATAAAGTGATTTCTGTTATTCCTGAAAATGAAGACCAGATTGAAGATTTCACACAAATTGCAAGTGTCAGACGTTTAGAGGTGAGCAAAATTATTTGCCTATTCCTAACGCACAGTGAGCAATAGGCCTTAATTAACATAACCGCCATTTAAATCACCTGGTAGTTCCAGCATTTTTCGCTTAAGCTTTAAGATACACATTATCCAAAGCCATTGAAAGAATTGCGAAATATAAGCCCGTTTTTTCTCATTCGGAGGCACCCCCGTAATGGAGAATGATGGGGATTGGGGACGTTAATTCGTAATGTCATTTATAGAAATTTAGAAGTCGAAAACTTCTCCATGGTATAAACGAGTATTAAATGTGTCCCTTTGTATCCGAGTTGAAGTGAAGTATATGCTGAACTCTTGGGAACACTGAGAGATGAGCTATACTCGTAGCTAGAACTCTCAGTCTAAGTCTGAAAGATTCTCTTCGTGAGAAGTTTATTTTGTTTGATTTCTTCCGCGATTGAAGAGGGAATTGCATAATACAACACGACATGAAAAACGCCTTCTAGAAATTTAGAAGACGTGTTGGTATTCCCACCACATTCGTCAAACCTAGTGGTCCATTAAGAAGCCCTTCGATTGAACGAATAATCGGAAGATGCTTTAGACATTTATATTACCTTGTGATGCACTATGAACTAATTATCAAACAAAACGCATGTTGCGTTCCATAATCCCAGAATTCAAATCACGAGGGAGTTATCACCGTTGAATACGATTGGGTAACTTCCGTGTTTTATACTGCGAACACTTTAATGGAACTGATTATTTATTTAGAATGTACTTTCTATCTGAAGTCATAGTGAACAGTCCAGCAGCCCAGCCATCCGGAATTCTTACAAAACCCAATGGGAAAGCTGATCAATTAAAGGCAGGGGAGGGTCAAGGACTATTTGAAAGAGGAGGTGGGGGGATGTGAAGCCGACCGTCCACCCCCCCCCCCCCTTTGCATGGGCTTCGGGAACTGGTTAAGGGTCACGAAAATCTTGGTAATTTAGAGGGCAAACGTTGCTATTTGGTACGGTTAAGAACTATGATTCAGCTAGTCAAATTTCTAATTTCAAAAGTGAAGTGAATTTTCAGAAAATGAAGGAGTGTCAGGACCCCCTTGACAACCCCCCCCCTAAATCCGCCACTGAAAGGGGCATTGATGAGACAAAAGAGGGGTACAAAATGTTCGTTTTGGACATATTGCACTGAACAAACAACAATAGATCTGACCTCTTTTTGCACATCTCTACAAAAATTCAAAGTCATATGTCTGTAGCCCGAGAACTAACTTGAAATTCAAATTTCACTTTAATTAGACGAAGTAAAGTGTAATAAGTGTCCAGTACAAATGAACCAGACTTAACTTTCATATTTTTTATGCCCATATGGTTTTTCCTGAAGATAATTGTGTTCCATTTCAAAACATGAGGCGTGCCTTTTATTACAGAACATAATAATGCATTTTGTCTGAGTGCCACTTAGCCAAAGAGAGGTTTACCTTTGTCATCAGAACGTTGAATAATATTCTTGATTGTGAGTGGCTTAATAACTGATATGTGACGGTTCTGGTTGACGAGCACAGACAGTGACACTGGTATTGTACCATATCCATTATTACATTAAGTCTGATGCCACTGTCCATTTACAAATGAATAAAATGGAAGCGATCGAGCACATTTATTAAGATCTAGTAGGCTCTTAGACAAGCTTTATGCTAAAGCCACCCTGTCTGGATTTCGCATATCAAAAATCAATGACTGTGCACTTTTCGTGGTTTTCGGGGAGCTTAAAGGAATAAAAGCTGTCCGTTTGGCCATAAAACGGATTATCCTGGGTGAAAGACGATTTTTCCATACTTACCAATGGCTAATGAAGCCATTCCTTCATTCAAAGTTAGTCCATTTTTTCTTAAAATTGTTCTTATTTTTGTAATTGTCTCTATATAGATTATTACAGAGGTATAGCCGTCTATGAAGGTCCACGTGGTCTAATGGCATGCACAAAGTTCAGAATAATTGCGATAACCGCTGTTAAAAAGTGTTTGCCTCAATTTTTTCTCTACAAGAGTCATTCCAAATGATGTGAACCTAATATTTTGTGTTGCAGTATGGATATTTTTTAAGAACGTGGATACATAAGCTGTTTGTTTGAAAATGCACGACAATTAACTGCCTTGTTATATTGGAACCCATTGTGAAACCCTGTTTTTTATCTGCCTGATTTGACAAAAAAGCCCTTACATGTTTGTGATCTCTCTCAAGTAATTCCTAGCATTTTCCATACTCGCTAATTGGAATCGCCAGGTACAGACTTCATATCTGGTCTCATTATACTTATAACCTAAAAAAAATACAGCTTGACCCACAGGTTACTCAAAAATGAATTTACGAAGATTTAAGACAACAAATAAACCCCACGACCGGTAAATTTGATCAATTATGGCTGTCACCATAATGGGACATCGATGCCCAAGAGTCCACTCAATGTTATAAAAATGATGTATCGCACCGTTAAAGCAGGATGCCCAGAACGGAAACGCTATTATTGCCTTAACACGATAACAAAGACATAGTGATTTATGAGACAGAGATGATTATCATTAGAGCCTGATTTTATGTCTTAATCCCGATGAGTAATCGTTTTCTAGAAACCAATATTCGTGCTTGCTGTGATTTTAGATCATTCATTTGTGACTGATTGGGGGTTTATTTTTTACTGATTACCGTACGTACGTCACAGGTAGGTAAAATTGTCTTTCTTGTGTGTCATCACCTTCAATGTTTCAGGTTGAGATGTACATAATACTTTTGTGCATAGGTAAACGCGCATGTTTGTGTTTGTTTGTCCATATTCCCATGTGTGCGCGCTCGGGAAGGCACGTTAGCACGCACACATGTTCACAAACATTCAATTAAGTCCCATATCACCGATCCATGTGAAATTTGTATAAATGTATTTTGTCGATGTGGGAAACAGAATTATTAGTTCTGTAATTCTCAAATCAGGTTTTGTTTGAACAAAATTTAAATTTCTATGTAAATATGCTCATTCAGAATGAAAAAACATATTCATTATTGTGTCATATCAATGCGTGTGAGTTTCCCTAACAGAGACATTATCTTTTTCTTGTTATATTAAGCTGGAAGTATGGGGAGTTCCTAAATTGAACCAGGAGCTCTCGGTTCTTGTTCCGCCGGAAAGTTTGTCACGTTTTTTGATGGAACTGTCTGCATCAAACATCAATTACTATATCAAGGTTGACAACTTAGAAAGGTCAGTTGAATAAATTCCTCATTTTTCTCTCTCTCGTTCTCTCTCTCTTAAGCTTTCTCTCTCTCTCAAAATTAAATTAATGCAAATTAATCTCAAATTAATGCATTAATTAAATATTATCTTTCAATTGCAATTTTTCTTTTCCTTGTGATAATAAAGTGAATCTCCATCATTAAATACAATACAAATGTATCTGTATACTTTTACGCCACTAGCTTAATCGACCAAGAAGCAAGAGGGAATGAGATGAAAAAAATGGCGAAAATGTTGTTTTCTTCACCACAGCAATATATTGTTAACACATATGCAAGGCACGACGAGGTGAGTGCAGTGGAGTGCGGTGATAACTCGGATCTTTTCAGTGGGGGAAATTATAAATTTTACAGATTCTGTTCTTGTCATAATGTCTTGAAATTAGAATATTTCTGTTGAGTGGTATCAACAAAATATTCTATCCAGTAAGAGCACCATGAATGCTATATAGAAATATGATTTTTATGATTATAAAATTAAGTTTCTGAATGTTTGAAAATTGTTTGCCCTTTTAAAGGATGGAATAATTACCGTATACATGTTTATTTTAAATTGTGTATTGACGTTCAACAGGTGTGCAGATAATGAACTTATGATAAATAAGTAATGATGTTCTGTTCGGCAAGTAATACTTTCAAATTACTTCAAGACGAAGGCCATAGGAAAATGATACCTTTTAGTTCATTTATCCGATGTTGAATACATTAGATACTTCCTTTAATACTCGCGACTACTCCATATTTCACAAGCCTATAAAACAGTAAACACTAGTTAATTTTTCAAATCACGATTGTGCTGACCTATAATACTTGCCATTTGATATCATAAACAATCTCTCTGTGTGACCTTTTTTTTTTCAAAAGAATTGTGAGTCTAATAATTTATATGGCGTGATTATGTTTCATTGAGATAATTGTTTACAAAAATTGTTCACTAATGATTCGTCTAGATATCAACTCCTCTTCATCAATGCAGGTATAAGCAGTTGTGATGGTCTTATATGCTTTGTGTGTTGATAATTACTTCTCAACACTAGGCTTAATGGGCCCCTATAGTGGGATTTACCGAAAGAAAAGAACGGAAGGGTTTTTAGGGACCATATTAATAGGAAACTGATTACCTTAAATAAAAACTACACGTAATCATTTTAATTGATTAGCATGTATCGTTTAATTTATGGATTGTAATCACATCATAAATGTAAATATTCAACTTTTTCGCTGACGTTTTTAAAGATCAATTATTACGGTTGTTATAAACATGTTTTATTTCATAGATCAATAACTATCTGGACATGATGGTAGAGCAGTACAGCCCTCTGGCGTCCATTTTCACCGTTGGAACGTCACACGAGGGAAGACTTATGAAGGGAATCAAGGTATTACACGCATCCAAACTGATGTGAAGATTATGACAAGAATAATTATCTCGAACAAATCTCATAGCGTTTTTTCTCTTTTATGTTCTGGAATAAATATGAACATAGTCTTCTTTGATTCTGCACGAAACTTGAACATTTTCCCGATCTGATAGAGTCGGAGATATGTGAAGTCTAATGCATATTCACGTGGGGGGAAGGTCTATACAGTTGTGTAATATTTGTTTCAATTTCTCCTAAATCATTTTTGTCCAGTATTACATTTAAGTGCCGTTTTAAGGCACTGAAACTAAAAAGTCCGAAGAACTCGAAATTAAGTTAAGTAATACATTACACTGAGGTTGCTTCTGTGAAGATAATTATCTATACAGATTGGGGGCCAGTCGTCTGGTAACAAGCCTGCAATATGGATAGACGCCGGTATCCACGCACGAGAATGGATTGCACCAGCCACCGCGGTCTACATCATCAACGAGGTGAGTTATTAACACGGCAAGTTCACGTGATTTTAATGGCTGAACGAACGAAATCGTGGACAATGTTTAAAGCTCTCCCTCTCTCTGTCTTTCTCTTTTTCTCTGGGTACTCATCAAAATATATAAATTATGACCATTAACCGTTACATTCAGTTACACAGGTGCTCTAAAATATATGAATATATGGAATAGTAATATGTTATCTCCGTGTCTGTTAACCATTTGCTGCACTGATGTGGATGAGATTTCCTCTTTAATTCCTCTCATTGGTTTCCCCCTCATTATTTTCAATACCAACACAGCTGCTGAGTTCCTACGAATCCAATGAACTTGTACAAAGCATGGTGGACACATTTGACTGGTACATCCTCCCCGTGGTCAACCCTGACGGCTATGAGTACTCACACACAACGGTGAGTTTGATTTCAATACAAAACTCAGAATTTGTTTTCAATACGTTACAAATCTCTATGAGGGCAGTCCCATATCACATTTACATTGTGATTCATGTCCAGAATAAAGTACTAGTATGTGTAAAGAGATTTACTCCACAGTCAAGTAATGTTGTGCCCAAGCACGGCGTGTTCCCGTATTTTTTACAAATCATTTTCATTTTGATACTGTTTTCTAATTAGGACCGCCTGTGGCGCAAGAACAGGAGTGGCGACGATGCTGACTGCAACTGTGACGTAAATAATGATCGTAAATGCCGCAAGAGGGCACCATGTTGCGGAACCGATTTGAACAGAAACTTTGGATACATGTGGGACCCACGTGAGTGTTACTGTTATCTACTTCCCAACATGTGCTCTTACAGTTGTTTGATGCATTGTAAATTTTATATTTTTTTTATCTGTGATATGTACTCTGTCATCAATACGCACTAAGCATTTTACATGGACACTTTGGGGAACAAAACGCTTTTTTCCGGACATGTAAACATATATTTAATTCTTACTAATTTTACAAATGTAGGGCAGTTGACGTCTTAAAACATTGGCTTAATTCCAGCGGTAGTTGCCAGTGATAACAAATGTGAGTCCATATTCCGAGGACGAGCAGCATTCTCTGAAATCGAGGCTGCGAACGTCAGGGACTTCCTGTCTGATCCCACTCGCAACTTCCAGGTCTACGTCACGCTTCATTCGTATGGCCAACAGTGGCTTCTTACCTGGGGATACACCACTGATGTCCGTCCTGACGACTACGATGACCAGGTGATTTAGATAGCCATTTATTCAACAACTTTTCTGTTGAATCCAATTAACCATGTACTAGTATTATTAATAGTTTATTCATTTAACATTTTTTATGAGTTTACCATGCATGCTTTTGTCACTGTGCTATACGTCTACTGCTAAATGACCTCTACCACGGTGCATCTGCTCTCCTAGCACGATCCTCTCTTTTTGATTGAAAAAGGAGCATTAGATTATGATTACTGACTAATTCTTGAAATACACAGGCCCAGTCAGCAATTTCAAAAGGAGGGGGAAGTCTTTTTCTGAAAAAGTGGAGCTTTTACCACGAAACCTTCGTGTACCTAGATAAAATTTTAACTAGAGGGACTTTTTTTCGGAAATGAGAGAGAGAGAGAGAGAGAGAGAGATTCTAGTGTAGGTTATTTAGAACGGAAAAACAAGGCCTACTTACGCATTTCTGCCTTTAACTTTATACTATTTCTTCAGATGAGAGTCGCAACCATTGGAGCCAACGCCCTCAAAGCCACCAATGGACTAGATTTCTGGGAAGTCGGCACCTCTGGTGATCTCTTATGTAAGACCCCATCTTCCAGTGCATTTTAAGAATTCATTCCTGTTTCCTTAGTTTGTCTATGATTTGTTGGAATTGGAATTGGAATGTCTTTGGTTCATCTTTAAAGCATGGATATACATTCTCTTCTCAAACGACCAATGGTGAAAATTATAAATACATGGGAAAGCCATAGTTCAGTACAGTTTGTTGGAATACTTCGACTTATTTTCTTTTCATTCTTAGATAGCACCTCAGGTGCCTCAGACGACTGGGCAAAAGGTGGCGCTGGCATCAAGTACGCCTTCACTCTGGAACTCCGTCCAAGCAGCGACAGGGTAGGTTTTGTACTGCCACCCGACCAAATAGACGAGAGCGGTAGTGAAATGTTTGCCGCCATGATGGCCGTGGCTGAGGAAGTGGCAAAGGAAACATGATAATTTGTTGCAAACTGTCAGAGCTCCTATTTTTTTTGGCTCATTTGGAAATGAAAGTTTATTGAAGTAAAGGACAGTCAAACACCAGATATTGTTATTGTTCCCGTTTCGCACAAAATACCATTCCGTATGTACATGTACCTCAGTAAACGTAGTTGTCTGTTAAATTATCGTTAAGTCATGATCATCGAAATGGAATCAAAGTTAGGGATTAATGTGGACAGTTGACAAAGCATTTATTTGCGCTGGTGTATCAGAATACACCACATCTACTGGTAGGCAGAAAAATTTATATCAACAAATACCACGGTGGGATGAATATATTGCTCAAATAGGTAATATTTTTGTAATCCACTCCCAAAATAAATGTAATTTATCTAACTGCCATTTAGTGTAATTGAAATTGCAAGGAACCAATACAAAGCTTTGATGGCATATTTCAAGTACCCAACTTCAATCCATCCAGCTCGTCTATCCAAAGCAGAATCCGACATATTTTAACCACATAACCTCTCACATACATTTATCCCTAATCATATTCTGGGAAATTCTAACTAACCACGTTGCCTATCTATTTGCTTCGCATATGCGTCAAACAATAAACACATAGAATGCACTTTAAAACATGTTTCTACATATGTAAAATCTATTTTTGTGCGCGTAAGCGTATGCCAATAATTTCTAAGATATATATGTGTGAAATTTTTTCCGATGAAACTATCTCATGAAGCTACTGGTATTTTATCAAGTGCCTGTTTAAGATCTTCCTTCAGAACGTCCAGGTCTTCAATTCCGACACTGCAAGAAAACATGCACCGTATTATTGTTTTACAGAACACTTGTTTTTAACTTTTATCACAAGGTTTATAATGGTTCCACTAATAAATCATAATAAACGTAAAAAACATCTTTAACACATTATCGTCGTGTCTCCAATCTACATGTTATCAGTATTCCAATCAAGGTCTTGTAGTGCAGTTTGTGCAAACCCAGTAAAATCAGAAGATCGTCCTTTTCATAGAGATTAAATGGAATTGCACTAACCTTAGCCTAATCAGGGTCTCAGGAAGGTTATACAGCGCGGCACACTCCTCCCCAGAGATCCACGGACCGTGTGTCATCAGGCTGGCTAGCTCTATGAGACTGTGGACACCGCCAAGGGAGACCGCAAGCTTTATCACTTTTAGATTCTGAAAAGTACGGATAAGGTTCCGTCATGACGAACTGGTTACCTTTATGAGACAGGACATCATGAAAAGATATGATTATGGAAAAAATATGGAAAAAATTATCCAAACATGATTGACTGGTAAACTGAGTGTGATTGTGGACACTGCAAACTTCACCACTTTTAGATTTTGAAATACTCAAACATGAACTGATTAGTTTAAAAGAGATTAGTCATTGCCAGATGATAAGATTATAAAACTTTTGTGGAAAGTTCAAGTATGATTTAAGACCAGGCCATTAACATCGCCATAACATACTCCAGGTTTGATTGTTCTTATATCATTATGGTTTTGGTATTTGAATTTATTTGTATTCCCTTGTTATAGTATGTGCACACATCCTAAGAATCGATACACCCAGTTGGAGTTTTTCTTTGAAGTAGAGATACTTTTACCCTTAAAAACATTTGGTCACTTTAGAAATATTGCGGATTTCCCCAAAATCATCAACATAACAGGTTTGCATTAAGAACACGTTCTTTACCTCGACAAAACTCTTGGCACATTCCAGTGAACATTTCATGTCGAATGCAATCATGCCTGCGTAAACTTTCATTTGTTTTTTAGCTGTGTCGTGCTGTGGGTGGGAGGGGAGGCCGGGATACCATACTTGATTTACAATTGGATGGTTCTCCAGGAACTTGGCCAGTCCCAATGCATTCTGGGAGTGCTTTTCCATTCGAACACCGAGAGTTAGCACTCCCCGGTACAACAGAGAGGCGTCAAAGGGATTCTGTTCGATAGAATGGGAACAAAAATACTATAAACAAATGGTAGCGATCAGACGAATAAGAATTGATCATTAAGTATACTACAATGTACAATATTCCTAATATCATATTTGAAGGATTATCAGTGAATTCTGATTGAAAGCCTTACACTTGAAATCTTGATGACGAATGTGGGTCATGAACTAAACAGGTAATTGGTTTGAAAAATGATACAAAGATTATGCGACATGTATCTGTAGAGTTGCGATATCGAATTAGACACCTCGATATTTTTATAGGTAATACTGACAGGTTTATATGTTGGTCAGTTCTTTGGCCACTATACTCACAAGTCTGTTACCCGCTGTTATGGACATATCTTGGATGACGTCATACAGTTCCTTTGTTCGTGTCGTGGCACATCCACCAAGAAGATCACTGTGGCCGCCCAAATACTTGGTGCTGTAATTAGGCACAGGCAACAGTTTATTGGCTATATAAATACATGTAACAAGTGTGCGGGTATTGATGCTTCTTTGTAAAGCAAAATAATCAGTTCGCCTACTATCAGAAACCAAAGCAACAGGCTTTTGAAATGTAATATATGGTCCAAATATTTTAAAAGAACAGAAATCAGAGCCTTGACCTGACTGTTCACGTTCTAAATACTTTCTCTGCCTCTTAATGTCTTACTTACCAACTGTTAAAACAGATGTCCACCCCATGCTTAATAGGCTGCTGGACGTAAGGTCCACCAAAGGTGCTGTCCACTACTGTGATCACCCCAGGGAGACTCTGACCAAGTTTTCCAAAGGCATCGAGGTCCAGAATGGTCAATATTGGGTTGCAGGGGGTCTCCCCGTATAATATCTAGGGGGATATTTGAATTTGACTTGGTTCATTTATTTGTTCATTTGGTGCGATGTTAGGAAGTAAAAGGCAAACAAAGCAAAAATGAAATGAAGTGATGTTTTCAACCATTTATCAGACTAACTCAGAGTAAATTTAATGATATTTACATAATTAACCTTTCTTCTATGTTTGGCATGTGATCGATACCTACTCAAACACCTGTCAGGTAACCGCGTGAACGGAAATGGATGTCAGATTTTAAATAAATGTGACGAAAGATGATCAAAATGATGGTGTGGATTTAAGACGTGTCAAGGTCAATTTCAAAGTCAATTTTGAATTGTCAATAGACCTTTGAGAGAGTGCCCTTGTTATTAGAGCCCGGCGAGTATGCCCTGCATCATACAATGTGACCTTCGATTCCGTAAGTGTCATTTATAATATTGTCAAAAATCTAGACAGCCTCAAAACAATGAGGCAACGCATTTGTGCAGAATAATTTTACATATCTTTCTTTAATGCTAAATAAGTATCTTGTTACCTTGGTGTTTTCCTTGACGTGTTTCCGGTACATCTCTACGTCACATCCGGCGGGGACCCTGGTAACTTCTATCTGCATCTTGGGGACCAGAAACTTTCTGATGAAGTTGTCTACACCACTGTAGACTGGGCAGTTCACCACCTACCACGGCAAGGCATAAATACACTCCAAATATTTCATTGCAACTATTTAACTTCCATAGATATTGAAAATGGTTGAAAATGGTAAGAATATGGCAAGAAATTGCAGGAATTGTGTACGCAACTTCTTGGTTTTAGTTAAAGAAGTACTTATTGAAATTGATGACTAGTACATATTTTAAAGTGAGCAAAATTACAAACAGAAAATATGTATGGCAAATATTTAAAATGAAAGGCATGACCAAATAGCCTACAAAATTGACATCTTGACGATAGTGAAGAAATATAATAAAAGACAACATTTTGTTTCTCACCATGTGGTCTCCAGGCTTCAGAAAAGCCATGAAAATAGTGGACACGGCTGCCATGCCGCTGCTGAACGCGCAGGTGCCAACCCCGCCCTCTAACTCCTTAATAGCGTCCTCTGCTACTCTAGATGTGGGACACCCGTGTCGCAGATAGAAATAGCCATCCTGAAGTTATAGAAATGTCATGTTGTAAAGGGTTCCACTAAATAATGTCCGTTTTTTCTAAAACTCCACTAAAAGTTCAAACTAAATACAATTTTAAATAGAGCATCTGCTGATGAGGATAAAGTCCTTGCTCATTAATGTGATGGCTAATGGTTATCATACTTTGAGCAATTTACCTTTTCAGTTTAATTTAGAAAATGCAAGAAGGCACTTTTTGAAGGGTACTGCTTGTTTTTACGGAGGAGTGGTTGCATTTTTTGAACATCTCTACGGATAACCACTTAAAATGAGTTAAACAAGGACCATCCAAGGCTTCCAAACAAATCTGTCGTTAGTAGTATTATAAGGTGTGTACCAGTATTATGATGTCTTTTACCCAAAGCATATGCCTGTATAGCAGTTTTTAGGACTTTTATGGAGTTGACACAGTTAGGAATCGTCAGGAAACCTGATGTGCGTGTGTGTGTGTATATATGTGGTGGTGGGGGAGGGGGGGGGAGGACCATTCAAAAATGTTATAAGCCCCCTCCTTGCGCTTCTGACTTAATTACGGGGATTGAAATATCCTTTTTTGGGGGATGGGGGAGCAAGTTATCTCGATCCCAGTCCTCAAATCATTGTGGCAGGCCTTTTATTTACATACCTGTTCATCAAAGAAGGCTATATCCACGTCTCACAAAATCATCGGTCTTTACTATTCTATATAGCATACACAAAACAAAGGCAAATACTTGTTTGCCGACTAGCCCGGCCGATAAGAGAAGGGAGTCGGTTTTATTTCTTTCAATTGGAATTCATTAACAAATAATACAATACGTTGTGTGTAATATATATTTGTGCTTTGTTTTACTAATAGATTTTTTTTTAATATACCATTTGAGTATCAAACTCAAATAATGACATATTGAATGTACTTAATCTTCTACCGATAAATTAACTTTGAACTCCGTTATCATTACTATTATTATACATTTCCGAAAAACTGTGCGTAAAACAGATCTCCTTAAGAATAACATGCCGCTCAGTAAAAACCATAGATAAAACTGTGCATGCGAAACAGTAAAGTCACTATGGAAAACTGTGTCTGTAGCTGCGATGCTAACTTATGCGAATCATCGCCCTATAAAATATAGATGCATGATATTCAGAGATCTAGAGTGACAGACCTCACTCTGAATTCACAAACCCAAATAAATATTTATAAAATAAATTTTTAGTGTGTCCTAACTGCTAAGCTGTCGGGCTAGAACTGAAGTGCTACTGCAAAGTACACCTAATAGTCACACCTGTGACTACTACTCAGCACTGTCACATGCTTGTGACGTAACGCAAAGACAATCATTTTTCACTATACGCTGTACCGTGAAAAATATTCAATATCCGCCGTCATTCGGGATGATACAATTTTGACCTAACTTGAGTCAAGTGGAAGAAGAAAAGGGTATTCCATAGATCTAGATAACTATAGTGTCATCAGAGTATATATGAAAGGGCAACCGCACACATTGTGACGGTATTCTATTTATCTAACGTATGTTACAAAACGCCTTTATTTCCGAGGGTAAGGGCATTGAACCAAAGACTGCAATATGCAACCCACAAGTCCCCGTCTTTTGTCAGCACACTTATGACACTTATGACACTTATGACTTGCCTAAAGAAATCCACGTTAAACTTTCTACGATGAAGCAAGTGATTTACATTGCTTTAGCCGAGGATGAAAAACTAGTAGCTGGCTGAAATTAAAGGACTAGTGGTCTAAGCTATTAGCTATTTTACTTCGTGATATTAAATTAAACATGTCGTCACCACTGGTTTATCTTGGGTCAATGTAGATAAAATGCTACTCCTAGATATTTAGTCTCACTTTCGATGGTAAGATTTCTGTGTTGTCGAACGCTGCATTTAAATTTTCTGAAACATCAGTTCACTAAGTCTAGCCTAAGGTTTTACCAGCTAGGCACGTAGGAGGCACTTTTGAAAAGGAGAATCGAGAATGGGGCCTACCATTCAGAAAGCGATGGGGATGAGGGAAAACTGGCAGAAAAATACGTAGTACTGAATGACTTTTGTAAATATACATTTGGCTTAGGTAAATGGGCAGCGCACCCTCACTTACTGCCTCCTTTCAAGAATAACGAGAATGCCAGGGGAGGTGGGGAAGGGGTGGGGTGGGGGAGAGGTAAGAAACCCAGATACTAAGCACACGGTTAAGACCCAAATTTGCCTTCCCTGTGCTTTATCTGTTCTGCTCGTGTTAAACATGACTAAAATGCAGCTTTCAAGCACTTACTTTGTTGATAAGTTCTTCAAAAGTGTCCATTGATTTAACATAGTATGTGGACGCTTGGTAGATTGGTGGCATTATTGGGGTGCTGTACTTCAGACGATCATCCATTGTAAAGTTGTGTATCCTTAATTAACAGCAAAATCCAGCTGATTCCTATGCTCTTGTTGTCAAAATTCACCGTGAATTAAGCGAGATTTCCAGATACGAGATCTCCAGCCTGTCAACCAACGTGTATCGTGACTGATATACGTGTGTATACTTTGTAAAGTAGGCTATCTAATACAACAGAAAAGTGATAAGGGCGATATAGTCCAGCAGTTACAGGCATGTCAAGGTTTTAGTGAAAATATCCATCATATATCATATGAGATGTATGTATGTATGACATTTTGCCGTATTGGGATGAAGTCAAATATATTTCCAAGCCTAAGATTGAATTCGATATACATGTATAATACATGATAACTGATATCTGTGTGTGTGCGTTGTAAATTAGGCTATCGCGAACACAACTGACTATGATACGGGCGATATAGTCCAGCAGTTAAGGTTTTAGTGACATCGTAAGAGGCAAGCATGAATTTTGTCGGAATCGAGGATAATGTCGAGAAACCGAAGGAAGGGTCAGAACCCCCCCCCCCCCATGACCCCCTTTGAAGCAACATCTCACATTTTTTTACTTGGTCACATTTGTACATGTATATATTTCCGCGATATTTCAAACAAATGACTTTTCCAAAGTGCACTCAAGTGTTGTGCTTGACTCTCTAGATTGAAATTCTTATGCAAGGATTTTATTTATTGACTACAGTTCAGCTTTTAACACAATTGTGCCAAAAAAACTATATCTGAAACTTTTAAACCATCTTAAGCTACCTGTCTTTATTTGTGACTGGATTTTAGACTTTCTTTTAGATAGAAGACAATCTGTTAAAGTCGGCTCTTTTAGCTCAAAAACAACAGTCTTAAATACCGGTGCACCACAGGGATGCGTCCTTTCACCTTGTCTTTACTCCCTTTTTACCTATGATTGTACTAGTGTAAGCGACGGGACTTTTCTCATGAAATTTGCGGATGATACTACGCTTGTGGGGCTAGTTACTGATAACGACGAGAGTACATATAGAGAATCTGTTGAGTCGGTGTTAAGCTGGTGCGAGAGTAATGATCTTATCTTGAACGTAGCTAAAACCAAAGAAATGATAGTGGATTTTAGAAGGAATCAGAATGTAAAGGTACCACTCACCATTGGTAATGTTGAAGTTAGTAGAGTAGAGGAATTTAAACTACTTGGTATACACCTTAACAGTAAATTGAATTGGAAAGATAACACCGCAAAGAGTGTAAAGAAGGCACGGCAAAGACTGTATTTTTTAAGATCATTGAGAACTTTTACTGATAGCGTGCCTATTTTAGTCAATTTTTACAGGTGTGTAATTGAAAGCATTCTAGTGTACGGAATTATAATATGGTATAGCGGAACAGCTGGGGAGGAAAGGAAGAAATTAACAAACGTTGTAAAAACTGCAAGCAGGATTATTGGGCAGGATCTCCCCATGCTGGATGATGTTTTTTAAAGACAGGATGGAGAAAAGAATTGTCAACACCATGAAAGACTCTTTCCATCCTGCAACATCTCTTTTTACTTTTTTTACCAAGCAACAGTAGACTTTTAACTTTTAAAGGCAGTAAACGCTTTTTAAACAGCTTTTATCCAAGTGTAGTGACGCATTTTAATTTTGATCTCAAAACTAAATTCTTAATTTATTTATTTATTGTATTATTTTATTATTTTACTCTGTATATTGCTCCAAAAGGAAAATGATTTCCGATTTTTATAATTGGCTAAATAAACTCTTATCTTATCTTATCTTATCTTATTGAAGGATTTTTCGTAAACCCCTGGACTAAAGAGTGCATGCCCTCTTGTTACTTGTATTTCGGAACGGGAAAAAAAACAAACTAATATCTCACATCCAGATTCGATTGTGTTGCCAATTTCTATTTTAAAGGAGAGTGAGGAAACCTAAATATCAAGCAAGCGAAGTCCAACTAAACATGTATTTGTGTATTATTAATCGTTCATTCATTAATGTTTTCAAAAGTTTATCGGTCTTTTGTCACTGTACTGTACGCCTACTGCTGAAAAACCTCAACCATGGCGTTTCTTCTCTCCTAGCACAATCCTGACTTTTGATTGAAAATTAGCATTACATTTTGATTACTGAGTAATTATTGAATATACACAGGCCTAAGCCAGCAATTTCAAAAGGATGTGGGGGGGGGGATCTTTTTTTGAAAAAGTGGACCTTTTATCATGAAACTTACGTGTACCTAGAAAAAAATTTTCCCTGAGGGCACCTTTTTCCGGCAAAAGTGGGGTTCATTCGAACTCCCCGAACCCCCTGGCTACGGGCCTGATACAGTTCCCCGTTTAATACAATTCCATTTTTAGAATTGTCTCTGAACTGAAATAGAACATCGCGGGTTATTACCTATGTTACGGGTATGAGATAGAGCCAGAGAGAGAGAGACAGTTTCTAGGGTATTAATAACGGAATAACAAGGCCTACTTACGCATTTCTGTTTTAATATTATACTATTGCTTCAGATGAGAGTTGCAACCATTGGAGCCAACGCACTCAAAGGCACAAATGGACTAGATTTCTAGGTCGGCACCTCTGGTGATCTCTTATGTAAAACCCCCTCTTCGAGTGCATTTAAAGAATTCATTCCTGTTTGCTTAGTTTGTTTTTATGATTTAGTTGATTTGGAATGTCTTTAGTTAAACTTAAAAGCTTGTATGAATATACATTCTCTCCTCAAACGAACAATGTTGAAAACTGTAAATCCATGGGTAAAAGTAAAAGATAGTCAAACAACCGGTTTCGTTATTGTTTCCATATTGCACAAAATGCTAAACCGTATCTACCTTTAAACGTGACTATCTCTTAAATTATCGTTAAGTCATAGAAATAAGATCAATGTTAGGAATTATTGTGGGTAGTAGACAAAGCTGTTAAGTCGAACCATGATTGTTATGCAAATTGCGCTCGTGTACAAAAAAAAAAAAAAAAAATCTTGCATACTCTCACCAAATTGCTCGGGGCATATCGCAGGATAGTGGTGCATGGTGAAAGAAAAAGAGTACAATTATTTCTGATCAAAACCTGTTTTAAGGAGGATCCACACTGAATACGCCTACTTCGCTTCCTGTGTGCCAGTTTGTCGCTGACCTATAGTGTATTGGTGCATCTGTAAGCATACGGCGTGGCCCTAACGTGGAGTGCTGCGCTCAGTGAAAGGCAAATTACACTTATGCAAACTGAAGGCGAAAACAGTAAGTGAGTAATACTCAGTGATAAGAAGTACTAAGGCCTTCGACAGCAGACATCCCACCCACAAAAAAAGGAAAAAAAAAACATTTGAGATGAACAAACAAAATTTTATTAGAAAGACACCACATCTACTGGTAGGCAGAAAAATTACATCAACAAATACTACGGTGGCATGAATATATTGTTAAAATAGGAATATTTTTGTAATCCACTCTCAAGAAAACATGCAATTTATCTAATTGCCAGTAAGTGTGTTTGAAATTGCAAGGAACCAATACAAAGCTTTGGTGGCATATTTCAAGTCCCCAATTTCAATCCATCCATCTCGCCTAACCACAGCAGAATCCGACATAGTTTAACCACATGAGCGTTCACATAATTTTATCCCTAATCATATTATGGGAAATTCTAACTTACTACCTCCCTTTCTATTTGCCTCGCATCTGCGTCAAACAATAAACACATAGAATGCACTTTAAAACATGTTTCTACGTATGTAAAATCTATTTTTGATATGTGCGTGTCAGCATAAATTGATAATTTCTAAGCTAGAGTTTTTTCAATGAAAAAATCTCATGAAGCTACTGGTATTTTATCAAGTGCCTGTTTAAGATCTTCCATCAGAACGTCCATGTCTTCAATTCCGACACTGCAAGAAAACATGCACCGTATTGTAATCTGTTGAACCAGTACACTTGTTTTTAACTTTAAACACGAGGTTAATTTACGTGATTCCACAAATAAATCATTATAAATGTGAATTATCTCCAAAACATCTTTAACACATTCTCGTCGAGTCTCCAATCTGCATGGTATTAGTATTCCAATCAAAAATCTTGAAATGCAGTGCGTGCAGATACAATAAGATCAAAAGGCCCTCTTTTTATACATATTTAATGGAACTGCACTAACCTCAGCCTAACCAGGGTCTCAGGGAGGTTATTCATCGCGACACACTCCTCCCCCGAGATCCATGGACCGTGGGTCATCAGGCTGGCCAGCTCTATTAGACTGCGGACACCGCCAAGGGAAACCGCGAGTTTTATCACTTTCAGGTTCTGAAATGTATGGAAATGTCTCAAAATGATGAACTGGTTATCTTTAGGAGAATGGTCACCATGAAAAGATTTGGTTATGAAAAATATGGAAAAATCTAATCATGATTGACTGGTAAGCTGTGTGAGATTGTGGACAAAGCAGATGAACACTGCAAACTTCATCGCTTTTATTAATTGAAAAGTTCAAATATGTAGTGATATTAACTTAAAATGAAACTAGACAATTCCAGAGGATTACACGATAAAAAGTTTGAGGAAAATTCAAGTAAACTCCAATATTGATTGTTCTTATATTCTTATGGTATTAGTATTTGTATTCCCTTGTTGGAGTATGTGTACGTGTCCTAAGAATCGACACATCCAGTTGGATTTTTTCTTTAAAGTAGAGATTCATTTACTCTTAAAAACTTTCGGTCGCTTTTGAAGCGATGTGGATTTTCTTAAAACCATCAATGACAATATTTCAAACATAACAGGTTTGCATTAAGAACACGTTCTTTACCTCGACAAAACTCTTGGCACATTCCAGTGAACATTTCATGTCGAATGCAATCATGCCTGCGTAAACTTTCATTTGTTTTTTAGCTGTGTCGTGCTGTGGGTGGGAGGGGAGGCCGGGATACCATACTTGATTTACGATTGGATGGTTCTCCAGGAACTTGGCCAGTCCCAATGCATTCTGGGAGTGTTTTTCCATCCGAACACCGAGAGTTAACACTCCCCGGTACAAAAGAGAGGCGTCAAATGGATTCTGCTTGGTAGAAATGGAACAAAATTACTCTAAATTACTCTACTGTACATAAATAAATGGTAGAGATAAGACGAACTAGATTTGATCATCAAGTATGCTCCAATATTCCTAATATCATATTTGAAGTATTATCAGTAAAATCTTGATGACGAATTGTGGTCATAAACTAAACAGGTAATTGGTTTAGAAAATGATACAAAGATTATGCGACATGTATATGTAGAGTTGCTAGCTCGAATTAGACACCTTTCAAAATGTGATAATGACAGGCTTATATGTTGTTCAGTTCTTTGGCCACTATACTCACTAGTCTGTTACCCGCTGTTATGGACATATCTTGGATGACGTCATACAGTTCTTTTGTTCTTGTCGTGGCACATCCACCAAGAAGATCACTGTGGCCGCCCAAATACTTGGTGCTGTAATTAAGGCAGGCACAGACAACAGTTATTGGCTTAAAAACAACAAATGTGTGACTTTTGGTGTTTCATTTTTTTTTCATGAGAGCATATTGCTTAATTATCACGGATTGGTGAACATACCAGTTAGTTCAGTTACGGTCGTTTGCTACTGGTTTGCAAAGGGTGGGAATACTTTAAAAAGGGGGGGGGGGAGTGTACGATACAACCGTCCGTTTTGCTACGAAGCAACTTTGTGATTTAACAAGAAGAAACCTGCAGTGCCTCTTTCAGCTCCTGCTTTACATACATTAACACTCCTTTTTCTCTAGGAGATGATTCCATGCTTTTGTTCTGAATGGACAGGAAATCAATTACAGCAAACTCGATATTTTAAAAACCTCTGTCTCTGTCTCTTGACGTTTCACTTACCAACTGTTAAAACAGATGTCTACTCCATGCTTAATAGGCTGCTGGACGTAAGGGCCACCAAAGGTGCTGTCCACCACTGTGATCACCCCAGGGAGACTCTGACCAAGTTTTCCAAAGGCATCGAGGTCCAGAATGGTCAATATTGGGTTGCAGGGGGTCTCCCCGTATAGTATCTAGGGGGATATTTGAAGTTGATTGTTGGATGTCAATTTGGTTTGGTGTAAAGAAGTAAAAGGCAAAACAAAACAAAAATGCAATGAAATGACGTTTTCAACCATTCATCAGACTAACTCAGACTAAATTTAATGACATTTACATGATATACATTTCTTCTATGTTTGACATGTATCGATATCTACTCAAACACCTGGCAGGTTTCCGGAAAAGGGGCTCAGATTGTATCAAAACAGGGAGGCAACGCAGTTGTGCATTATAATTATACATATCTTTCTTCAGTGCTAAATATGTATTGTGCTACCTTGGTGTTTTCCTTGACGTGTTTCCGGTACATCTCTACGTCACATCCGGCAGGAACCCTGGTAATTTCTATCTGCATCTTGGGGACCAGAAACTTTCTGATGAAGTTGTCTACACCACTGTACACTGGGTAGTTCATCACCTACCATTCCAAGGTGTAACTATATATATATATATATATATATATATATATATATATATATATATATATATTAAACGCCCGTAGATATTTAACATGGTAGAAATATGGCAAGCAGTTACAGAAATTGTGTACGCAAATACGCTTACCTGTGGATATCGCAGTTAACCTTAAATACGTGGTATTTATTGGATATGATCACAAATACATATTTTGAAGTGAGAAAAATTACATAAAGAAAATGTGTAAGATATATCTAAATTAAAAGAGATTGATGTCGTGACGATAGTGAAGGACTATAATAAAGGACAACATTTTGTTTCTCACCATGTGGTCTCCAGGCTTCAGAAAAGCCATAAATATGGTGGACACGGCTGCCATGCCGCTGCTGAACGCGCAGGTGCCAACCCCGCCCTCTAACTCCTTAATAGCATCCTCTGCTACTCTAGATGTGGGACACCCGTGTCGCAGATAGAAATAACCATCCTGAAGTTATAGAAACCGAAATGTCATGTTGTAAATGGTTTCAGTAAATAATGTCCGTTTTTTCTAAAACTCCACTAAAAGTTTCAGTGTCCTGCAAATGAATGCTAAGTGAAGAGCATCTGGTTTGAGGATAAAGTGACGCCCTTGTCCATTAATGTGATCGCTAATGGTTCTCATACTTTGAGCAATTTACCTTTCAGTTTAATTCAGAAATGTAAAAGGGCAATGTTTGAGGGCTATTGCATGTTTATTTACATTGGAAGGGGGAGTAAGTTATCTCGATCCACGTCCTCAAATCACCGTGGCAGGCCTGTTATTTACATACCTCTCCGTCACAAAGGGACCATTCAGATTGAGAAGAGCCGAGTGCCAGTAAGGCCGCGGCCTCAATATGGCAGACCTACATGAAAGGAAGACCGCTAATCCTGTGATGGTCTCTCCGCCTCTCACACGCCTCCTCACGCGTTGTCCCTCGACCGGTTGAATTGAGCCGAGATTTAATTACTGTGCCCCTGCAGGATCGACACGTGGGGAGGCGTGTTAGAGATACCATTACAGGATTAAGCGGTCTTCCTTTCATGTAGGTCCGCCATATTTAGGTCGCGGAGTACTAGCACTCGGCTCTTCTCAATCTGAAATTCAGAATGATCCCAAAATCATCGATATCCGCCCTCATTCGTCACGATACAATTTTGATATAACTTGATTCAAGTGGAAGAAGAACGGTATTCTATTTATCTAACGTTTGTTACAATACGTCTTTATTTCCGAGGGTAAGAGCATTGAACCAAAGATTGCAACATGGACTCACAAGTCCCCGTCTTTTGTCAGCACACTTATGATCAGGTATAAGCCAGCCTAAAGAAATCCATGCTAAACTTTCAAGCAAGAAGCACCTGGATTGATTTCTTTTTGAAAAGGAAATTCCAACGTACATAAACCGAAACACAGCACCAGTGTTTGACTTTAGATTAGTCCATGGGTCCTGATCCACCTAAAAAGTCTGTTAATTAGCTCATGATAAACCAGTAGCTAGAACTAGTGGTCTTAACTTTAGCCATTTCTTTCGTGATATTAAATAGGCGCAACATGGCATCTAGGCGGTTCACCACTGGTTTATCTTCGGTCAATGTAGGTAAAACGCTGCGCCTAAATATCCAGTTTCACTTTTGATGGGTTTTTATGTGTTATCGAACGTTGCAGTTAAATTTTCTGAAACTTAGTCTAACCTAAGGTTTTACCTGCTAGGCAGATCGGAAGCACTTTTGAGAAGGAGTTTGAATCGAGAATGGGGCTTACCATTCAGATACGTGTAGCGACGGAGATGAGGGAAAGCTGACTGCCAAATTATAAAGCACTGAATGATTTGTGTAAATATACATTTTACTAAAGTAAGTGGAGAGCTTCCTCCTTTCAGGACTGACGAGAACGTCATGGAGGGTTCAAAAACCAGAATACTTAACCCCACGGTAAAAAGCATAATTCTTCCTTCCTTGTGCTTGATATGTACCATTCTTGATAGACCTGACTACAGTGTATACTGCCGCTTTCAAGAACTTACCTTGTTGATAAGTTCTTCAAAAGTGTCCATTGATTTAACATAGTATGTGGACGCTTGGTAGATTGGTGGCATTATTGGGGTGCTGTACTTTAGACGATCATCCATTGTAAAGTTTTGTATCTATACTTATTTAACAGCAAAACCCAGCTGATCCCTATGCTCTTGTTGTCAAAAGTGGATTAAGCGAGCTTTTTGTATCTCTCCAGCATGTCAACCACGTGTATCGCGACTGATATATGTTTGGGTACGTTGTAAAGTAGGCTATCTAAAGCCTGTGTCCCAAGCCGACCTACGAGTTTCTACGTCTGGTCTACGGCCAAAAACTTGGGGAAAACGTGGGATTTCGAGCGTGAGGAGCACGTCCATCGTGCAACTTTTGAAGGTCGCAGACATTACGTAGAAATTTTACGATATGTTCAACAGCCGCGGTCTACGGAAACTAAAAAAAAAAAAATGGAAAAAGTACGACATGCCAATGTGTACCGTTCGCCTGTCGTGCACCTGTCGTGCGCTTGTGGTACGGGCCACGTGATAAAATTATTTTTCCCACTTCGATTTGGTGGCAACGGTGCGTGCGATGCACGTGGTTGAAGCGCAGGATACACGTACTTATTTCTTGCTCATCCCGTGCTTACTCCGCACTTTCACGCCCGCACCGTGTGAACCTGGCGGGCTTCTGGTATGAACTTGGATATGGTGTTATGAGCCACCCTGAAGTTCAATGCCAGACTGCGGTAGCTTGCCCCTGTTGCCAGAAACCGCAAAGTGATGACAATGTTCAATCCTAATTCTGACGTGCAGGGGCTGTGCTTCTCACGTACTTTCCACGCACTCACTGCTTGCGCACTCCTTGCAATCACCAATTACTTGATTCCTTCCCTGCGATCTCGCTATTGCCTAGCCAGACGCGAGTAAAAAAACGTACGTCCTGAAAATCGTGCGTGTAGTTGAGACCCAGGCTTAATACAACTGAAAAGTGATAAGGACGGTATAGTCCACCAGTTACAGGTATGGTAAGGTTTTAACATAATTTGAGATGCAGGCATACCATTTGCCGGATTGGGATTGGTTATAAGTCAAATATATTTCCAAGCATAAGATTACATTCAATATATAATACACCATAACTGATATTTTGTGCGTATGCATTGTAAATTAGACTATCGCGAACACAACTGAAATATGACACGGGCGATACAGTCCAGCAGTTATGTTAAGGTTTTTGTGAAAATATCCATCGTTAGAGGCAAGCATGAATTTTGTCAGGATTGGAAAAGATTTCTAAGCGTAAAATAACATTCAGTCGTGACCTCGGTAACAGTGTGGAAGCAACATCTCACATTTCCTTACTTGACCACACGTGTATACCTCCGCGATAATTCAAACAAATGTCTTTTCCGCAGTGCACTTAAGTGTTGTGCTTGACTTTCAAATTTGAAGGATTTTTCATAAACCCCTGGACTAAAGAGTGCATGCCCTCTTCTTACATGTATTTCAGGACGGAAAAAAATAAACTAATGTCTTACACCCATATTCGATTGTGTTGCCAATTTCTATTTTAAAGGGGAATGATGAAACCTAAATATCGATCGTTTTGTAAAAAGAAATTACATCTGGGTTAAAAAGTCACATAAAGAAATTCGTGCATTGAATACATAAAACGTATACCTTACATAACATTTACACACATGAGCTTTTTTTTCTGCACAGTGTCTGGAACAAAGTCTCTTTCTTTATTTGCAACATCTTTATTCATAATTTCAATTCAGCATTCATTCCATGCACTTCGTCTATTTGTTTAGAAGCAGTTGTTCTTCAAATCAGTAACATCAGAATCACAATTACATTAAAAAACAATAACAAATAAAAAAGTCACCTGTTTGTTACATTAGCATTGTTCGAATATATCCATATTGTCATCAATACTCATGTCAATGGACTTGACAAGAACTCTTCAAAATTGCCCGTCATTAAGAGCGCTGATCATTGATCAATTTAACCACCTTCATCCTAACGGTGCAAATAATGAAATGAATCAGAGGTAGATTAAAAGTTAACAATAAAAAATGTTTGTCTGCTATATCGTGGTGAAGTTTTCTAAGTACGTATCGTTTCGGCAGTTATCGGCAGTTTCCGTGCACGTGCTGTGTGCCTATTGGTCAACATAGCCGTCTGGGTATTGGATGGTGTATCCTGCCGGGCAGACCGGTTTAGAACAACACTTGCCAAACTCCGGAGCCTGGAGACTACATGCTGATGGAAGCTGCCATGTAGGGCACCTGTTGATATAAGGAGTGAATTCAGAGGGATGTGCATAGTTAATTTTTTCAGATATGCGTAAAGAAGTGATTTGAATAAATCACAATGTGCTTCAAAATACGAAAAAAATCATGTTTTCATATTTATCAATGAAGTTAATTTTTTTTAAATTTTGGTCATTACGTTATAGTTCTTGGTCACGTGGACGGTGGACACTGGGGTTACGTACACAAAGCTGGACCAATTTAGGCCAAAACACACTTTTCAATCTTGAGGGTGCGTGCAATCAGATTATTAAAATCTACTTCATAAGTATGTAATATGCAGTGAATTCAGATCAACTTTGAAAACATCGCGGACTTTTTACAAAAAATGAACTTTTACCCAATAATTGACCATCACTGTACATTAAAAATTTTGTTAACTTTGATCTAAGACAGATTAGTTGTAGTCCAATAGAAATGAACCAATACCATAACAAGAAAGACGTAACCAGTCCTTACTTATGTTTACGCGGACTTCTATGGAAGATAAGCAAAATCAATTTTCTGGGTTAAAGTTTAGACTAATTAGGCCAAAGACCTTTTTGTTCACCGGACCTTGTTTTAATGTACTTACCTCTTATAACAGGTATATTTGCCGGCGGAACCACACGAACACCTGTAGTCGCAGCCATCATACCAAACCTCATCCTTGTTGTACAACTTACCCTTATACAGGCATTTGTTGGCTGAAAAATTTAACAGAATTAAGGTACAGTCTTCTTTAGATACACACGTTATTTGCATCGTGTAATGAATTGGGTTCAGTAATTTTAACCGTTTGTCTATAAACAGGAGTGCCATTACATAATGGTGAATACATGGGAACTCCCACAGAAAGGAGCATCTTAGCTACATTTGATTTCTCATAATTGGTTTAATTCTAATTTGACTTGTTAAAGTAATTAACCTTCGTCATCTTATTTTGGTCAGAGAGAGAGAGAGAGAGACAGAGAGAGAGAGGGGGGAGGGGGAGAGGGAGAGTAAGTTGTAAGTGACAAAGGAGTTGCATGATCGCATACTTGTCTCACTAATTACAGGTCCATTGTTCCCAGTGATGACGGCAATGGTGCCGTTGGCACTGCTTCCACCGGTTCCAGTACCAGTACCGGTTCCTCCAGTAGAACCGCCAGTACTGCCTGTTCATATGAACAATACCAATTAATATGGTCATAGTGCATAGTTTAAGTTCCAAGTGTGCACTTCTTTTGAGATTCTATCACTATGACATTATACTTTAACTTTTAAATTCCTTTAGAAATAATAAATAAACCTTACATGTATCACCTAATGTGAAAAAAGCTCTTGCTTTGAAACCTTCTTCATGAAAATCAGATTAACAACCAATGAAAATCATAAGCCAACATAGCCCTCATTAAGAAAGTCCACTAGCATATGAGCTTTCAGAAGAGCGTGCTATGTATAAGTAATTAACTGATGCCTCATTCGCCCCTTACCACAAAGGTTACAACGGTTGGCGCAGTTGTCTCGTGCCCAAGGCTGGTAGATACCCTCGCACGCGGACTGGGGGTAGTTGTTACAGTTTGGAAGCTTGTCCCGACATGTTCCTGATTACATGGCAGGGGTAGTAAAAAAAAAGATTTCTTTTTAATAGTAAACCGAGTGAAATACATGTAGGTACGATTAAAAGAGAAATGAAATCAGAAAGGTTCAAAAGGTTACTAATTAGCTGTGTTGTACGTATTTATAGATAAAGCTGTGCATTCTGGTAATATTATAAAGTGATTAAATTACTATTTTACTCTCAATTGGGGTTCTGCTGAAAACTGGTAATTTTAATATAAAAGCACCACGCATGCCCTTACCAGGTCCTGTTCCGGTTCCTGTTCCCGGGTTAGCAGTGGTTCCCCCTCCCACGCCGGTGTTACTACCTAGAACGCAGCAAAGAGAAAATACCATGGTGTGTATAAAAACATCAAACACAAATTTAAACATTGCGGCACAACAATTATTCCCACGTAGTGTTTGAACGTTCACCAGTTTTTAAAACGTTTTAAACGGCGTCTGTCGAACTGACATTGTTTCCATTTATCCAAATTCTGTGTTTGTTTCCTGATTTAATTTGACAGGTAACGTCAGCTGTGCTTATCAAGTATGTACTTAAAAATCAGACAGTAACCATCACATGGCACACACCCAATTCTCATCATTCTACTTTGACAGAAAATATCAATACACCGGCCATACATACATTGCACTACTTTACAGCACTGTCCTGGTGACGTCACAAGTGAGCACGTGTTTGGAAGATTTGGATACTGAGGACACCTTGATGGTTTAAATAAAAATGCTCGATAAAAGAAAACCATATGCCATGTCTATGCAGCAGTACATTAGATTAGATAATGGGTAGAACATAAAAGATTGAAAAAGCAGGTGGTATGTCTCTTTTCTTACAAAGGAAAATATTACACTGTTTTCAAATTTGTATGAAATCACAGACAAATACGACTTAGACAGAGTTCTATCTAGGGCATTGGTTCCACTTACTTGTTCCTGCACTGATACATGCCGACGGTACCGTCGATACACTGACAGTCGAAGTCACATCCGTCGGCCCATGAAGATCCGGTGGCATGGAGAGTGCCTTTATAGAAGCAGCCGTCTAAAAGACAAGTTTTAATAATTGGTTAATAATGGACACCATACCCACCGACATCCCACAAAATGTGCACTAGTGAATGAGCATTCTGGCATTGTATAAATTTACGCACTGCACATAAAACAACATATACAAACCACTTTTCAGTGAATACTGAATGCTTGCTATAGTTCTAATTTTATTAAAATAACAACCTCAAGTAAATGCTCTATTTGGAGAATAGAGAACATTATACTGGGTACCTCTGTTCAGTTCAGTAAATCACTGAACATCTAGAAAATTATATTTCCTTACTTCTGGACCCGGTGTAGCCCGGTGGGAAGGAGCCGATGCCGACAAAGGTACTGACGGTTCCAACAGGGACGCTGCCTCCAACTCCAGTGACTCCGCCAGTGTTTCCTCCCTGCGCCGGGTTTACACCTGTGATAGTGGCCACAGTGGCCGTGATCTGGGTGCCACCTGACCAGTCACATGTGGGCAGCATACAGCAGGTGTCTGATGGATCTGGTTCCAGTCGACACTGGGCGGGCAGGCTCGCGTACTGAGAACACCTGTTATGTATAAATACCATACTTAAGTTATGTTTCACTGCAATATTTCAGTGTATAACAAGATACATGTATATTCAGGAAAAGGGCTTACAGATATTATACTTTTTTAAAGTTTTGTCAAATTCATGGAGCATATTCTCAGAAGTTTTGGCTGTCGATGCCATAGTTTTGTCATCAAGATAACAACATTCAAGCGACATTCATAATTTCGATAGTCCAATTCATTTAATCTTTGTCCTAGGCTATGTCATTATGTTTGTCCTATGTCATTATTAAATAAGGTGACATAGTGTTGATTTAACTCTGCCCAGTGCTTCTAGTCGTCCCTAATTAGGTTCAAATACCTTTGTTGGCATTTATAGAAACCATTCTCACACGTGCAGCGGTACTGGCAGCCGACGTCCCAGGACTGTCCGGGATTGTAGCGGACACCGTTGAATGTGCACGAATATCCTGTGAAAATTAAGATCTCTCAAATACGAGCCCAATATAAAACATATACTTCTTTATAATGAAAAATAGCACTGAACATGTTTTTGTCCAAAATTGCTGGAAAATTATACAAAACTGCGTAGAGATACTGTTTTAACATGAAACAGAATTATACCCGCATATACTGCGTACAGATAACAAAAAATGCATGAAAAGAGTTAACATGCGTGCAGTTGACAAGATTGTCTAAATGGTTCAGTATGCTTACGGACACCTGAATGCTGATTATTATTGTCGAACGTTTTCTTAAAAAGAGCGCTTGAAAGAAAGACACCGCGGCTCACTGCCACAGTGCTATTGACCTACCTGTCCCGGTGACCACCGCCTGTGTCGTTCTACTGCTGAAATCACACTGAGGAATCTGGCAACATTGATCTTTGGGATCCTGGATGAGTTTGCATTCAGATGGCAAGTTTGCGTAGCGTGAACATCTATAAAGTTAAAAATATACCACGGTTCATATGCAGTGAAATCTGGATAAGATGTATTGCCTGCTTTGGGGAAAAATTTACTTTCCACGGAGAAGTGAAGGAAACGCATATCTGTCAGTTCATTACATACATATTACAGCATCACATGCTCTATTCGACTTCTACATACGCACTTACAATTGCTTTGTACAAAAAATAAACAATTTAATAATGATTACGGCTTATCTTAAGCCCAGCTTCTTACAGTCGTACCACAGTTAAGAGACGCGCGCAGTAATTATATTTACTATCATTAAGTATGCGCCTCACTTTTGTTGACATGTGTAACTTCCGGTGTTACTGTCCACACACTCGCAGTTGTAGTCGCAGCCGTCCTGCCATATCTGGTACTGGTAATACTTATTGCCACCATACATACAGTAACCTACGCAAATAAGAGTAAAATAATGGCTCTATTATCTATGCACATGATTTTGGGAGGGAGGGAAGGAGCAGTGACAACGGCTTCTTGGTTTGTGATGGTTTAATACCATATAATTATCTTATTTCATTATATTACATAATGATATCATATTAAAATATATAGATTTTTATATATATATATTTTAATATATATCATTATATTTTAATATAATGATATCATATTAAAATATATAGATTTTTATATATATATTTTAATGTATATCATTATATTTTAATATAATGATATCATATTAAAATATATATAAAAATCTATCTATCTATCTATCTATCTATCTATCTATCTATCTATCTATATATATATATGATATCCACATCATGCCTTTATCCCCACATCCATTTTTACATTTTTTTTAATCTTTTGTTCAACAACTGCAACAGATATTGAGAAGTGTTGGGAGTGATTTCCTTTATTAAAATATTCCTTAAAACTTGCATTTAAGGAAAACCAAACTAATAGCCGACAAATACAAGTAGACCCTACCACTTTCACTGAACTTTTAATGAACGTTTGTCTTTTTTCATTTGCCATTTCAAAAATAATCCGATGCATGTTCTTCCATCACTTTAATGTAGCAAGCATTTTAGTAAAACTAACCTAAAATCCGACAAACATCACCCTCACTGAACTCTAACAAACGTTTAACGTTTTCATTTGTCTTATGTTTTTCAACAAACTGTGTAACACTGTTACCATACCTATGTTACCACCTGACCCTGCCCCAGTGGCAGTTCCGGTTCCGGTGATCACACCAGGGATTGATGGAATAATCTGCCCCGATCCGGACGCGCCCCCTGAGATCAAATCGGGGTTACATGACGGCACTCTGCAGCAGCTGTCCTTGGGATCCGTCACCAACCGGCACCAGTATGGAATGCTGGGATACGTGGGGCACCTGTTGCTGCAGCTGTAGAACCCGGCCTGTGCGTCTTCACAGCGACATCTACTGGCGCAACCGTCATCCCAGGTTTGTCCTTGCTGGTAATAGCGGCCCTTGTAGTAGCAGTAATCTGAAATATGGGAAGAAAGAGTGTGTTCGATTGCGTTTAAAAGACTGGATTATTGACATTTACAATAAAATGTACAATTAACACGGCCACATTTCTCATAGGCCATGGAGAGAGCAACTGTAAATCAAACTTCTTTAAATACCTTTATCTCGATATCAAAATTACATTTACTTTAAACGGCCGGATTTGAGAAGCACTGACCTCCACTCTGTGGTCTTGGCTGGACAGTGGTCGCCACGCTGCCAGTCCCGCTGCACTGGGGTATCTTACAGCAGGCCTCCTTGGGATCCGTGACCAGGGTACACTGGGGTGGTAGGTTAGGGATGGTAGGACAACTGTTCATATGGAGCAGATAATAATAATAATAATTTCTTACATAGAGCATTCTACATGTATTATTTGACGGTACATATCAATGCACTTCACAAGGATAAAATATAAAAACTTTTTAAAATTGAAATATTAAAATGATATTTTTCTGATGAGTTTTTCAGATGAGTTTAGAGCTGCCACAAACAGATTCAGATCTAATATCAATAAAATAAATATATTAATAATAAGCTCTTGTTGGTTTGCTGGTAGATATACAGACCGGTGTGACAAAATCCCATAGATATGAAAACGTGATACAGGGTAGATCATTCAACATCATTGTAGAAGTGCTACAGATAAAATGCCAATATACTTTAGCTACAACAATAAAGCCTAACTCATGAAGGCCGAGTTGCAAATTAATGTCAAGTACCCAACACCTTACAGAGCTCGGAAATATCTCACTTACATATCTGAGCACCGGTACGAGCCACTGGCACCGTGTACGCATGTGCAGCTCAGGTCACATCCGTCTCTCCATGTCTGGCCCTCTGAGTATTGCTTGCCTTTAAAAACACACTTGCCTGAAATAAGAAATAATAATAATAATATCTGCAATGCTGGTACAGACAAATTATCAAAGTTACTACACACACTGGACAATAGAAGTGTCACCCCTACTGAACCAATACTTTGGTGGAGACAAATGACTGTGGAATGATATGCTCCTGGTATCATTTTATAAACATCAAATTTCACAAAAAGACCAACAATATAATTCCATGGTACAGCAGTTTTATACTCAGTAGTCACATTATAAGTAGACCAGGCATTATTACTTTAATTACTTTGATTCAGAGAGTGACACTTCTATTGACCAGTGTGTGTAGTATCTTTCAATTCAAAGCTACATGACACAAAACCTACAGTGATAAAACACAACAGAAAACGAAATCAAGGTGACAAGCGGGCAGTATCCCAATGACCACGGCTCCCTAAGTTAAAATGGACGAATCTTAAACGCGTTATAATGTCAATCAAAGGGTAGACATGTACAAATTACATCTACGGTAAACACCTGTCCATACCTGTTCCTGTCCCAGTAGTTCCAGTTCCCGTAGTTCCAGTCCCTG
Organism: Lingula anatina; assembly: GCF_001039355.2. Next base: position 60,942 of record NW_019775573.1, on the reverse strand, counting down.
TGCCGCCCGTGATACCACCTGGGTTAGTAGGGGTTCCAATACCAATTATAGCAGGTCCAAAGATAGGTACTGGAATGTAGCCACTAACGCCCCCAATACCGGTGAAGGTGGTGCCACCCCCGGTCCATACACAAGAGGGGTACTGACAGCACAGGTCATTGGGATCTTCGGCTAGTTTACACTGGGGAGGAAGGTTCTCAAACTTCGGGCACCTGGTGTGTAAGAAAATATATACAGGATTAGAGCGAAGCGATAGAATTGTTGTGATTTCAATAATTTCGAGGACAATAATTATGATTGCAAAAAAAAAAAAAAAAAAATACTGTATAAGCAACAAGATTATAATTAACATTATAATTTAAGTTCGAGTAATTATTTTGTTCTTTTTTTAATATACGAACTTTTGATATAAGGGTCGAAAGGTTTACTTAAGGGATGGAATGGTCTAGTAAATAGGCTCTAAACGCGCCTACTCGCCTACGCCTACTCGCCTACGCGCAAACACACGTTACACGCGCGCGCCATTATTCCTTTACCTTTCCAGGCATTTGTATTGTCCTGTGGCGCCATCCTCACAGATACAGTTGTATGAGCAGCCGTCGTTCCACTTCTGTCCTTCCAAATAATACTGACCCTTGTAGAAACAGCCAGCTGGAAGGTATACCATAATGACCCATTTAATACTGAATTAATTACCAAGAACAACAAATAACTAATTTTTCACCCAGATATATTATTTTTTAAATTAGTGTTTATCAATTTATATGAGTAGCATTATATTTCGTTAATTCTTTTCCCAACCCTTTGTTTATAATTTCCCTGGGCAGTGTAAACGTCCTTTAGATGAAAAAATGGAAAACAGACGCAGTTGAGAGGTTTACAATATTTATCATGGAAAGTTAAATAAGGTATTTCAATTTAATCGTGTGCTCTGAGTACAACCCGAAACACGCCAGCACTTACATACAGAAGCTAAACTGTAAAGAAATTAAAATAAAAAAAAAGACAAAACAAATTTATATTATGAAAAATAAGAAACAGGTATGCAGTGTGAAGTATACCGGTACATGAGGCCTTAAACACTGCAGATAGCGAAAATAAAGTGAAGGCACAAACGGTTTTCTCAGTAGAAATATAAATATAACATGAAGTCACATCCAGCTTGAGTAGTTGATTAAATGTGTGTGGTTGATTAAATGACGTCTGTAAATGTTGTTATCTTTTGATAAGAAGTGCGGGTCACATTCCTAAATGTCTAAAACCGCAGTATCTTCTCGCTCCCCTCTTAAGTAAAGTGTGAAAAGTATGAAATGGGGAGGATAGTCAGGATATTTGTCCAAAATAAAAAAACGGAGAACATTTATTTACTAGCGACCACATAAACCTACTTATGAAAAAAATCTGAACTTGGCGAGAGTAACGATAAGATCTGCATCACAAGAGCACATCTGCTAAGATGCTATCGCTATACCTATTGTAAGTGAATATAATTATTGATATGCCGGCGGTTAAGGTATGCAAAGTAGATAGCCTCATAAATAACCTGATAAGCAGTAACATACCAGGTCTGCCTTAGATGACAGAAGAAATATGTAGGGGGTATAGCTCAGTGGTAGAGCATTCGACTGCAGATCGAGAGGTCCCCGGTTCAAATCCGGGTGCCCCCTGATGATACCTTTTGTGTTTAATTTCACTTGATTCTCTTTGCTTTTATTATTTTGAAAAGTTTGTAAGGTCGAAGATTCCATGCAGCCAGCGTGTGTTTAAAATCAAATAATTAAAAGACCTTTATTTCACATGCGTTCCAACGGTCAAATCGTTGGAGCCACCCAGCAACAAAATTACTTGTTTAAATCGCGGCTGTACGAGTTACGATTAGACTAGCTGCTGATATACATAAGGCCACACTTTTTTATTTTTATGGATGACATCCTCTGGGGACCCCAAAATCGGTGCGAGCGGGCGAAAAAAAAACAGTCCAAAAAAAAAAAGACCTGCTTAAGAAAAGTTATGTTTTCAGTACACAGCTGGAAACACTAATTTACCACAGAAACACGCATCAAACTAACAACATGTCTTTATCCATGTTCTCAAAATATTAAAGCATTGTGAATAGGGCCTACTTTGTAGAAAGGTAAAAAGTCATGAATATATATGCTGAATATTACCAAATCTATTTAAGGTTATTTCATGCATTCTGTTGGTATAGCAATCAATAAAACAAATATAATAGCGTGTCTTTATTTGTACTCTCAGAAAATTAAAGCATTGTAAACACTTCACAGAATTGTTTTAAAAAATGAAGCAAAGATAGGCCTATGCTTCCTACTACCAAATCTAAAAAAGGTAATTTCGGTCGATGCCATTTTGTCTACTTCGACTCACACGTAGTAGCCAACTATCGGGTGGCCTGTCCGGCCTTCAGTCCACCAAATACCACGACGCTCTTGTCGACCCTTTTTTCGCTACAAAAAAACCTGGTATGTGCTGCTTTGGACAGAATGTCACTGAAATTTTCCGGGCGATGATCGCTGGCCGCGGCCAGCCTTTCGTATAATTGTAAAAGGGTGATATCTCCATGACAATATCAATGGCAAACCAATCCAAAACGACGGCCCC
>NW_019775573.1:4332-56750 GCF_001039355.2 Lingula anatina | reverse complement strand
GACGTTTGCGACAACCGACTGCCTTGGGGGGGGGGGGATTTTTTTTTTTTTTTTTTTGAGAACGGACGAAAATCGGTGCGCGCGCAGGATGTCATCCATAAAATTAAAAAAGTGTGGCCTAAACAGTGATTCTTCTTATACCACACACTTACTCAGTTTGTTGGCTGTACCAGTACCACCAGTTCCAGTACCACCCGTACCAGGTTGTACCACGCCTGTACCAGTAAAGACACCGTTGCCGGTGTTGGAACCAATGAAGTTTCCGTTACTACAGCGGACCTGCTGACAGCACTCGTTGGGCACAGTAGTCAGCTGGCAACCGGCAGGGAGGACCGGGTAAGACGGGCACCTGGCCAACAGAAAATACAAATTATCAGAACATGTTGGAAAAACTATAGAAAATGGCCGCTGTTCCCTAAATTATAGTAGTAAAGATCTTTTTGCCTTGGTGTATTCAAAACAACAGATACATGTAGTTATCGTTAAGATTAAACTTGATTTTAGTTAACATTTTATTTGAGACTGGGGTAGATAATAAGACTTAAATAGGTTAAACTATCTATGTATTTTTATGTTACAATTTAAGTTGGTTCATTTGATGGAACGAGGCTGGGTTGTTTATCTTAACGAATAACATTTTTTATGAAGGGCGGGTTAAGGACGGGCTGCTCGACATTCTCTCCAGTCATCTTGATAGACTGGACTATTATTTCTTGAAATTAAAATAAAAGTTCATATACGTACAGGTTTTCGCATCTGTAAAACCCAACCACGGCATTCTCACAGGTACATTTGGTGTCACAGCCGTCATTCCAGCTGGCGCCATGCTGGTACTTCTGTCCCTTGTACAGGCAGAAGTCTGAAAATTAGAGTACAGACATCGTGATTATTTACAGTAAATTGAAAATAATATCAAAATCATTTATTAAATTATAAGTATATTTCCTGATGCGAAGTGTCATTAAAATTGTTTTTGTTAAAGGCAACTCCATAATATGATAACTTCTCTGATACGCGTTTGGAGTACCGCTTCTTTTATTTTTCATTAATGTTGAGCAACACATGGATGTTCAAAGGCGATTGAACCTGATCTGAACTATCAAAAATTTCAATTCATATATGCATATAAAATCATCTTTAAATCAAAACTAAGATAAATGTCCTTACCGTCAGGTCCTGGTGTAGCTGTGCCGGCTGGAAATAAAGAGGGAAATAATTAGTAATAATGTAAATCAACACCATTACTTCTCACAATTCTATCTAAACATTTTGAAAGAGTGTCTTCAAAAAGTGTTTTGATAAAAGTGCGTTAATAAATCACATAATTTAAATAACAAAACGCATTTTGGTAATTAAGTATTGTGAACCACACGGTTTGTGTGTGTCTGTGTAAGAGAGAGAGGGAAAGAGAGAGTGAACTTACTACAGAGATTACACGACTTCCTACAGGAGTTCTCCGCCCAGCTCTTGTACTCTCCACATGCCCACGGGATGGCGAACTCGTTACAGTTAGGGATTTTATCAACACATGGTGGGGGAGTGGTGGGGACTTGACCTGGAGGAAATATGATTAAATGTTCATAACTGTGCATTTATTTGTGAAAGTTCGGTGTTATTTATACAATTCCAAATAAGCCATTTACCATACTTTTATTTTAACAGATACTGGTGAAAATGTTGAAATAAAACTATATTTTAAATATGTGAGAACAAGAAAAGCGTTGGTTGTTCTAAATTCAGTACCAAGTATGGAAAACCACTCCCTATACTTCTTGAGTCAGGGTCAAAACTTTTCAAAAACCTTGTTAAGTGTAAGCAGAGACTTACCTGACAAAATAACTTTAGAACAAAATTTCTATTTTGACAAACAAAGCCAGCAATAGTCTATAAAATCATTGTGGCATTAAAAAACACAAATAACAATAAAAACAATGCCTAGCTTTAGTAAAAAAATATTCCATTTCCAGCTAATGTCCTTTTGTGACACAGGCCCCAGGACATTTACCTGCTGATGTCCCGGTAACAGCGCCGATACCGGTGAAGGACCCGTAGTTGGTCTGCCAGTTACAGCGGGGTTCAGCACAGCACTGCCCGGGAACAGCCTCCATCTTACACTGGGATGGAAGGTTGGTGTAGGTCGGGCACCTGTAGGTAGAAATATCATACTTTGGAACTTCATAACAAGTGCTTGATATTTACATTATTATATATTCTTATTATGCCCAATGAGCACACCCATCTTGTTTAATATGGGTATTTTTAGTGGCGGTGGAATTGAAAATGGGAGATGGAATTCATTCTGTTCTTATGAGCAAGATGGCAAAGAGAAAGATATATCGTCAAGGAGTATGAAATGAAACAATGAAAAAGGAATAAAGATGAAAAGGGAGAGGCAATGGTGGAATATTCAGCACAATGGTACTACGAGTAGCAAAGATATTGTCACGATTATATCAACTGGCATAACACACTTAATTGTTTGATATATTATATAAATAAATAAATAAATAAATAAGAATGTTGATAACTCACAAATCTTGGCACTCGTAGTACCCTGTCTTGGCGTCAATGCACTGACACTGAGAGTCACAGCCGTCCTGCCACAGCTTGCCTTGGTAGTACTTCGTGCCTTTGTAGACGCACACGTCTGGAACATAGAATAAAAAAATTATAAATATGTCTTCGGTGAAAGTCCGGTCGCGCCTCACGTGCTGACGATTACGTAATATGGAGAAATTAGATATTTCAGTAATTCGCTTTAACGTAAAAAGGAAAAAAGTTTAATAGCGCTCATGTAAACCTAACCAGTACTAATGAGTTTATCAAAAATCTAGACTGAAGAGGTTTTAGGATGTGCATCACATTAGCACTGATAGGTAGATGTTATCGTTATACATTTGTAGTGAGGGCTATTATAATTCTGACTGCGGTTTATGTATTCAAATGGGATAGCCTTATTATTAACCTGAGAAGCTGTAACATACCAGGCCAAGGATAAATGACGTGAATAGTAACAATAACAAGCGGGGGTATAGCTCAGTGGTAGAGCATTCGACTGCAGATCGAGAGGTCCCCGGTTCAAATCCGGGTGCCCCCTCCATTCTTTTTCTTCTTTCATTTAATTATTGTGGCTATCGTAATGTATTAGGCAGTACAAATGAATAAACACATATCCCCTAATCGAAATAATACATTTTTGTAGACGCAGAAGTCAAGAACAAAGAACAAAACAAAACAAAACAAAACAAAAAAAAAATCCCCGATTAAAGTAGGCCTACGGTTGCCGATTTCCAAAATCCATTATTTGCTGTTCGTTTTTTAGATATTCTCAATTACCGACAAAGGTCCCTTTGAGACAAGCACTTTGAGACAGGCACTCGCTCCGACTTGTAGAAATTACTGGAAACTCGACCTTCTACTATCAACATAGCCCTGCCAGTAAGTTACTGAACGAAGAAAAATACATGCTGATGGAAATGAAGACCTATGAAAATCTAAAAGTCGGGGTGCGAGGACTCCTAACAACCCTGAAACTCAGAGTGGTGTAAGGACTACAAGTTAAACTGTACACATACACAAGTATTTGGAACGTAACTATAACTCACCTATTCCGTTCAGGGTGCCGACTCCGGTCCCAGTGAACGTCCCAAAGGTGGTTCCCCAGTTACACACAGGCTGCATACAGCACTGGCCAGGTACTCGGGTCAGTGTACACTGGGACGGCAGGTTGGAGTAGATAGGACATCTGGAGAGGAGGGATGGGTAGTTTGAATGTGTTGGAACCTGCTGGATGGCATTTACGGGGAATTTAAATAATGTCATTTACCCACACAACGCCATTAAAATCAGAATGAAGTTATTTTTTCTTCTGTATATTGTCCTGTCATACATGAAACAATAAATGCCAACAATATCGCAAATTAAAATATGTTCAGAATCTCGTTTTATATACTTTTCAGGGGTTAAGAAAATGCCCATATTAGTTAATGTTAGTGGGGGAATACGCATCATTATATAAAATATAAAAACTTTCTAAATATTCATTTATTGCGGTCAAGAAATATTCCTGAATGATATATGCTTTGTTTGTCATACTTGTTGTAGCACTGGTACTTTGCGCCTGCGCCGTCTATACATTCACACTCGTATTCACAACCATCAGACCACTTGTCTCCTTGGCTGTACGTCTGGCCCTTGTAGAAACACTTGCCGACTTAAGAAAAAAACATTATTTTAGGAAAAAGGCCGAATCTAATGCTTTTTTACGAAATCTTTTGAAGTCGCAATGCATTTTGAATGTCCCATGGCTTCAACTCCAATTTTCATTTAAATGTTTTTCCTATAATTTATTACATACTTCCTCTCCTTTCTATTGTTTCACATTTAAACTGTACAATTCACCTGTTTAAGTAACAAGAAATAAGTATAATAATTATTATTCATGAAATGCAGTACTTACAATAGCCGCCCGTGATCGTATTGGTGGCTGAAATGAGAGGAATGATAAATCTTACACTTGGTTATAATCACATGGATGCTTTTTTTATATCAATATGAAATACTGAAATGAAATACTGTCCTTATTATACATTAGAATCTTATTCCACTGTTTTTCTAATTTAATTTGCAATAATTATTTAAACTCAGAATGGGCACACCCGAAATTGTTGCTCTTACTGACACAATAAATGGGGCATCAGCTAAATTAACGGAAAACTGTTCAACAGTTTCGGGTGACTATTAGTCTAACCAAGAGATCCTGTCAAATGTATATAAAAGATACAACATACAATTAAATTAAATATCAAAAAACACTTACAGCAGAAACCACAGAAGCTCTTGCAGTTGGTCTTCATGAAGCCCTCGTACGTTTTACAGTCGTCGATGTTGTAGCCTCGGCAGTCCTGAGTGTCCTTGCACACCTCTGGGGCGGGGGTGACGGTCACTTGCGCTGTTAATATCATTTGAATCATACACACAGTAAATCAAATGTGACATATCCATAGACGTGGATGTCTCAGCATTTCAAGAAGGTAACTTGTGATTAAAACCCAAGCTATTTTATACTTTATGATTTGTCCTTAATCACATATTTGCTTATATTAATTATTTTGTGCACATTCAATCATCGTCCTGATTTTTCCCACTCACGTGTGCATATGCCGCAGTATCTCTGGCAGTTGCCATTGGCGAATTCTGGGTAGTTGGTGCACATGGATTTACCGTACGACTCGCAGTCTATGACATCTCTGCAAGGATCCGGTCCTGCGGTTGGAACTATCAGACGAGATAAACAGCATAATGGTATAAAAATTCGAACTGTTACGATTCAATTTCTCTGGGAATATCATGTGTATTGTCCATTTACATGAAATTTTACCAAAGGCCGCAAAAACATGCACAATCGATGTACAGTTTCTCTCTCTATGCTCAAAGCAAAGGCGTTAACTAAATGGCACACGGATAGTTTTACAAGCTTCATTCAACTAGAACTCAGCCAATGTTTGCATAACGCTCACAATTACTCATTATTTAAAACGTAAAGCGCAAAATGAAATTCGGATAACTGTATATTGTGTTCTGTATGAAGCACCGTGTCATTATACACCGTATTCATATCATATATAATTAGGAAAAAAACAACAAAAAATTATTAGCACAACCCTGCACTATGGAAACAAATACAGTGTGTCTATACTTTTACTTTACAAACCTGTAGGTGGCACTATCGTTCCAGTAGGAATTACTGCAAAAGAAACATAGAAAACATCCACATTAAGCATTTAAAATGCATACACTGACAAGCATTTTTTTTCTCTTTAAATAATTTGTTTGCAGGACGACTGCCATTCATTACACCAAAAGAAGTAAGATATGAGGTTTGCGAAAACGTGAAGTTTACTATAATTGAAAGAGGAATATCAGCATTAAACAGATGATTTTATAGTCCCTACCTTTGCAAGTCTGTACCGTAAGCTGGCTCTTAATGGATTTCAAAGCATCGAAGTTGCCAACAGTGAACACGTAATCCTTGTCAGGATCGTTACCAATATCCTTTAACTCGTTCTGGTCGACGCCGCTTCCAACACCGATAGCAAACACCTCTATTCCAGCCTTTCTTGCAGCGTCAGCAGCATCTTTGGAGAACTTACGCCCGTTGTTGGATTTTCCGTCGGTAATGACTGAAAGTTGATAAAATATCAACGCATGTAATATGATCTGCCCCTGAAACTTTTGAACTTGCGTCCGGCGGTGAGCGCTTGGAGAATATAATAGGAGAAGGGGTACATAAAAATACCATTTTGCTATTTTTCAATGGAAATTTAATGCTTTAAAGGGAACCAATATTTTATATGACATATTTTAACTCTTTATCAGCTCTCACCTATTCCAATATTCTGAACATTTGGTCTATCTCCGTTGGCGGGCTTGAAAGCCAAGTCTGTCATCATCTTTATACCCTCAGAGGTGATGGTGCCGCCTCGGGTATACTTAATACCGTCCACTGCGTTCGCCAGGGCTTTCTTGTCGTAGTACTTATTCAGATGGAACTCGCTGTATGGACGACTGTGGAATTTGACAACGCCAACACGCACGCTGTTGGCGCCAATGTCAAGATCGTTGACAATGTCCTTGACAAAGTCCTTGACCTTCTCGAAGTTCGCGGCCCCGACACTGCCCGAGGAATCGAGAACAAATACGATGTCTGCAAGGCTACCACAATCTGTAATGATTCGATAATTTGTTTCATTCTCAGTAACTTATGAATGTTCTTGGAGTCTATTCTTGCTAACGTAAGCAGATATTTTGCAATTAGTATTATATGGAAAACGTTGCTCATTACAATTAATGCAAACTATGAAGCAAGCTTATTGCAACTGACAGGCTGCAGTGTTCCTACAAAACCACGATGTGTTTAAATTACTTACTTGAGGGGGTTGTTGGCGTCACAGCAACCGCGGTGGGGGCAACTGAAAAAATAACATCAAAATGATGTTGATTTACTGCAAATTAAAAATACAATATAGTTTTTAAAACATGCAGTTATTGACAATTGCCTCAGTCTTCGGTGTAACTAACTGTTGGCAAGCAGCACTTATTTTGAATAACAAATATTTGTAATTATTTCATTCCATATAAAAACAAAAGCTGCCTTGCTGTAAAGTGTCATAAAATCAGTTATTACACAGCTAATGCTTCTTTACAATAAACATTTACCAGCGCACGTCTTCTGGGTGAACAAATTCCCCATATTCTTCAGGGCGTCAAAGTTCTGCACGGAGAACGCGTGCTGGCTGTCCGGGTCGGACGCAATAGCGTTCAGTTCTGACTGTCTCACACCGCTGCCTATACCAACCGCCATCATAGTGATCTTGGCAGCCCTGGCGGCGGCGGACTCCGAGGCGGTGGTTGCGGGTCTGTAGGACTGACCATCGGTCATCACAACACCAATGTTGACCACATTAGGGCGGTCTCCCTTGGCTGAAGATAAATCAGTTATATTTGGATGATAAGACCTATCGGTATAACCAAGTGCGTGCATTCACGAAATTGAATACTGCAAGTTAATTAATTCCTTCGGTCATTATAACACCAATGTCAACCACATAAGGTCGGTTTCCCCTTGGCTGGAAATTCACAAAATGAATCGTTAATATTGGTATAATTAGCAATATCGGTTTGATAATTCACGAATTTGTATACTATGATTTATTTAATTAGCTACATATTCATATACTGTTTATTTGATGTTTTCAACGGCTATAATGTGGGGTTGGCAGCATTCTCCCACCGTACTCTTTTAGCATACCCCCTAGCCAGCGTGTCCTCTAATGAATGGCCTTCTCGGCTGGGCCTTTATTGTCGCTCGCAGTAGAATATAGTCAAGCCGAGCTGGAACCCAATCAGCGACTTTCGTTGGCTCCACAGATGATTACTTTGAAATTGATGCAAGGCTTAAACAATGAGACAATACACTCCCTATATGACAGATTTATTAAAATATGACACCAGATCCGATCGTGCCATTAACGTTTTTTTAATTAAAAAAAAAACTTTAGTACCGACCTGCAGTAAAGGCATTTTCCCGCAAGTACTTGATGGCTTTGTGTGTTTCAGTTCCACCCGGGGTGTACTTAATGGCGTCTATAGCTCGGAGCAAGGCTGCCTTGTCGGTGTATTTATTAAGAGGGAACTCCTCAAAGACTGAGGTATGGAAGCGAAGGACGCCGACTCTGATCTTGTCAGGAGCGATATCAAACTGGCTAACAACGTCATGGACGAAGGCGAGCTGTTTCTTGAAGTTTGCAGCCCCGACACTTCCGGATGAGTCCAAAACGAAGATGATGTCGGCCTGGGCTCCACAAGCACCTGGTAGAGCGGGAAGATTAGATACCTTTGTGGTGTGATCGTAAGCATGCACGCATGAAGACATGCAAGACGATTGGATGCAAAAGCTTCTTTAATGCACAATGAATTTAATGCCGACGTCATCAATCTATGTTTATCCAAAACTAAATATGTAAGGCAATGCATTAGAAAATAATATAGGCCTATTCATAATTTTGATATGTTCACAAGAAAAGTTATTAATAATTAAAGAAAATATCATTAAAAGCACTCACTTGGGGCAAAGGTTGGTGGAACAGTCACGATTTGAGTTGTGGTAGGAGGGGCGGGAGTAGTGGTCACTGAAACGAACCCAAAATACCGTATAAACCATCCTTCAGACCAGCAATTTATCTAAGTGAAAGTGTTTACATTGATTTTAAGGCAGTTGTATAATTAATCAATAAGTAAAAAAAAACACTTTGATATAATTTGCTATGACTTTAAAGCTGGATAATGACTGACCAAATATATTTGTGATTACAATCAAAATCTTCCTTTAGAACATAAAAATGATAGTAAAGGACAACGTATGAGCCCCCATGCATAATGCCACATTGAAATTATATCGTACAAAAGAGCTAGACCAAATGACCAATGTCAGGCCTAGGATGATTTTCATAATGTGTTACCTGCGCAGGCTTTAGCCGCAAGCTGCACCTGCAGAGCCTGAAGTCCGTCAAATCCGGCCACCTTGATGACGTAGTCACTGTCCGGATCACTGGCGATGGCATTCAACTCTGACGTTTGAATATTCGGACCAATACCAATCGCGAACACAGTCACCCCGGCCTTAATAAGAGCCTTGGCCTCATTGGCTGTCGCTGCTGCATTGCCACTGCGTCCATCTGTCATTACTATGGCGATGTGGGGAACACCAGGGCGAACGTGAGCGGTGGCAAAGCTCTGCTCGCGGGCAAGCTTCAGGGCAAGAGCGGTGTTGGTTCCGCCCTTGGTGTAAGAGATCTTCGAGACGGCGTTGACGACATCGGTCTCCGTGTTGTATCTGTCCATGTGGAACTCCTGGATAGCGTTACTGGAGAATTTGACTACGCCGATCCGCACGTGTTGTGGTCCTACTTCCCATTCACTGGCCACCTGCTTTATGAAATCCTTCATCTTCTCAAAGTTGGCTGCCTGCACGCTGCCAGAGGCGTCAATTACGAAGGTAATGTCCGCCTCAAATCCGCATGCTGTTTGATTAAAAGAAATTTTCACCAACTGCAGTACAGAACAAGGATGTTTTGTCTTTTGTAATTACTTGGACTATTTTTGTTGTAACTCATTTAAACATTACTGACCTATAGAAAAGAGGACTTTGTACATGGAGGACTTTCCATTTTCTGATATTCTTGGATGTACAGACTTGACATTTAATATGGAATATTTCAGTTTCGAAGGTATACCTAGGTAAAAATACGTTCTTTTTTTCAAAAAACTCCGATCTCATATAAGATTTGTGAATGTAAAAGTGTGCAATCAGGTGTGTCACTACCAATTAACTGACTTTCATGCCTGTTGCGCTGCTACATTATGTAATTTGCAGTGATTTAATTGGGTAGTGTTCCTTTGGGCTGATCAAAGCTTGGCTTAGGCAAAGCTTGGTTCTGTCAAAAAAATATCCATATTTCGGCAACTACTGCATAGAAGAATTTGAAATTTTGCATGCAAGCGGTCAGTTTTGCAGTGCGTAAAATGAGCCAAGTAGTGCATTACAAATTTGTTAATCTAAGGCAGAATGGCGCGAAAAAGACAAACATAACCAGACAGATCATAGCGCCAAACGGAACGGCCCCCACAGTTTTATAGAGTAATGCCCAGACTGATGTACCTGCACAGAGGTGACCCCCAATGTATCAAAATTTTACCTACAGGGTACAGGACCCACTGTCTTTCGGTATACGCTGCTGCAACTCAACAAAAAACACTTAGTCCGTTCAGAACGAGGGGTAAATTGCCACTAAAATGCATTTTTCAAAGCCCTTAGCGAACACTAAACTGGTTTTAGCAGGTAAGAACACCAAATGACCTCCGAGGTACCCACTGTATACAGCAAAACATCGTCGTCTGTTTCTCTAATGAATTGGGGGCCATGAACGATTCTGGGTAGAACACTGAAACTGCGTGGTTTTCTTTATTGAGGTCAGATTTCACCTGTACCGCCCAATTAGTCAAAACAGAGTTTACAGATATCCAGAAGAGGCCTACGACGAAGCATATGCCGGGTCTAAAGTGACAAGGGTGATTGACAGCGTCAGTATTTGGAGTAGATTCCACATTGGTGCCAAAACACCAACGGTAGTCATCGACGAAAACCTGAACCAGATCAAATAAAGGAATAATCTCGGAACCACTTGACTATCATTTGATAGGGGGCACCTTAGGAACAATTCTAGGTTGCACGATGAGGTTGCAGGTTCACACAGAGCACTTTTAATAGCAGATAACTTACAGAACCAAGGGAATGAGCAGCTACCCTGGTCATCAAAATCGCCACATTTGAACCACATAGACAATATTTCGGTAGACCATTACTCACCAATCAACTGCCTACATGTCCTACAACAAAACTGGACCAGATTGGACAATTTTAGACCGATGCCTGGAATGCTATTCCAGATTGACCTCTTAAAACCTACCCCCAAGAAATGCCTTGCCGCTTGAGAGCGCTGGCAACAGCCACGAAGAGGCCAGGCGTAACAACGACCATTACTGTGACTAGCAACTGACATGAGGGTCTTTTGTGGAGCGTATTACCCTTTTTACAGACGATAATTTGGAAAATATGGAGATCTAAAATATCTCTTTTAATGGGAGTCGTATGACATGGAATAGGCAACGTGTTTTTGTTTGCTTCTCTGGCGAATTCCATTAATGAACTGATGTCACAATGACATCAAAGAGATAATTTAAAGTTATTAAAACACGATTTTAATCCTTATTTTCATTTATCAGTCAGCAAAATAGGAAAAAACTGATAAAAAATTATTTCGAAAAAAATATTCCATATTAAATGTCAAGTCTGTATTTTCGAATCATTGGATTTGACTTGCATATTCGCCTTGTTATAATTTAATTATTATATCAATAAAAGTAAAATAAAAAGTTAACAAGAATTAAAAGAATGAGGTTAAATAAGATAAAAGATAAGACAATATTTTTTCAATTAAAAGATCAATTTGGGTAAACTACAAGGGGCCTTGTACGTCTACTTACTCTTGCATTTCTGGGTGTTACAAACTCTCGTCTCTCTGGCAGCGCCCACACAGTTGTTTCCACCGTGGAGAGGGGCCGGGTTATTGCATGCTCTGTCTCTATACTGGGTACCTCCTCCGCACGACTTGCTGCACGTGCTCCACGCGCCGTACGCGCTCCATTTGCCGTGTACTGAGAGCAGAATAGACAATTTTGAACACATTTATTTGATATACATTAAACTCGCATAAATGTTCTTGCACAAAATTTTTATAAAGTTTTAAAGTTGAAGGAATAATGTATCTTCAGCAGTTTATTTGAACACATTTATTTCTTTTCCCTGTTTTTTTTTAAATCTTACACAAAGTAAAAATAAATAAAGGATAGAATGAAAAAGATAAAATTATGAAGAAATAAAAGTTAACTTATCTACCTGGACATGGTGCAGTGGCGCAATCTTTGGTCTCCCTTGCGGCTCCGACACAGTTTTTGCCTCCATTTTTCGGTGCTGGATTGTTGCACTGGCGTTCTCTAAATATCTTACCTCCACCACAAGTCACAGGGCACTTACTCCAGGCACCAAATGCCGACCACTTCCCATCAACTTTTGAAGAGTGAGAGAATTTTTTATATAAAGATATGCACTTTATTTACATTATTCATGTTTGATGTTTGAAGCTATATGCAATATGTTAATCAAGTAATCATTTACAAGACTTACTGGCCTGCTTTAACACACATTATACTCCTCCCGAATTGAACGAGACTAAAACTTTTCTATTTAAATCAGGGCACTCTCGTGACACCCAGTAAAAGCCCGCTGGGGAAATTTCGCCCAATCCTACTCCCCTCCTCACCTGCACACGAGGCTGACGCCTTACAGACTTTGGTCTGTCTGTCAGAACCCGTGCAGTATTTTCCACCGAAGGCTGGGGCGGGATTGGTACATGTTCTCTCCTGGAATTGTGTTCCTGAACCACACGTCACGGAGCACTGGCTCCAGCTGCCGTAACCAGACCATCCACCATCGACTAGAGACATACATATTAAGATTTCCATTTAAAAGTCATTACAGTAAACAGTACCTCTATTTATTTATTAATATATTAAAGTAACACTGGAAAACATATCTAACAGTCGATTCACAGAGCTATAACACTTATTGCTTTATTTACTTAAATTTTGATTATCAACAACTATACGCAAATAGGGCGCAAAGTTTTGAAGTAAATTAATGATTGTGATAATAGCATAACAAAGTTCTGCTTAATGTTCTGCTTAAATGTTCATTTTTGGTCTCTGCTGCCTAAAGATACGTACTTGGAGGTGGCTTTGGAACTTGAAAGAAAAGTAAAAAAAAAAAAAAAAAGAATAATTAATTCACATAGCAGTCTTAATATCGTCAAACACACGTTTAACGGAATTAACATCAAATTTCAGAAAACATTGCAATCTTCTCATAATAATTACTTTAATACACATTAATGAAATATAAACTATACGTAACTCGAAACTATCTGATTGTTGGCTAAAGAAAATTTGTTTTAGACACATTTAACACGTTAGCAAGTAAAGCAGCGAAGGACTTAAAATAACTGCAGGTATTCTCATGAAACAACAATACCTTCACAAGTTTTCTTCTTCAGAATCGCCTTAATATTGTCCAGAACAGCAAAGTTATTGACAACAAACACGAAGTCCTTGTCCGGGTCACTGCCAATGCCGTTCAGTTCAGCCTGGCCAATACCACTTCCGATGCCAATGGCGAACATAGAGATGCCCTTTGCGCGGGCAGCAGCTGCGGCTTGCAGAGTCGCTGTTTTATCGTTGGACGAACCGTCTGTCATAACAATTCCGATTTTGACGGCGTTTTTCCTTGCGCCGTTGGCCGCTGTGAACATCGTGTTTGTCATATAGTTGATGCCTTTAGCCGTGTCGGTACCCCCACTTGTATACTTAATGGCAGCTGAAGAGAGGGAAATGCGATAATTGGATATTCTACGTAGCATTACGCCATTAAATTTGTTTGCAGTGTTACGTCATCACATTTGTCATATGTCTGACGTCACTAAATACAACCTTGTTTGCCCTAAGATACACTACTCAGGCTTGGACAGATAGCTTCTGCAGTCTGTACATCTGTATCATAGCTTATTATCCTTTTCTTTTTTATTCTGATCCAAAGTACACACACTGGGCAATGGAAGTGTCACCCCTGAATCAGAGTAATCAAGTTATTAACCTGAAGAGGCGGAATATAAGCAATATCAGAATAACGATACAGTTGAATTGTTCAGTCAGAACCGTTTCTTTTGTGAAATTTGATGTTAATAAAATGATACCAGGAGCATATCATTCCACAGTCATTTATCTCCCCCAAAGTGTTGGTTCAGTAGCGGTGACACTTCTATTGTCCAGTGTGTGTACAAGACATGGCAATGTGTAGCAAAGAAAAAAAAAAAACAAACCTGTTTTGGCATTTTTCGAACAAAACTTTTCATTGTGATCAAGTACTAATAATTCCTTTAATAAACTTTTAACTGAAATAAGTGATTGTCTATTTTCTCAATGATAGATAATCCTCGTTACTTACAGATGGCAGGGTCTAATGTCGTCTTGGACTTGTGAGTATTCAGTTGAAAGTTTGGAACCACATTTGTGGCGTAGGTCACCACTCCGACCTGCGTTTGCGTGGGTCCAATGTCAAAGCTGGATGTAAATTTCTTGATGAAAGCCAGCATGGTTTGGAAGTTGGCTGCTCCGACGCTACCGGATGCGTCGAGAACGAACACGACATCCGCCGGATTTCCACCACAACCTTTAAAAAAAATCCATGTTGATAACCCATTTATTCCTCCTTGAATAAATAATTTCGACATCAATGGCTATTTAAATTATATACATTCAGGGTTGTAGAAGGATATAACAAGATATTATCCTCAGAATATTGAAAGAAAAACATAAAAGATAAAATAATTACTCAAAGAAATTGGTTGGATTGTGGTTAACCCAATTCTTCCCCGTGTTTTCAACTTTTTAACCTTCCCCTCCACAGTAACTCATGGGGGTGTATCGATCAGGCTTTCTTTAACAGGTTAGAAATATGGCAGACCAACAAAATTCAGTTGACTGTGTCGAATGCGGGAGTTCCTTTATCTCCAGACAGAACGATAAATATAAAATTGCTAAAGGTAGACCGCCCATACCTTCTTTCTCGCAGATGTACGGGATTTTATACGTGTGACACGGCCTGTCGTTCCATTTTCCGTTGGTCAAGAACTCTGCGCAGTCTTCATCACTGTCCTTGTCATTGGGCTCTCCAGGGCTCCAATCTACAATGTACGTATCGTAATTGTAATAGTAATAGGGTAGTTATAATTTGAGGCAGAGAAACAGATTTAAGAGGCCCTTTTTACATTGTTTTACTAGCCTGGAATTTTATTTGTGCAAGACATGAAGCGTTCGCATGTCCATATTTTCATAATACCAATTTTAGTTAAGTTGTCTCGATTAGGAACGGGAAAGTTCCGGTGGTAATGGTGGCCAAAGTGTGAATACATGAATGTCACCGATGAAAAATGGACTAACGGTATGTTTAGCTTTCTTGCTTTCCAAATCGTATTTTTAAATAGTACACTGACACTGGATGCACTGTCCACTTGAAAGTTTTTGTTTGACAGTTATAAAACATCATACGGGGCGAATCGGTGAGATAAGTTTTTAAATAAAGAAAAATGAGGATTGCAGTTAAGATTTGGTCGATTGGAGATAAAAAAGCAAACAAAAATTAATCAAAATATATTAATATATTAATCAGCAAATGATGTTCACTTCAAATAATTTTTTTGTCAATTTTTTATCGATCGAAACAAAAAAGAAGGGGTAAACATGTCCTTCGAGACTTATGTTTAAACTATATTTACCTCTTCATCCCCACCCCCTCCTACCTCGATACTATGCGTCAGGAGACAATAACTAATTGTTTTTGACCGTGGGAATCCAAACTACCATTGATATCCCCGATTCCAGATTCTGATACGTTTGACACTCCACCAGAAGCCGGTCCGATGTGACAGGGAGCCATTATCCAGAGGTCAGCGCCAATATTACTTCAAGATAACCCGGTATACACTCCCCCGGCACACTGACGAAGATCTAGATATTGTTCTGAGTTGCTGATTGAGATGTGATGCCCCCCTGACTACAACATAGTTTTGATAGTTTTGAGGAAAAGCTTATTCCAAAACTCTAAACCTCCCCCCCCCCCCCCCATATACCCGCCATTTTGAACTGCTGTGGTCTCTTGCTGATCGATTAGAAAATAGCGTATTAAGGTGAATATTCAGAAAGAGAAAGTTCACTTAAAATATTGGTGATTGATTTGAATTGAGGCCATTGATTATTGTTTATAACTTTTTGGCTTCTGGACCTTTCAGTTAACTTAGGTATGTTGTTCAGAGACAAGTGTAAAGCCCATCGCATTGCGATGACACTTTTACTATACTATAACTAAAAAGCTTCATTATTGCTTTTTCTTTTCTTATTAGAATGTCTCAACGTCTACTTACTGGTATATTTCAGAGCTTTCCCTGCTGCAGTAAGCCACGTTTTCTCCGCCCTTCTGTCAGTCACCGCCATCCAGGCCACGCCCCATTTCTTTCCCAAGATGAAGTTGTTTTCTGCGGCACTATCCGGAACGAGGAGGTCGCCTCCCTTGACGAGACAGTCACGGCGGGCATCATCAAAAGTTTTAGGGGTACTTACGTATAAATATTCTTTATTGTCATATTCGACCCAGGCTCCTTTAAAAGAAAAACAAATAATGATGATAATTAAATAAGAGAATAACATTTCTTTATTGTTGTCTTTGGTTCTTGAAATCTCAGCCTCGAAAAAAAAAATTATCTCTTGATAAACTCCTTTCTTGAAGACTTAATTCTTCTCATAGAGGATACACTCTCAAAAAAATTGCTACAAATGACACCTCTGTTCTTTGAAACTATACTTTCAAAATAGAATTAAAGCAACAAAGCCATCGTTGGTAACTATTTCTGGGAACTTTACTAAGTGTGTTTAAAGTCATATAATAACTGACTCAAGTGCACTATTTAATTGACAGGTTTTGGCAGACTAATCCCCTCTCCCCCTCCCCGACCAATCCTCCCACTCGGAACCCCCATGTATAAAGTAGTGGGTGTAGATTTTTGACTTTGTGCTCATTATAGCCAGGTTCGATATAACGTGGAACTGTAACGTTGTTCCCTCCACTAATTCATGTAGGACTCACGTTTAATATAACGTGAAGACCATATTCACCTAGAGTGGTCACCACGTGGTATCCACGTGCTTTTCTTGCCTTGGAGTTTCACGTAAGTTTTTATAAAGTCTACAAGATAGGTATGCTATAGATAAGTCTAATGTTTTGTAAAATGAGATTCTTACAGATTTATCGATAATATTCCCCATAAACTACTACCAACAATTTCATCATCTAGCATATTCACATAACATTTTGGTTAATAGTGCTTGATTTTATTTAAGAAAAAAACAGTTCAATTTAAAATTTCGTTCATTTTACATAATTTGTTGAATAGGATAGTTTAACCATCTTAATGATTCCAAGGTACATCTTTGTCGAAATATTGCGTCATCTGAATCCTGTTAAACGGGAAAATTACACGAAATACCCACCTGCTCTTTTGTTCCTCACTGAGGCGCAACTTGCCAGCGCCAATCCACATAAAAATACCACTAGGGTTTTAGCCATTACGGCTGCCAGAAGCCAGAAACAGCTATTTTACTCAGAACGTCCCTTGCGTAACTAATTTGGTAACGTCGCAAAAGGAGACTGTTGCTCAAATTGCGCCGGTGAGGACTCGTATGGGCACTTGTCTTTCTCGAAAATCTTTCTGCCAGATCTGTTTGCCAAGTAATCTATCGCTTTATCTATTTACTGAATGATAGCTCACGGCTTCTAATGTTAGCGTTATGCATGTTCCTTTGGCCAACTAGGTCCTTGCTTGCCCTGTCCAGGCATATTGAAGTTGGGAGCCTCCTCGTACATCTAGTTATAGATTCTGTCCCGGTATGAAGAATTCAATCAAACTGATAATGAGATATGAACCTCTTGTTTGTCTCAATGCAGGACAATATATAGGTTTCTGTTTACCAAAGACAACCCTTCTGACGGTCACTGATAAAGCTTGTCAACGCGACACTGATTAATACATATAAAATTGCCATCTCATGGTTCCTATCAGAAATTAATCCTCTATGCAAAAACCAAATTCTGTCTTGACCTAGAAGAATTAATTTCTTCTTTTCTTTTTTTTGTGATTTATATATTTACTGTTACAGTCAATTTGTGTATTTCCCACTAAAATATGTTGCCCATATAACTATAGTTTCATGAAAAGACATCTGGAAGATATATCTAAACTACAATGTTCAAATAATTACCGAAAACATTCTTAACTGGAAAACAACAAAATTAATGAAAATGAAAATGTGTTTGAGATCAGACCGCTTGACCTCTTGCGTGTGTCGTTAGTCTTTGCTGGATATGAAGGGGGGGGGCAGCTGTCTTAGCCCTTTTCCATAACACAATGGCGGAACTAGGCCTCGAGTAGAAAGGGGGTGGAGGGGGGGTACGGCTGATCTGATGGTCAAAGATATACTGCACAAGGTCTGAAATTGTTTGTCTTCCACATTTTCCCATACTTACCAATGGTTAATGAATCCATTTTTACATTCAAAGTTAGTCCCTGGTTTTTGTCTAAAAAGTTTTTTTTTTTTTGTTAAAATCTCTTAAGAGATTATAACAGAGTATAGCCATCAATGGAGGTCACGTGGTCTGAAGACAAGCTCAAATATCAGAATAATAGCTATAACTGCCGTTTTTGTGGTAAAACAGAATACATTATATTATATTTCTATGAGTTATTCACAATGTTTTTATTGTGAAATATAGACCTCATACGAAGAGTTATTATCCCTTTAAGGTAGATTATTTGGAATCTTCAGTTCTGTTTACAGTCAGAATGGATATACCTAACTAGGTACAACCCATTTCAGCAAGTCATTTGGTTATGGCTATACTTTGACAATCCGATTTAACAGTATACGACTTGCCTCTATTCAGAGGGTGGTACAACAGAGACATTAGATCCGTTGCCAGTGAGGAACTAATCTTAATAAGACGGACCATGGGATTGGTCCGATACAAGAAAGGTCGACCAAACACTGTTGGGAACTAACCTTGTAACATCAAAGATATGGTTTGGGTTGGGACGGGTAAAGTAAATATACAGCGTATCAGAACTTGTCAGTTTTGATATAGAAGTTATTTTGTTGATTGTATGTTGTATCATGTAGTACCCAGTTATGTGAGAATTCGAAATATTTGCTAATTTTAATTATCACAATACCATGGCCTCCGTGAAATAAAAAAATCGAATAAGGTATTAGTTCTATTTGAACCTCCCTCAGTTGAGATACTGTTTATTGTTGTTTTATTTGTAAACAAATTCTATTAATTCCTGTGTATGCGTGTGTGTGTGTGCGCGCGCGCGCGCGTGTGTGTGAGAGAGAGAGAGAGAGGGAGAGAGAGGGAGAGGGGGGGGGGGGTCAGATATGGTTGTATCAACTAAGGCCAGGGGGACAGGCCGCAATAATTTCAAAATGTGAAGAGTTGTTCTTGCTCACCTAACACAATTAAGAATCCCAGCTGTTCTTTTTTTACCTCCGTCAAGGAGGTTATGTTTTCACCCCTGTTTGTTTGTTTGTTTGTTTGTCATCAACATAACTAAAAAAGTTATGGATAAATTTCGATGGAATTTTCAGGGTAGGTCAGAAATGAGTTAACTTAGAAGTGATTAGTTTTTGGTGGTGATCCGGATGAAAAATCAATCAGAAATGAATAATCAAAAATAAAAAACTAAGTTATGGACCGATTTTGATGAAATTTTCAGGAACTGTCAGAAGTGGCCCAAGGAACAGATGATTAATTTTGGTGGTGATCCGGATCAATAATCAATTATCAAAAATTAAAAAATCTAAATCATTATAGAATGAAAATTTAGGGGTGAAACGGCATTGGGTGGAGACTTTGATGCCTTGGCGGAGGTCTGCGCTTTCGGAGTGCTTTTCTAGTTAAACAGTAGGCTTATTTTTACTCTTCACACACACTAGGAGGTTATCTCGCATAAAAAAGAAATGTGCCAAATGTAATTGTGAAGCATTATATCACTAAAACATCAGATTTCTACAACACAAACCGGATCGGATGCTTATAACTCGATCTTTTGCAGGATCTACTTGTACACATGTCCTACGAATAGTGCATTTTATTCGTTCATTTTGAAAATACACCTAGAAGAATGAAAAATGCAAGGATCGCCAGTGATCATTATAACGAAGTCAAAGTACCGAAGACGATAAATTGAGTATCAAGGAGTAATCTGTCATCTTTGCCCCCACCCCCCGCAAACACACTCATTTCTGCCATTGGTTTATCCGATTGTGGCAGCTGTTAGTCATAAATGTACCTGTTGCACTCAAAACTGATTGAGCACTTTCTCAACTTACATAATTCCTTTCACAAAAACAAACCAATGCGAGTACTTTTTCCCTTGCCAATAAAAACGCCAAAGCCACATAAATAATTTAAAACTTTATTGCATTGCTATGGCTACAGTACAAAACAGTTAAATATTCAATGACAAGAAAAAGAATAAAAACTGAAATGACAAGAGTTAAACTGCTGCAATCCTCAAAACAGATCATTTGACTGAAAACCTCCCAACAGATACCACATCTTCATATATAACATTGCAGGGTGGGGGTAACTTTAATATCAGAAGACAGTCCCTGTTTGTTGGCAATGGCACGGCTTTGGTTTTGAAATTGCACCAAATGAGTTACTCTCGTGTTTATATCCATATGAATAATTACAGGAACAAAACACGATGCCACAGTAGTACCTTACTTCCTTAAAAAAAAAAAAAGCTTCTGATTCTTTCTCTTACACTGGGATTGAAACTTTCACAATGTCCTTAAAATGTCGGACACATTCTAAAATTGGAACATACCAACCTCACTTATGAAGCATAATCAATCGACAGTACTTTTTTTACAAGATACATAATGAGATCACTAATGTAAAAACAACAGAGATATAATTATTGCTTGCTCCATAACACATTACTTTTGTAAGATAAGTAAATACATTTTAAAATCCCTTTAAGCCTGGGCAGAGATTTTGGTGCTCTTGCTCTAACATTTGAGGTGTTTTTGTCTTCAGTAGCTGGCACAGATCCTGAAGAAATGTAATAGCACCTTGGAATACATTAAGATCAGACAGACACAAATATAGACCAAGTGGTAAATTTCTAGGTGATATAATTTCCTCTCAGTGCAGCAGATGCATGTCATTTTTCATTTAAAAGTGCATTTTCCAGAGTAACCACATTCAAGTCCTTTGACAATCTGTATCATAACAAGATTCTTATGTACATTAACTGAAAAAAAAAACATATTAAGGGCTTGTATGCAGCCACTTGTGAAAGATCACATTTTCACTGTAGAAAACAAGTCTCTGATTGAAAGCCACTTTTAGTTGAGGATGTCAATACTGATATGGAGATTTCTTCAACTATAAATAATTAATCTTCTTATCAACTGAATCTTATCAACTGAAGTAAAGAAAAGAAATTAAAAACCAAAATCAAAGATCAAGAAATAAAATTAATGAAAAAAAAACTATACACTTAATTAAACATATATAAAAAGAATAACCCTAAAGTGCAGAGGATTCTCTAGAGATTAATCAAGGAGATACAAATCAAATACTAAAGAACAAGTGATGACAATATGAAGTGATGACAGTTTATAATAAATAAGTTTATATGACAATTACTCTTTTTTTAGTTTGATTAGCATCAGTCAAAGCATACTAACTACTCAACTGCCCAGCAGTTTATTTCATAGCACCAAAGTCACTTTCAAAAAGGCAGTCTTTGCAAGTGCCCAACAAAATGCTCTTAAATCATTTTGACACTTAAAATGTCAAACGAGGGACACTACTCCACTGATCTGGTATCAGCACTTTCGCTTCTGACCATTCTCCACATCGCTGTAGGTGTCGATCCTTTTTAGCACTCCATTTTCATTGCAGCTCATTACAATCTTTTCCCACTGAAGTTCAAGCACTATGTTTTCCCACTTAAGTGTTAAACGTTAACACAAGTGTTAAACGTCACACAAGAGTTCTGCCACTTCATCTTGTCATTTAACTCTCTGGTGCTAATACTCCACACATAAGCACTTTATGCTCAGTGTTTCAGTCAAGAAAAGTCACTTCTTCAATTTGGCCTGGCAAATATATGCCATTGTTTCAGTGAAAATTAACGCAGAGAAAGAGTGTAACATCTCCGGTCTCCTTCTGTTAAGAATTATTCTCCATCCTTATGTGCTACATAATGACGATGACAATGACAATGATGATGATAATAATGAGTTTCTTTTGAAAAAAAAAATCTCTTGAAAATAAATTTTGGGTATGTTGAAAACAAGGGGGCGGGGGGAGATTTCCCCAACAATGTAAATCTTTTTGAATCTATTCTAAGTGTCCTTGTTAGGTACAGCCACAAAAAAATATGTATTAAAAGTGACTTCCACAGCGTATGACACTATCAATTGTAGTCATAAATTCAGCACCAAATAAGTGCCAATATAATATCATGAGGAAAATTGGAATACCTTCACCAAATTTTCCCTATCTGTGGAAAGCACCTGGATAGATCAAAATCTTTTTTTTTCAAAAATGGGACTTCAAAATACTCCCAACACAATACAAATGGGGTCTGTCCAGTTCTTTTTTCACATTTACGCCTTCTGTTCATGTCTTTGTGTACAAATATAGCTGTAGCGGATCATTCAGATCTCAGGGAAATCACAGTCATATCACAATTTCTCTGTTATTACAGTTCCAGCGTGCACATTTCTTCCTGTGGCACGATGCGCTGAATGCTCTCAATTGGTGCGCGACAAATCGGGCAGTGGTCAAGACGACGCATGCACGAGTGACAACAAACGGTGTGACAACAGGGACCAAATGTGATGTCAATGTTGGCATCCATACACACACGGCACAACAATGATTCTTCCTCCTCCACCTGCGTGTATGGACTGTCTTGATGCTCCATCTGGTGACAGAAAAAAGACACCTTTCAAACTCAGTTGACTTCTACAAAGCCATTTCTACTTGGTAATAGTATTAATACATGGAAATATTAATGTTATAGTACCATCTGTGGTAAGCATGTTTTATGCAACTGGACATGGAATATACCAACAATGGGACATTTTTTTAACAGAATTATACCAGATACAATAATGGATACCATAAATAAAACCAAGAGTACAGGTAGGCCAGACACATTAAAAAACATCTTTAATACTCAAAGTCACAGTATTACGTATTCTTAAACTTAAAATAGTTCATAATCATAACATTTTCTGAAATTTTCATAGATACTTATGTTGTTTACATATTTACAATACAAATTTATCCCATTTGTGTAGCAATTTCATTTGAAATTCATGACATGGTATAAGTTTTACCTGACTGTCAAATTTGTCCAACGGACATGCTGCACCCTCACACTGGTGGCAATCCTGCACACTTTCACCCTCTGCACGTGGTTTGCGAAGGACATCACGACCTGTAGTGTACAACACACGCCGTGCATGGTCGCACACTTCCCTGCATGTTCGTCTAATGTCAAAGATGTACCGCTTACCTAAAAGAAGGACGAAGAAATGCTTAAGGGCATGCTAATGCGTGCTCATCACATTGACTCTTCCATAACAGATTCTACTTCCATAACAGATTCTATCTGTGACAGTTCTCAATGTGAATAATCTCCTAAAACACTTTGAATTTTTTTACAATTTTAAACACTTTTCATTGATGCTGTCAATATGTTTTTAAAGCTTAAAATATCAAGGTCACTTTACGACAATGTAAGCTGTTAACCAAATTATTTTACCCCCCCCCCCCCCCCCATGACATGTTCAGAATATACAACTACTGTAAGAATAATAAAAACCCAACTCACCCAGAGTTGTATTTTCATTAAAAAGAGAAGCCAGGGTGCCCTTCAAGTCCCTACTGAACTGGCCAGATACTGCATTCCGCACAGTGTCACATCGATAGAAGGAATGCATCTCTGTGACGCACCTATAGAGGGCGTCAGCTGCTCTCTGGCTGACCAAGCGAAACCCCTGAGTATGCTGGCTTCCATTGTCTCTGATGACGGTTAAGTGAAAATCTTTGCCATTATGGATGGCTATTTGGACTGTTGGGTATGGAATGCTGGAAGAAGATGGGGTAAATTTTAGCACTAGTTTTAATTGTTGTTTTTCCCAAGCTGACTAACTCCATATGTAAAATATAGAAATAATACAAATTAAGTTGTGATAAAAATTTTACAACTAAAACAGATCTTGATTAAAACACATAAACTGAATCTGTACCAAAATAAATAACAGAATACGAAAATTAAACAGCCTAGCACTTGTTGCTAATTGTGACCAAAATTAAGAAATTATGCCAGAAAACAAGACAGATTTTAGAAAGAGAAAATTTGGAAAGAGAGCTGAAGGTGCACTTGAATTTTTTTCACCACAATATATTACACCTACGTACACACAATATTTCTATCAGGAGAAAACAATTTCACAATGCTTTAATTCTACAGTGCATTTAGGGGACTACTTGATATGCATGAGTCACAAAATAACAG
Source organism: Lingula anatina (assembly GCF_001039355.2). The sequence goes on along the minus strand of NW_019775573.1, from coordinate 32,361 downwards.
GAAATGTTTTTCTTTCACATTTTAAGCTTTCTGATATTAAATGCAGTCAAAATATCTTGGATGCAGTAGTTATTTTTGTCTATACAACATAATCAAAGGGTATGCAATATGGCTGTGTTACCCAACCTACAGAGGTTAAATATCTTCAATACACTCATGTAATTATACATTGAAAAAAATATTGACCAATTTTACTTCTAAATTATTCTTACTTCTCTTTTCTCCGTATCAGCAGAGAATTTGCACCATTATATAATTATATTTGTATTAACCAGAATAAGCAATACTGGCTATAATCAACAAGACACTGATTGGTTCTGGGAATTCCCAACCTAATGTTCAGATGAAATAAACATTAGATGTTTTTTTTTTAAGTTGTCCAAAAACTAATCCCCTTTGGTAATTAAAAATATGTATGCTTTGTGTACAGTATATAGTACCTTAACATAACATTTTTGGAAAAAAACAAGCTATGTTCTATCATATTTACACATACAAAATAATGGAAAGCAAAAGTGAAATACTTTCATTGTTGGCCCAAGTCTATTTTTAAATCTTGTTTATTATAGAGAACAAAACCTAACAGCTGCGATGTTACGATGTCAAACTTCAACAATTTTCGGTCACCTAAATATCTTTCTCTGCTGCTGATGAGCTGTAAACGTTCAACAAAGAAACTTTAAATGGTATCGTGAAAAGATCACTTCTTCGAAGCCCAGGTGAATGTAAAGTAAAAAGGCAACTGTTTCTAAAAATAACAGCAAACCCAAGCTACAGAATATCACCTAACAAATGATCAGTACAAATAAACCCAAAACAATCAATAGACTTCAGTGCCTTTACCTGCATTCAAGCCAACCAACTATCAATTGTGGTGTTTTTTCTCTGGAACTTTGGAACTTAAGATACTGGTTAAGTACTAAATTTAAGTCATTTATCCATCTTTGAAAAAAAAAAAATTGTGTCTACATATTATCTTGTTCTTTGTTTAATTTTTCATAAATCGTTCACACCTTAGACAAAGGTGTAAAATGACCTAGCCACTCCTTGCTTATTAACTGCACTTCCCCCTCCAAAAGCAGGCACTTGGTTCTCTCTCTCTCTCACTCTCTCTCTCTCTCTCCACCAAAATAAGATCAGGAGCCTCAGGTGTTGTTACACCACTAGTACATAGCTTTTTTTGTCTTTACGTGGGGCAATGCACCCAAGGCAATGTACTGATGCACTGGTCACTTAGTGGTCATTTTAAGGTCAGCACAACAGACACAAAGGTCGGAAACTTTGTTTTTATTTATATTCATCAGGCATACAGGCATGTCAGCATGCTGTACACTATGTTAATTTGTTTTATATGAGGCATAGGGCAGGTCATTGGATGGTCACAGTGAGGCCTTAATGAGTAAGCCACAGGTGCTCCTAGTTTTGATCAAATCTGTCCAGTACGTCCAGCTGCAGGTGTTTGTTTTCCTTACACTTTGAAGGTAGCCTAGGCACAGCAATGTCCGGTCAAAGCCCTGGTCACTCAGAGATCATTTAACAACAGTTACGACACTTGACCATTTTGATCTCAGGGGCATTACTCAATATACATAATTTTTTCACAGTGAAGATAGGGTAATTTCAGGTGAATGACAGATTTCACTGGTCATTGTTATTTATGGCAGTGAGACCATATAAATAACGTAAAGGTAAGGAAGTAAAGCAATCTGGATATTAGGCAGAGTATATATTGACTTTTTCACAGAAACAATTTAGTGTGTGACAATTTAATCAGGTGCTGACAGATTTTTATTACTACAATTTATAAAAACAAAATTTTAAATATTAAAATAAGCATGTTGTGTTGGAATAACCACTGCTTGGTAGCAATATGCAATAGAATATACTACCAAGCTAGTGATCATGTGTGAAAGGCAATCACGTATAGCCTAGTGGGGCGTAAATAAAATCATTCAATATGAAATGTCAAAACCTTTCATTTTAAATAAAACACCAGCTAAAACATAGATTCACATGTTGTTCTTCATAATCCAACCCTGAGCAGAATAAGGACAGTGTGGTTCTGGTTTACAGGAGCCAACTAGAGCTAGGCTCTTTTTTCTCTGAAGTTAATTCTTCCTCAAATCTGAGACTTCCTGCTAATAAAAATCAATGTTTGCATAGTGCAGCTCTCCACTAATTTAATCTTGCAAGTCTTGCTGTGCAACAAGAATCTCCCACCACACAAAGAACAGTATGTTCTTCATATACTGTGACCCATTCCAAATATCCATGCTTCTGAATCTTTTAAGACAGAGAAGTGGTAGCATAGGATTGGAAATTAGAATTCAAAGCTCAACTGATGTTTATTTTTGGTTCTGAAATGAAAAACAGGAACAGTGTCTGCATGACTTGTATCATGGTTACAGGCGTCTGCTTTCCGCCCCCTTACACACACACACACACACACACAAACACACACACACACACACACACACGTGCCCATGCACACACACTCCTCTTCTGTGCAGTCACCTGTTTTTTTTTCCAGAGATGCTTTTTCCCTTTACCAGAGGGGTGGATAACGTGTCACAACACCCTTGTCAAAATGAGATAGAAATGTCCTATATAGTCAGTCCAACAGTCAGTCAGTCAGACAGACAGACAGACTAAGACTTCGTTCACATGGAATGTCTATTTTCTATTCGCGCTATCTTATGATCACGGTCTGTGCCCTGAATATCTCACCGCGTAATTACTGGCAGCGCGAGCCAGTTACTTATAGTAACTTATAGTAACTGGCTCGCACTGCCAGTAATTACGCCGCGGGATATTAAAGGGATAATAACTCTTCGTACGAGACCTATATTTCACAATAAAAACAATGTGAATAACTCATAGAAATATAATATATTCTGTTTTACCACAAAAACGGCAGTTATAGCTATTATTCTGATATCTGAGCTTGTCTTTAGACCACGTGACCTCCATTGATGGCTATACTCTGTTAAAATCTCTTAACAGATTTTAACAAAAAACCAAACTTTTTAGAAAAAAAAAACAGGGACTAACTTTGAATGTAAAAATGGATTCATTAACCATTGGTAAGTATGGGGAAATTATTGTTTACTCCAGGAAAATTCATTTTTTGGCCGAAACGAAGAGTTATTATCCCTTTAAGGGCACAGACCATGATCATAAGACATACCGCGAATAGAAAATAGAATTTAGAAAATAGACATTGCATGTGAACGAAGCCTAAAGGGCAATATCTGCACTCACCTAAACTGGACCTGATTTGTCTGCATGCTGTAGAGAATAATTCCTCCGGGACCCACACCAATATTGAGATCCTGACCTGTGGAGAGATCTTTGGCTTGGTGAAACTCCACTCCAAAATTCTCTGCCGTCTCTGCAAACTGCAACATGCGATATTCTGCGTTGTTCGTTTTCATGCCTGCCAGCTGCTCGTGCCTGTGTGCGACCTGAGCGAGATGGTCAGTGCAGGATCGAAAAGTTTCTGGACAAAAGGAGGGATAGGAAGCACAGTGATGCGGAGAGTGTTTACACAAGTCTCCCAGTTCCGCCTGTGCGATGTGTGCGGCCATGTCGAGTTCCTGCTCTCTGGACCGCAGTTTGAGGATGCCGTTGACAAAGTCATCTCTCACAGTCAAATAGAACAAATGTCTGGAAATAAATCAATAAATCATGCTCAGTTTTTTTTTTATCCAATGACAAATCGAAATTAAGAAAAGTCTAGGCCTGATTTCGTGAAAGAACCCATGTGCCCACTAAAAAGAAGGTATTGGTAAAAATATTGTAGAAAAGCAAAAGACATGTCAATTGCTTTAGACCACTTAATTTCAGCATACTTGTACAAATAATAAAGAATTTGATAAAATTTTCCAGTCTCAGATTTCAAGACCAACTTTTGAATTCAGTTTTTAAAGGGCGGTTACTTCAGTTTTTGTAAAAAAAATTTAACTGCTCCAATTACAACAAGGAAGTATTTATACTTCTTGGTTACAACTTTCAGGATAAACTCCAGCTGACAGAAAAACTGACTGAAAATTTATTCATTTTGAGGCCCCGGTGAAGTAGAGTTTTCTCAGGGATTGCGAGTAGTATATTAAACCACAGCTACTGTAACATTACTATCACCACATTTGGAGCTTTTCAAACCCTGTACCTTGTAAGTCAATTATTGGCATGTAACCCATCAATACAATAGCTGACTGTACTATCAGTAATGTTATCAGTTAGTTAGCCAAGACCTGTTTTCAGCTGAGATGAGCAGTTCCAACTTAAACGCATACCAATTCAGTACTAGTAGGCTATCTGATCATGACTTTGAATCATTAGAAGGAAACCGATCTACAGGCATAAAACTAGTACTTATCCACAATATAATTACAGGGGTAATGGACAGAGAAAGAAAAAAGACATGTCATAATTAAAAATTATTAACAGACAACACACAGTTAGGTCATTCTACCTTCACTGGGAAGACGGCTGAGAGTAGTGATACAATCATACAAACACAATATCAAGAATGTATTTCAGACAATAAGCATAATTATGTGATAATTAATGCACAAAGTTTGGCTGATCCATCTTCACTATGAACTCGGCTATAGCTTGACACAATCACATATTAGCACATCTGCCATGTGCATGGTACCAACAAAGTGTACGACATCTCACTTCTACTGGGAACGTGACAATAGATGTATACAATAAAGACAATATATATATATATATATATATATATATATATATATATATATTATGCAGATATATATGATAATGCAGAAAGTTAAGTCATCCCAGCTTAACTGGAAACACGACCAAACCAAGCTACACCCCACAACAAAGGAGGCACTGGTCCAGGATTACAAGACCAAGTGAATGGTGAATATTGCTACAGGTTCATATATGATTGTGTTTATCATGACAGACTAAGATTTTTATCTACCTCAAGTACCCAGCATAGAAGTGCTGAATATATTGAACTAGTAGAAGTGCGTAGGAGAAATGAGCATGCACACATGCAATTCCCCATGTCATAACACTGTGGGTTTATATTTGTGAGCCAAGGGTTTTATCTGGAATAGGGCGAGATCTCATGGCAGCAAACAAACTATAGAAGATTTATGAATTAGTGAAACACACTCACAAGATGATGAGTTAATTTAAAATATCTTGTTCATTGCTGTGTGTTTGCAATTCTCCATAGAGGTTTTAACATCACAAGTGTGTGATTCCAATTACTAGTACTTAGCATAATTACAAGTACAGCAAAGTCAAAGTATTTTTCCCTTGATTTTTTCTATGCCCTACTTTTAGACCCCATTTCCAGAGATTAGATCAATCTACTTTAGATCGACCTAACTCCCTGGGGGTTCACGCTAAATAGCTGTCAGCCGAGCGGACACAAAAGTTAATTATCCCCTTACAGCTTGTAGTAGGCGGGACGGACATTTAAGCCAGATTATCTGACAGTAATCTAGTGAGACTCCCCGCGGGGATAGATCGATCTAAAAGCTCTGGGAATACAGCCTTAGATTGAGTTGCAGGTCTAAATAAGTGTAAGTCTAAACTAAGTGGTATATCTAAGAGGACATGCTATTTGTATTTAGTGAACGGTCATTTTTAACCGAACAAATTTTGAATGAGGTATAAATGCAGTCAACTTGAATATGATGTTTCTTTTGTTTTCTGCAAGGATGGTGGGTAGGATTTAAAATTATTTGATAAACCTGGCTTTGAATCACTGAAAAATATTTGTTTACAATTTAAATGAAGTCTTCAGTTTCATATTCATTTGAAATGTAAGTATTTGCTAGTCTGACAAAAAAAAAAAAAAAAAATTCCAAGCAGAGGAATTTAAACCACCATTACAGTTAACTAAATTACCTGACAAAATCTACCTAATGGAGTTTAATATATAAACTGTAGTTATGTACTAGTATTCAGCTTTACCCCCATACAGTCACGCAATATATTATGCTGGGTGCAACTGTCTTACTTTTTTATGACTCTTTGATTACCTGTGTAGCAACAAATGACAGTTGCTTATTCATGCCTCATGCACGCACACCTGTCATCCAAGTCAGAGTCCAGGGGGGAGGCGGGAGGAGAGAGAAAGAGAGAGAGAAAGAGAGAGAACGAGAGAGTTCCAAGGCACCTAGTGAACATTTGAAATAATGCAATTTTCTATGAAATTCCAACACTTTACTCGTTAATCATCAAGGTAAACCATGTCAAAAAGAAAAAAATTATAAAAATTACCCTCAAAATTCCCCCTACTTTCTTAGTTAATGAGTCACTCTTCTAATGTTGTAACTGACTGGTGACTGTCACTAATGTCACAGTAAAATGGGTTGTTAAGAGCTCTGATGCGGGGAAATACTAGTACATAATTTGTTATTTTCTCAATGCTGTTTTCCTTGGCGATAAAGGGAAAATTGACAAAATTTATAGGAATTCAGTATCATTACAAGTATTATTTCTTTTGCTATATAAAGGTATTACATTGCCCTTTAAAGTCCCCAATGTGAAAGGTCTATTTATAAACCATGCATGGGATTATGATTATTGAGTCATAAAAAAGTGCAATCCTGATGATTTAACTGCTTCATCTATTATCCACCAGTTTTATCCTGATGCCCACGCATTCATGTATAAAGTGTGAGTTCAAAATCGATTTAAAATGAAATTTAAAATAATAGTGGAAAAGTATCACTATTTACAAATTGACATGTATAATATTGTACTAATAATGCAGTGAAAAAGAACTCAGCATTCAGGGGAAAGTGACAAAAAAAAAAAAACCACATAGCAGTAATTCACATTATTAGAGCCCACTATCATCATCAGCTAAGGGCTGTCAATTACACAGCATCCTACTAGTAAATACTTAAAAATACCTGCAAACAAGTATGGACGTTCTAAATTTAGGATCATCTACAGCTTTATATTCAAAGCTCAGCATTTCCAGAGGCTCCTTCACCTTTATAGATATGAAGTTCAAGTTCTATGCTACATCCTTCCTGACAAATAGCTTGACACATTAATTCAGGTACTCAAATAACAAACCCCTCGACACCTGGCTGCATCAAGGCATTGTTGTGTATTTCACACCTAACTGATGCCTCACGGATGATTATGATGATAATACTCTTACTAGTAGGTGTTATGTAGGGGAAGGAAGCCAGCTGTCTGCCCCTTACATACATTCAGAGAGAGAGAGAGAGAGAGAGAGAGAGAGAGAGAGAAGTTGTAAAGACTTCTCTTTACCGCTTCTTGGAGAGAGAGAAAGACAGAATGATAAAGAAAGAGAGAGAGAGAATGAGAGTAAAAGAGAGTATTTAACCACAAAGGTCACCATAGCCTCTATTCCAGGACTGTAATCTAGATCTAAATTATGTATTGGATCCAGGTGGCATCAAAACAATATCACACACACAATACTGTGGTATCAGCTGTATACCAAATCCACTCTTTCTGTCCAGGTACGTGCCCTGGTCTTATCTGTTAGTCCTCTGTGATGAATAATTGAATTACGCGTGGCTGCACAAATGCATTGTTGAATGTAGATCAGTTTTTGAAAAAATGTAATGACAAATAGCAGCATCTTTATTGGTATTCTTAACACAGTTCTTTATTCCTGATAGTACCAAGGTTACAATAAGAGAATATATATTAGTTCATCACTTTATATCTCAGAACTTATGAAGCAACATCAGCATGGAAGAGTTACCAGGTCTTCAACTTTTAGTCATTTACTTTTAGAACACTGTCTTAGAGAAAAAAGCTGGTAAATTTTACGGTGAAAGGGCATTTATGATATATGCACCCAAAGTTTGGAACACCTTACCCTCTGAAATATGAGCAGCAGGTGACATAGATACTTTTAAAAAGCTTTTGAAGACTCATATTTTTAGAATAGCCTATCAGTAACTATCATATAGTTAATTTTAGTTTTTAATAAGGTGTACTGTAATTTTATGATTTATTTTAAATGTTGTCACTTTAGTTTCTTATCATTTTAGAATATGAATAATTGGTTCTTTAAATTAGTTCTTAGTCCTTTAAAATTGTAATGTGTTCTTATATTAGTATTGTGTTATTTAGCTCTTTTAAGTGAATGTTGTAAGGCGCATTGAGATTTTTAATGGAATGCGCCATAGAAAAATAAATTATTATTATTATTATTATATTGTACCAGACAAAATTAATAATAAAAAATAAAGAGTACTAGTAATTGTTTATGTATTGAATCATTTCATGAATCAAATATTTAAATGATAATATTTTTTTAGATGTACAATACTTAAGTAATAAAAAGAAATGCAATACACCTGTATGCATGGTACATATCACTCAATATAAGTTCAGAAAATAAGGCCATTTTTTTTTTTTTTTTTTTTTTTTTGGTAGCTGGCTGTTTAACTTCTTGAGATTTAAACCTCTTGAAATTTTTGTTTGCTTTTGTTCTTACCCACTCAACAATACCACTCTAAAGTTCACTGACACCTCAAATACCATTGGAAACTAATTGGGTGTTATTCAGCTAGGACATACATATACATCTGTACATCGTTGTATTCAGTAAGAAAATAAGACATTTAGGCTTCATTCACATGCAATGTCTATTTTCTAAATTCTATTTTCTGTTCGCAGTATGTCTTATGATCACGGTCTGTGCCCTGAATATCCTTAGTAACTGGCTGGCGCTGCCAGTAATTACGCCGCGGGATATTCAGGGCACAGACCGTGATCATAAGACATACCGCGAACAGAAAATAGAATTTAGAAAATAGACATTGCATGTGAACGAAGCCTTACTGATCCTTGCTCTTCAAAAACTGGCCTATAGTCAACATATTTTTAATTAAATCTTGGATATACATGTATATCCCACACAGAAGAAAACACTAAATAGTAATGAAAACAACCATCCCCTAAACATAATATCATGTTGATCGTGTCCTTGAATAGAACAATTCTCAAGCAAACAATATACTGTAAGTGTCACCCACTGTTAGGAAATTGCCCTGAAATGGGGGCCACTGTATCAGTTCCAATCAACAAATGCAATATTTAGTGTGACACAGTTTACCTGGCATCTGTCCCCAAAATATACATAATTCTGCATAAACAACAGGGAACTCTCTTACAAATTACGCCAAATAACAAGTACATGATGTGTATCACATAAGCTGCCCTATTACAGAAGCATTGACTTTGAATAATAGAAACTTCAACATAAATCACCCAGCCTTTAAATTTGTCCTCCCAAAGACTTTATTCTGCCTGAAGAAATATAACAAGCAACAACCCTGCAGAAGGTTAATGAACTGATAAGGGGGATATTTCTACTTGAAAAGACAGCAGCACCAGTGAAATCAGTACACAGCAATGTAAATAAACATGCATGCACACCAGAATGTCATCAAGTACTATTTGGCTGAGAAATCAATATGTGTGACCCATGACCTTGAACTATAACACTTCTTGACTCGCACCAGTAATTTACAGTAAGACAGATCCCAGCTTTCCAAATCTTAAATGTAGTAATTTTTTTATTATTCTTTCAAAAGCCTCAAGCAAAACCAATGATCTTTATTTTTTTCATATCAATTTTTTTAAACCAAAGTTTTAATTTCCCTGTTTCAGGAAAAATATGCTGGAAAACACTTCACTGACTCTTATGTTACTTATCTTCACAATCTCACTCTTAAAACAGAGAATGACAATTATAAATCTCAAATTTATATCATATCAAACTACAAGTACTGTATATCAATTGTCACATTTAAAACAAAACATTCAATCAACCTAGACGAGATCATTATCATATCTATGTATGTGATACCATAACATAAATTTATACTAACACTTGTTCACACACTATAAAAGAAAAACTTCACATATTTCCATTGATGCATGTGTGTTTTCTCACTTAGAGGATGAATTTTATATATATATATATATATATATATATATATATATATATATATATATATATATATATATATATATATATATTTTCTGATCCACAGGATAGGTACAGCAAGGACAGTGAGTAAACCACATGTGTGACTTCTTGTGAAAACAATCATCTGATCTAATCTGTACTGGGTTTACACCTACAAGACAGTTATTATCAGACTTGCACTTAAGTCACCCCACATTCGCTCACATTCCATAATTCCGTGCAAGTGAAAACAACCAAATGTGATCACATGATTTTATTTGTGGTCATGCCTTGACCTTTATTAATGGTATACATTGAAATCTGATAATTGCCTGCAGAAATGTATCACAACGCAGCTGAAATATAGCAACGTTTCTCTTATTACTTGCAATCATCAGACCAAGCATTCTGTACAAGTTTGGGTAACTCAAAATGGTAGCCTCCCCCCCTTTCATAAAATAAATTTACCCCCAAAACTGGTCTTAATTTTCACACCAAAATTTCAGTCATGACAAAAACAAAGCACATGGCATCAAAAACAGAAAAAATCAATAGAGTCCAGGGCTTTATAAGCCGAAGTTGTTATATGATACACCTCTACCTCGGGAACTAGATCAGAATGACATGAACAGATAATCATAATCCATATATTGAACTATTTTGATAACCTTTCCTGGTATTGAAAGTGGACAACACAGTCCAACACAGACAAATTAAGCAAACTGATACCTGTGCTTCTGTCATGACAAGAGATCATTACACCAATTTCCAGTGGAAATAATATATCATTTTTGTGATGAAAACTGAGGTTGAGTGAAAGGATGAGGTAGTCCAGTATCAGTGATTGTTGAACAGCAGGCAAAGGTGCTAACACGAGTGTATCAATCTGTATACTTGATAAAAACAGGGTAATATAGTGCACACTGCTTCAAACTGGAGTCACATGAAAAGGAACGTGACCACAACCACACAGAATACAATACAAATACATAATTTACATGAATATATGCCAGTAAATAGACATTGATTAACTCAGTGTATTTTAAGCTTACTTCCTTGAACCTACAGACTGAAGATAAAGCCCTCATACATAAAAAGGATAACAACTATTTGTATGACATCCATATTTCACAATAAATACATTGTAAACACCTTATAGAAATATAATAAATTCTATTTTACCACAAAAACGGCCGTCGTTGCAATTATTTTGGGAAACTGTGCTTGCCACCAGCAACATTGCCTACCTCCACAGATGGCTACCCTCAATAATAATCTCTTAAGAGATTTTTATTATTATTATTGGAAAAAAAAAACTAACTTTGAATGTCAGAACAGATTTCCCCAGGAAATTCCTTCTTTTTGGCCAAAATTTTGTTATTCTTTTAAGTCCTGTGAATTAAGGAAGAGTTGCGCAAAATGACTACAGGGGAAATTTACTGAATCTTTCCAATCAAGTAGGAACTTCCTTTGTATGCCAAAAAAAAAAAAAAAAAAAAAAAAAAAAAAAAACACTCAACCTGTTCTGACCTCATTCAAAGACTTGATTGAACATTGTTAAGAAATCATCAAATGCATAAAGATAAGACCCTTGGAGTGGAGCATTTAAATGCACATTCAGGTAAAATCACACTCATGAAGTTAGCAGTTTCATTGTCTATCTACATTATTGTCAGATGCTTTATCTGAAATAGGGACTTGGTCTTTGCCAAAGCACACTCGGTTGCTGATTTGCATGAGCATTTTCATTGATTAACTTGTGGACTTCTAGGAACTGGGAGTCCTCTGCCTAAAATTTGGCCTTTTTTTCCATAAGAAGGTGGCTAAATCATTTTATCAATTTAACTTCAACTTAAAGAAAGCCTTCAGTGGCCCAAATGTATCATGGTATATATCAATATTGAGAAGAGAAAGCTTTGAGGAGGATAATGATGATTATATATATATATATATATATATATATATATATATATATATTTGCCACAGCACCGGCCTGTTTTTGTTTACAGCAACACTGAAAGGTTTTTCTCATCAGTTCTGCACTTATAAATAACACAGCCCTGTCATAAACCTTCAAATTGGTCTTATATCTGTTGTTATAAGATTTCATTATTTTGCATCCAAGTAAGCAATTTACTAGCAAGTAACCAAAAGTGATTTGAACTTTCCCCAAGAAAAGAAAAGAAAAGAAGGAAAGAAGCAGTAGGAAGTCCTTCATCCCTGAGATGAGATTAACTTGAAGTTCTTGGATTTAATCAAAACAGCAGTTTTGAACCCAGATTTCTTAGCTTTATTTAAGTTCTTTCCTCAATAAGTAAGACCAAGGCATCTTAAATCTTGGGACATTTTCATGTATTCTCTGCTCTAGGGTAGAGAAACCAGCTGAGATGGCATTAAGTCTATGTTTCTTTTGAATAAATGGGATTCATCTCAGGGCAAGTAATGAATGTAGTTATACTTTGAAGTTGTCAGAAATCATCCACACAGCGCCATACTTAATCCTACTACTTTATCCAGGTACTGCAGTACTGGAAGTACTTCTGCACAAAACCATATCAAGTTTAGTTTACTTGAAGCAGCAGTTTTACATGAATTAAATATGCATTGCCATAGTTTCCTTTTGTCCTTGGATTACTTAGCATGCTTGAGGTACTAATCAAAACCCAAACAAGGTGAAAATATTGAATGATAAGAGATACTTATATTATAATAGGGCAATATCTAAAATACTGCTTACGAGTAACATGAAGAAATGGAAAACAAATGATCTTTTTGCATGTGTGGGTTTTCTTTGCTATCATTACGTTTTTGTAATTTTATAATAAAACTATTTTTATATAACTGTTCATTTCCTATAAAAAAAGACTAACAATTCTTATCCTGGAACTTTTTTAAGTTGGCAGTAAATATAACAATTTAGCTTTGGCTCTTTAATTTGTTGTGGAATTCTTCAAAAAGCAGTTTGAATGAGATACCTCAGACACTCAGAGAACAATGGGTGATTTTCAATGGGTATATACTGTTATCAGTTCATGAATCTCTTCACTGGAAGTGTGTGAGGAACAAATACATTGATCAAATCACTGAAAGGTATCCTTGTGGTGCCTAATCCTGTGAAATCCTACTGCAAAAAGCTCACACAAATCAATTATCTGTGAACAAAGTGCCAACTTTCGTTTTAAAATTCCTCTCTCTTGCGTAGCTTCACATGTCAGATAACATGAGGTGGCTTTTTTCATGCCATTGTAATGCTTTGTGGTGTTTTTTTTGCTTACAAGAAATGTGCATGCATGTTAGAGGGCTGCCTCTCATATTCAAAACTACTGCGACGTAAGAAAAACAAAATACTATTAGTACAAAGATGACGAGAAAAAAACGGCTCACCTTGTTTCTTCTTGTAAGATTAAATGAGGCTGTACAAAAAACTTGACTCGCAGCCTAAATCTGTATGGTGGAGGTCCTGGCACTTGCCGCGTAATTCTGTTTCTCGTGTTCAGCCAAAGTTGTTCTCCCTTTGTTCCCTTATATTGCAAACCGAAGTAGTCTTCTTCAATGATGCCTATATGTTGGCATACCTGAATATAAGGAAGGAATAAGTAAGCACACAAAATAAAATCTGACAACTTTAAATATCATGCATCGGCAGGCCAATACCATGGTATTGGTGTGGACAGGTTTGGAAGGATTTCGACCAATGTCAGGTACTTCTTTCACTTAAAGTAGTTCTCAATAAACTATTTTACCTTGTCTTTTTAACAAAATATGACAACTATATGTTTACTTAGTAAATTGCCAAGTGCCTGTTATCCCGAAACTCAAATTCCTAACCAGAACAAATCTTGAAGAGCTGCTGAACATTAGTAGCCTCAGCTTTTTACCAATCAACCTACCAGTAGCTGATAACACTGCCTTAATACAAATCATAATTTGCTGGTCATTTTTATTTTTTATTTGTCATTATTTTTACTTTGGAGTCTTCTGACTCAATTTCTATCATGTAGAATGTGAATATATTACATTTATGTCAAGATTTTCTAAAGATTTCATTTTTGGCCATTAACCACCCACTCACAAAAACACCCCAGTAATCAGCAGGATATGACTGAGCATCTGGTGGTTTTTATGATGGAACTTAAATAAGAAAAACAAACAAAAAATAAATAAATCTCCCAGTGTCACCAATAAAAAATGAATTTTTAGAGTCATAAAGCTTACAGCTTCTTTTACTATGCAAGCCTCCATTACTATTACAACATAAATAAATCTCCCAGTACCACCTACATAAATTTTATATTTGAGTCATAATGAAAGTGTGCAGCTTCTTTTACTATATGCAAGTATGTAGTGTGCATAACTATTCTGCATCAGTGTTTTGTAATGTTTTTTTTTTTTAATCTGATAAAGAGATTTATTACAACAGTTGAAGAGTATAACTATATTTTATTAACTTGTTGCCATGTCCAAATGTAGTGGTTGGCTGGGGTATGTAGTAGACTCAGGCTTAGAGCACTTGCATGATGAGAGAGCGTCTGGGGTTCAATCCCTGGTCAAGTCAGGTATTTTCAACAAAAACCCTACACATGCATATTACTTATAAAAGTAACAACAAGAAAACTTGGAGTTCAGCCCCCCCACCCCCCACCCCCCCCCCCCCAACTTACTGGTCCTTGCCAATACAGACTTCCATACAAATAAAATATGGAGAACAGAATAATCTGGTCATAACAAAATAATGATAATAATAATAAATGAATAAATAACGAAAAAAAGAGTGTCCATGGAACCCTTGATCGAATTTTCGAAGAACAGCTAGTGGAAATCATACATATTCAGAGCACGAAGTTACATTACACATTGCATTAAACGATAACAGTCTCGATTCATTTTGATAAATTATCTGACAAATCTTGCACAATAACACCGTGATCACTGACAATTAACCAAAAACCACTCATTCATAGACTAGTGGGGTCTTTCAACAACCACCAACTCGTGGCTACAGAGCTAGAGCAGGTTTGAGCAAGTCAATGTCTGAAAAATGTCGGCCATTCAATTCTTTGTTTGGATAATCAGCTGTTCGCACAGCTGATAGACCGCAATTTACAAAGCTGATTAAAAACTTCATATCTGGGCAGTATCTACAGATTTAAAGCATACTGTTACAATGCTTTCAACTTGATTGTTACCCAACGGTCAGATATTGCAGAAGCTGCCCTTCATTTTGCAGGATAAATGAAATCCTAGCCGTTATATTATTCTGTTACTGTCATATTTACGCCGGGTAACTCACTTTCTCCATGCAATGTAGACCTTCAGCCTTGGGGTCTAGCTCCAGTTCGATCACGGCGTTGTCGGGCTGGGTAACCACACACAACATTTCTGAAGAGTTTCCACTTGCTCGTACATGGACGTTTTCTTGTTCACGTAAATTTTACGAATTTGACCGGTACTCAAAGGCACGCTGCTTAAAAAGTCCAAAGTCCAAACCTGTTGTAATCTGTCCGTGACCTCTAGTTGATCACATGCTACTCAACCAATCAGATTACAACATAGTCAGCAACGACCAATGGCATTCAAGAATATGGCTTTGATTGACAGGTGGCAAGAATAATAAGTAAACAAAGAGGAGGGACGTTTTTGACGTTTCCACGTGTATGTCATGGCCAAATTTAGGTCTACAACCAACAAGATAATTCTCCCGTGCGAGAAAGTTGCACAAAACATTGAAAGAACTGTGGTATATTTTGCTGCTAAGATGAAGCTGTATCACTCTAAGAAATGAACGTTCCTTAGAGATGATGCCAATTTTAACCGAGTTTCATGTGATGCTGAGTCACCGTAATTTTCAATAAAGCAACCCACGCAAGTGGGCCCCGGTCGGTGGTGGTGACCCACAACTTGCCTATTCTGTAAACCACGAAACGAAAACGCCTTTCTTGAAGAAAATTTACTTAGATACTGCATTTCTTGATTAATATGCTACATATATATTTGTAGAAAGGGGTGGGGGGGCAGTGCACGCGAATAAGGTCACACTATTCATTTATTTACTTGATGTGTTTATTCGAGCGTCCTCGCTTGTCCGCTGTATGTCCGCTCCTTACCCTGAACGCAGACAATGGTTTACGTGTCTTAGTGAAGAGCAAACAAATATTGTTTAGGTACACTAAGTAAGGTAAATTAGTCGCCGTTGTTAAACAATTCCTTTGAGGTTTTACCTGGAGCAGCTACCGCTGGATGTTATCCTCAGTAACCCAGCTGAGGGTACTTGTTGATTCGGTTCATTGACTGAACATTATAAGTAGGAAAAATATTTTGTGGCATTTCAGTGTGCTCCACAACTTGATTTGTGTAGATTTTACTTCGAAATGGATGCGTTTAAAGGGTCCTCTTCCTCGCATCAGTTTTGAAAGTTCTTCCCACGTCCATAGATGTAATAGATGTATATTTCTTATTTTGTTTTGTTCAACCAAATCGAGGAAGAAAATATATGAGAGGAAGGATTTGGAGGAAGCAAATTCCAAATTTCTGATGTCATTTTATTGTTTATTGTTATTGGAAAATGTCGGGCTTTGTTTATTTGCTGCCTAACGGGTCCTCGGGCTTACCTTCCGTTTTCAACCTCCAAGCCTGAGGCCAATCGATTGTAACCGGGAAGCGAGGAAACCTGAGGCATTGTTTCACCCAGTAAACGGATTAGGTCACGGGGGATACCGGGATATTCCCATACTGTGATCTTGTCCTCACGCCTTTATTAATTATTAAGATTGATAATATATCTTGGCTTTTGTTCAACTTTGTAAGAATAGCCTGACGGAGCTTTTACTAGTGTATTATTGTGTGAGACTGCAGGTGTATATGTGTGTGTGTGTGTGTGTGTGTGGGGGGGGGGGGGGCGCAGGTGGATGACAAAATAGTAAAAGATAAAAGCGCACTTTTCTCTACTAATGTCGAAACCTCTAATGTATTTTACTAGTACCTAGTTGAATGCAAAAAAAAAAAAAATAATAATAAATAAATAATAATAATAATAATAATAATAATAATAAATAAAAAATAAATAAATAAATAAAAATAAATAAATAAAATAAATAAATAAATAGTAAAAAAGTTATAATAATGTATAAACAGTATTTCCATTTTCTAAACACTTGAGCACTGGAAGATAGTTCTTCTTTGGATGTCATAGGAAAGTCATACCTTATGAAACACCTATTTAATGCAAAAAAACAAAAGCCAAGATTATCCCTAGCTTATCTCCCATTTTCAATATCATGTGGATAAATCCAAAAATACTCATGTGGATAAATTCTAAATTAAAAAGAAGAAAAAAGTATAATCTGATTATAGTTATGTGTCGTTTTACAGTCACACATCATGTATAAGATCACCGCGTCGTGGACCCTTCCTCGAGTTTCGTTTTCACCTCACGAAGTCAGACCGAAAGGACGACCGAAAATCGTGATCACCTGAATGCTCAGTAAGAACAATAGCACATTAATTATTGTTTGATTGTCCTGTCGTGAACAGGTGCCTGGAGCGGCAGTTATTAATAGATAACACAATCATTATATATACATAAGAGTAAGAGAGGTCCTTTATTACTGAGTTAACTTACACTACAGAGGAAACAAATATTAACCTCAGATGGTCCAAAATTGTGTCAAAATTGAGTGATGAAGTAAACGAAAGCAGGGTCCAGTTCCATCAACAATAGATAGCACTAAACTGTGGATAATACTATCCATTGGATAAAACTGTTTCTTTTCAACAGTTATCCTGAAATGGCAGCCATTTTTATCCACTGGAAAGCAATTTTAGAAACTAAAATAAATATCTAGTGTATAGAAAAAAATATTTTACCCACAGGAAACTGTCCATAGGATAACAATTTTATCTAGTGTTATCCATAGGATAGTTCTCTCCAGTGTTGATGAAACTGGGCCCAGATGTTTATTTTTCGGTCCATTATTTTTCTTGATCGTCCTTTCTTCTTCCCTTTTTCCTCCCTCCTTCCCTCGCTTCCACCCTAGCCTTAGTCCTGAATGCACTGATTCATTCAAAGATTCATCCATCCACCCCTCCATGAAATCTAATAAATAAATTAATTATGAAGGCAGTTTGTGTGCCTTGCGCTATACTGCAGGTAGCAATCTTGCTTGTGGCATCATTTTCGACCGTTTTCGACTAAGTAACATTGATTAAATGCATTTCTGTAACATCGATCACATTTTGCTCTCCTCATAGAATTAGTATCACCAATAAGCTCATTTAAGTAGTATATTATAATTTAATAAAAAGCCAAACTAAAAAAAAGAAAAAATAGCATTTGTTCAACCCTCTGCCTACCATTTGTTAGCAAAATCATCGGTTCAACGGACCAGAGAACACGCATTATCTCCATACCAGCAAACCTGCATATTGGATTGTGCTGTGCAATCTTTGTGCTGGCGCACCTGTCGCATTCGATACTGGGCATTGCGACAGTGATAGGCATGCATCCGGTGTGGATGTACAGGTGTTGTGTTGGTATATTTTTATATCAACACAGAACTGAACTATATGTGTCAAACGCGCTGTTGCTATGTTGGTTAGAGACTATATAAACATCTATAGCCTCATTCCGCAAAGAAGGTGATTCGGCAGGTAACTAAACAGGTTATAAAGTCGACTCTATTTTTGTGTACTCTCTGTAGCCCCTTTTATTTTCCAATAATAATAATTAAAGAAAACTGCTTGTCTCTCTGCGTCTTCATTCTGCTTCAACGAAAAATTTGTTTCTCTTTTATGTCATAAATATGCTTGTGAACGGAAAAATGTTTCCTTTTGCATTTGCTTATATACAGTCATATGTTACAGCTCAAATCGTCCTCTTTATGCGAGATAATTATATCGAGGCGCAGTGAACGACTCATGTTGTAACTAGTATATAATTAGTTACGCAAACTTAAAGCTGACGTTTCAAAACAATTCTGGAGTAACGTATAACAACATCACGAATCTGTAACAGAAGTGGAATATTATGCCACCACATGTACCTGTGACATAAACACCTGACAGCGTTCCACGTACTGGAGCATGGAGCAACTTCAAAGGCGGGAGCTCATCTGAGCAGTGACCTAAACACGCTAAAAGATAGAAGGATTCGAATCAAGTTTTTTTTATTCTTTAAATTTGTGTTCAATACTCAGTGCCGAGTTTAGAGGGGGGGGGGGGTCAGGGGGGTCCTGAATTTTGACTAGCTGATTTATAGTACTAAACCGCACCAAATGGCATCGTTTGCCTTCTAAAATACCCAAAAATTTCTGGGCCCTTCAGCGGGCCCTGAACCTAGGCCAACCGAGGGGGGGTTTCACATCTTCGGACTCCCCCCCCCCTCCCCCGCCCTTCAAATAATCTTGGAAACGCCCCTGAATACTAGCTTATTTTAATCCAGTTACTAGTCTGAACTGGTTTCCAGAATTTTATTTGATTGATTTGCTGTCAATGTTGCGCTAACCACAATCGCATAGTGATCCATTAAGGTCGATAAACGCTAAGTAGTAACGGAACGTATACATGGTATTGTCACGCACATTGATATCTCACCGAGACTGGATGTTAAAAGGGTTTCCTTTTCTTACCTTTCAAATTAACAAATAACCAGTTCATCGCCTTTTCACTGCACCAGCTACTGTTTATAACCTTATGCCACAGAACAGGCTGGTCTGACAGAGGGCGCAATGAGACAATGCTTCGCGGATTGTGAGCAGAATTCAGGAGCAGAGCAAGTACCTGTATCAACGGAGACCGCCGCTTTCAATAGAAGTTCGGCATTTGAACGCGATTTTTTGTTCCCAATCCTTCTTTCGATCTAGCTCACTGAGCAGCATTCATTCTAGTATGCCTTCATTGTTTTTTCACTGGGTGTCCCTAAATTAAAAAAAAAAAAGGGGGGGGGGGGTGAAGAATTCAAATCTGCCTATATTTCCCTCTCAGTACAAAGTGAGAGCAAATGTGAATTTCAAGATATATGTCCATTGTAGACGATCGATTGGAACAAAGTATTTCCGAAGTACGCCTCTTACTCGTTCAGAAAAAAAATAATAATAATAACTGCTATTTAATGGATGAATACAAAGCGAAGAATGAACATTCAGATAAAATAGATGTAGAATAGAATAAAAAAGGGAAAGATTTAAAAAAAAGACATCGCAACTAGTGAAGAGAAAAAAGTTCTTAGTGTGCTCTCCCACAAGTTCCACAAACTCATTCTTCTCGACACTGTTCATATATACTACATATCCCTTACACATAGCGTGCAGAAATTAATTAATTTCTATTTGAGTTCAACCATTCAGAACGGAAAATAAATGATGGGGATTATATCATCCCCGTGAAGAGGTTGTTGCTTTTTGTATTTTTATACGAATTAAAATCCAGTTCTTCGGTGTTGAATATGAGCGACATACATACTTCTATTCATGCATTGTGAAGGACTGCTAATTTTACCTTTTTGTCATATAATACATATGTACACCCTGGGTACAATATGGTAAATAATTCAAAATCCCGCATTTAAATTTTGTCACTGATGAAAAGTAATATTGAACTAGTTGTCGGGATGCGGTTTTTTTCTTTGTTACCCTCATTTCAGACAAACACAGGATCCGGGATAAAAAGCAATTTGAACTCCACCCAAAATTGTATGTATAGCTGAGACTTATTTCTTGTTTTTTATCATATGCTACAGATTGACGCAAATATATATGTATATACCTAATAACAGGTTGACAGGAAAAGAAGATTACTTTACTAATTTGGATATCGTAAAAGTGCTAAGGATTACAATTTGAATAAGGATCTTGAAGTTAAGGTTGGAATTAAGATGCTCATGAAGGGGAATTAACATTATGCAAAAACAAGAGGAATTCAAAAATGAAAACATAGGTGAGTTTATCGATCTTTTTGTTGTTATTTTGCCAATTATAATGATTTTTAATTTTATGTTAATAATGAAGTTCTGCACGCCGACATTTCAAATCGTGTACTCGGTGCATTTCTCCGTGACTGTTTTATGTAATCGCACATAAAAACTATTTGTTGTGAATGGGAAATGCTTCTTAATTCGAATAAGACAAGATTCAGCAAATGTAATGCTTTTCAGGGGCGGATTTAGGCCGTCTTCTGGGTCTTCTGGAAGACGGTCAGATTTTCAAGTTTACATTGTCAGCCATCTAATGTTTTCTGTCGCAAGACGGTCAAAAATGGAAGATGGATCAACAAAGATAATTTGGAAGACTGTCAGAAAATATCTCTGGATCCGCGCCTGCTTTTCTTATATTTTCAAATTAGCCTAACTTCCCTCAGAAAACGTGCGCATTTTTACCTATATACGACATTCGTGTTTTGTTATCAAAAGACCAAATTGCGGCCGAAAGGAAAGATATAGCCAAAAGATCAATGATTTGCAGTTAACTTACTTCAAAATGAATAGGGGAGATTAGCTGCGTTTCGATCCAGACATCATAGCCTTTGGGCCAAGAATTTTTTAAATGTAGTAACCGTGCTTAGAACGACGTGATAATAGCATTCGTGATAATAGGTGTATGGAAGTGCACACAAATATAAATCTTTCAAAAACTAGAATTGGGGGTCAGCCAGATGTCATGTCACTTTTTTCACTGTTTTCACAATTTATGGCAGTTTTGTGAGTTTGTAGGAGTAAAAATAATGACTTAATTCTGACATCGTTTGAAAACAATGTCAACGTGTTCGTCGAGCCAGGTCATATAGTTGCTCCTTCATGCGACTTCTCTCGCTGTCGATGGTCATCGAATGACTGCACCGTAATAAACCTCTCCTCCTGCGACAAACAAGATAAATTTCACTTACTTTGTCTGAAATGTGGGACGATTATTTTCAGTGACTTAATTTTACCACATTAAAATGCTTATCACCACTTCAGCAAGCGAGCAAAATTTGCAATAATTGCTTGAAAAATTGTATTATTCATTAGTCAATGGTCGGCAATTCTCTCATGCTGCGCCTTGCCGTGGCGTGTCCCTTGAACAACATTTTCCTCAAAAATTGAACTATTTGAGTACAAAAAGCACAAAGTAAGGTATGATCGTATTTTTCCATCAGGTGAAAGTGCTAATAACGTAAAATAACGCCTTATATTATTTTGTGATCAAATGTTTCTGAAATCGTGCCTGCTGAGATATGGATACTGACCGTTATAGCAATGAGTTGGGACAAAAATAAAACTTTGAATTGCAGTGAGTTGGGACAAAAATAAAACTTTCAGTTGTGTGTGTGTAGCAGATGTAGGGGGCTGGGGTTACAGCTCAGAAAAAAAAAGAGAGAAGCGATGATGGGGTTTTCTGCGTCCAAGCCTGTAGTGGGAAAACTATGAAAAAAAAGAACTTCTAATACGTTATAATAATCTCAGAGACGAATTTCATCAGCTGTGTTATGTTATAGGAAGAAGGCAGTTTTTCCCCCAAAATAATTTTCAAGAATGCACCCCCCTCTCCCCAGCAGTCTACAGGACTAGTGTCACTAACCAAGACGCTTATTATAACGTTGAAGGGGAAATAATGTACCTCAGAAAAATACACTGGAAGATAAAGCCAACAGCAAGAGAAATGTGTGAACTGATGAAAAATAGGTTGCACCTTTCATGAGATTGACAAAATTAATGTTTTTTTTTTCTTGCTTGTCACGGTTCAGCCTAAACCATACAGTTTATATATCTGAGCTTTGAAAAGTATAGGGTATCACGTCACTCAGGAGTGTGGGAATGTTCTTAACAGCAAATCATATACGTAGTTAAGAAGTAAGTGTGATGTCACCCTAGATGACCCAAAAATCATCGATGCACAGATGAACGTCAGCCTTGGGGGCTTTTTATCGATTTCAGCACCCTGAATTTGCTAACGCCTCTAGTTCTAAAACGTGTTTACACCTTTCAAGTTTTTAAGGCACTAAAAACGACTCACCTGCAACTGAGCATACTGCTACATGTAGGTACGAGTCGGATGACGCAAGGTACATTTAACTCTTTTGTTTGAACTACGTTTTCCACACCAAAGACCCTTGAAACCAACAATCATTATTATCAATAACAATGGCTATGGGTTAGGGTGTAGCCCGCTATATACCAGGTGGTTATTGTCGCGTATGAAAAAGGTGTGCTCATTTATGTTCTATTCCCGCCTAAAGGATAAAAGATGTGGGTGTGTTTGTTATTGATCTCCTTATTTTGTTAGTGACAACCCGTTTTACCGACGCCCTTATTTTGCGAGATTATTTATTTGAGAACGTCAATGATCTTGATATTATCAATACTAAATGTTCACGTCCCTGCTTAAACATATTTTACCCACGCTGAAAAAAAGTGTCATAGGTGATTTTACGGCACTGAACTCGCAATTGGAAATAATGTTAAAAAATATGCCGCAATCAAAAAACGGGCTAAGATGATCATCTGTATGATCAAAAGTCAAATTTGACCGTCTTCTCAAAAAGGCAACAACATTTCATTGATTTTACATAGATTTTATACAGTTGTAAAGCTAGTGTGAGATTAGCATGAGTGCTGGCGCAGCGATCGAGTGAGCCAGTTTGAGGACACGTGTGAAGCCAATAAGGTCAAGGTGCTAGCTTTCTGTGAATAGTTAAATCGGTAGACTATTGAAGGGTATTTGTTTGAGCCAGTAATACAGAGGATGTGTAATGTGAATTCAACGAGGAACACGAATCTATCTATCTATAGTTGTATTCATCTGAGGATAATTTTTAAAGATTATTGCAGAAATATTTAATGAAAAAAAACATTTTAATTTTAAATTCTATTACCATATAATAGAGATATATCTAAATACATTGATTAAAATATCTAGTAAAGGAATTTTCAATCGGAAAGCTAGCAATGTTTCATTTGTATAGATTTTAAGAAATCACCTGAAAAAATTACGAAACACATGCCTGCAAACATAACAAAGTTTTGCTATTAATTCACACTTTTCTTTGTAATTCATCCTTAAGAAAATGCAGATATTTTTTAAAAAACTGAACAAAATATTAATGGGCAAACTTTTTCCTATAATCTGTACAAAATTAAACCTAGATAATTTAAATAACACTCAAACAAACGCCGGCTCGCTTTTAATTTAGCATTCCTTTACTAAATGTTACTAAATCAATCTACACGCCTTTTCTTTAAACATTTATGCAATTATCTTTAAAAGTATCATCCTCGGATGTATTTTACAGATCATATATAATGAATGCAACTATATTTCATTTGCCACGCCTGTAAAATCCTGACTAACACTTTAATTAAAAATCGCTGACAGGGTTTTGGAGTACTAAATGGTGTCATTAAATCAGCGTGATCGTGGGTGCTCAGGTAAAAGAGAAACGCGAGAAACCGATCTTTCAGTTTTTACCCCTAAATTGCAATTATGACGTCACATGTAAGATGACATAAGTGTAAATGTTTATTAATTTAACCATTGAGCAATGAAGATTTATTTATTACCAAAAAGAATGTATGTTAGGCAGTAAATAAGGAGTGACAATATCTCCTAATCTATCTTAGTTCAGATTCTATACTTGATGAAGAAAAATAATGCCTTTGTTTAATGAAAATGTGTAATAAGGGGCTCATAACTCCATCACAAAAGCATTTAAACCAAAATGATGGCACGGGGTTGTAGCTCATTCACTCGCGATCAACTCTACCAATTGTCGTGATCTTGTTCAGGGATGAAGTTACGCCCCATACCGACTGCTACTAGTTTTCTCACCTCAAAATAGAAAGGTGTGAAATTGATGATTAAGTCTTTGAGTTGTTTATGCTTTTACATTGCAACGAGAAACATAAACGCTGATATTTCATATTTTTGCGGGTGTTTTTTATTGTTTTAAATCAGCACAAAGATAGATGCATAATTTAATAATTAGATGCAGGATAAAACTAATTTTTGGTATCTGGATGACATTAAAGGTTTAAATTATCTTAAACACTTTTTTCTATCGACTTGCAGCCTACACGTACGTATGCTTGCTTTTCCATGAATAAAAAACCAAAACTAAGCTGTAAGCAATGTTTAGAAATAAAGGGAAAACGAGTACAGTCACGGTTTTGCCACAATTTATGTATAAGGTAGTTGGAATCAATTTTAATATAGAGATGCATCTGAAGCAGACCGCTGGATAAAGAGGTCAACATGCGGCAAGTCGGTATCTATTTGGTAAAATATTATCTGTTAGGTTACCAACGGCGCTGCAATATAAAATTATGTTGAGTGCTATGGTACCTGAGTGAAAAATAATAATTATAAATAATGATCATAAAAATTAATAAAAATAGGAAGATAGAATAAATATCAAATGCTAATCTACAGACGGGGGAAAGTTTTACTGATTTAATCAGTAATTCCAGCTGTAGCCGAGGTAAAAAAACTGAGAACTATGCTAAATTTTGACACGTTTTACCAATTTAAGTGTGGAATAAAGATTATTCAAAGTTTTTTATTACTTTGAAAGCAGAAATATGAAGTGTATCCAATACAATATTACACAAAAGGAGAAAGGAAATAAAACAAGTAAATGCTAGCTGGTATCCCAAATAAAAATAGTGTATTTTAAAACTCAGTCACGCCAATAACATTTTGTGTACATATGAATTTCATGAAGTGTACGGCACCCGGGCTATCGATTGTAATTGCAGATCAAAACATGTACAACCAAACTGGTCCTCTGCGTGACAAGGTAGAAAGTTTCCATTTGATCTAAGATCTACCAACGGCTCCGTGGCTTAAACTCAGCTTCTCAGAAATTTCATTTTATTACTATAAGAAGTAAAATGTATATTAGGTCGGCTGGTGGGTCAGGCACAGCGCTGTCGTTGGCGTGCGTGGCTGCAAAAAAAAAGTCCGTTACAGCAACGACCTGGAACTTACTGCTGGTCATTACCTTAAAGTCTTCCTTTCTCTTCAATTTTAGTCTTTAAATTGATGATTAGGCGGGTATGGTCACAGTTCACTATCCTTTACCATCTACACCACAGATCAAACTTGAATGGAGTCAATAGCTTATATCCGGCACGGCGGCATGCTCGTCATACTGCCCTTTCAAAAAAAGTGCTATCTTCTCAGCAGGAATTTTTTAAAAAGTCACGCCGCCCCTATTACTTTACCCAAACGTATTTTTTATGTCCACCCTCCTTGTGCCCGTGCTTATCAAGACTGTTCATATGATAATATAGTGCCTGGGGCAGTCGACCCCACAGTCGACATCTCAAATGGCAAAACTACTCAAAACCTAAACCGCTCAAGTGTGAACCGCTTATGCTGTCATCGTGCTCTATAACGTCACAGATGATGTCAACATCAGTGTAATCTCAGTAATCTCTCAGTAATCTCAGTATAAAACAAAACGAAAGTAAAAGCATAAGAAGTAATCTAACTAAGAACGTTCCGGGCAGACTTATAAATAAAAGCGACCAACCTTGAATTGATTCAGTACCCTTCCCGCCATAACACCACGTCATACAGTGGCGGATTTAGGGGGTTCTGAAGAAAACATCACACTTATTTTCTTCCCTTGAAATTAGAATTTTGATAAACTGATTCATATAGTACTAAACCGTACCAAATCGTTCCGTTTGTCCTCTAAAACACTCAAAGGGGGCCGAGGGTCGGCTTCTTATCCGAGGCCTGTCATTCCTAAAAAAATCGGACCCCAGTCAAATAATCCTGGATCCGTCCTTGGAGAGGACACTTTTTTTTTTTGGGGGGGGGGGGGGGGGTTGTCAGGGGGGGTCCTGACCCCCCCCCTTTGATTGCTGAAAAAAATCACACCAGTGGTCCCCTCATGAAATTAGAAATTTTACTAGCTGAATCAATTTCAAGCTGTACCAAGTGGCACCGTTCGCCCTCTAAAATACCAATTTTTTTCCGAGCCCTTCAGCGGGCCCCGGACCCCACGCCAAGGGGGGGGGGGGGGTCGACTTCGCATCCAAGGATCTCCCTTCAAAAATCCTGGACCCGCCCCTGCATCAGGAGTAGTTAATGAGTTTAACCATGCTTGAAAGTATTACTTTCGTGTTGAAAAAAGGTTGGTGTCACAATGTATAGCAAGATAAACAGGTGTAGTTAGGTTTAAAATGGAAGAAAACGAACATTTAGGTCACAAGAAAATATTCGTGTTCACCTTATTTGTCATGACTGAGTCTGTGAACTTCTCACTATCGCTAAATTTTCACAACGTAAAAACGTAAAGGGGGAAGCAATAATTCCTCCGTGCTTTCTCCGACGGATAATCACGTGTACTTATCAAATCAACTGTCTGAGCATTTTATCATTTTTCAGAATACCCCCTTCCCGGAACTCTATCAACTTGAAAAATGAATGTTTTATTTATCCTATGATTATCTAACGACGTGTGACACAATGTGAACTGTCTCGAAGACGGAATTACCAGCCTCTAGATGACGCAATGCTGATCAACCTTCACATTTTTAATAGGTTGTACTTGTATCAGAGAGGGAACGGTCTTAAAAATGACCTCCAGAAGAATGTTCATTTAAGTTAGTTTCACATGAGTGTCGGTATTTTGCAGCGCTGAGAATAATAATAATAAAAAAAATTAAATGGTTTTCGTATTCTTTTTCATTCAGAAATAATTATAGATTTACCAGAACCACTCCGTCGACGTTAGCCACAGTTTCAGGTTCAAATCAATCCCATAATGCTGTGTAATTGTGGCGGAAATTTACCAATCACTAGAGCGCGGTGTCAGTCGTACGGTCAAGGACTCCCCAAAACGCGACATAAAATTTATGAAAAGAAAAAAAAATTGCGGGATGATTTGATAAATGTGTCTTTATGCAACGGCACGCAATAATTGGCCATTTATTGTGAAATTGTGCATGGAAAACGGTGCAACGCCCATGCCTAAATTTGAGTTCACCATAGGGGCGAGGACGCAATTCTACAGGGTTAGGTTGTTTTCTTTGTTATTTTGACAACAGATAAGGTCAGACTAAGTTACACTCAATTCAAGGCATTGCTATG
>NW_019775572.1:298025-315627 GCF_001039355.2 Lingula anatina | reverse complement strand
CTCTGCAATCATCTTCTTGCACTGCTGGAGCTGCTTGTTGCTGTCTTGTTGTCTGCCTCGCTCCGCCTTCAGCTCTGCCTGCAGCTGGCTCAGCACTCCGTCTTGCTGCTCTATCTGAATATAATAATAATAATAATAATAATAATAATTGTACAGTTGTAGCCCACATGCACCTCAGTGCTACTTAAAACCAGTTAGATATTAAGCACCTGTAGACAGGCAGTTTGAATTTGAAAGAAAGAAAGAAAAAAACTAACCAAAAAAAAAATAATAAATAAATAAAATAAATAAATAATAAAACTCATTAATCAATCAATCAATAATAATAATAATTATAATAATAATAATAATAATAATAAATTTAATTTAAAAGGAAAGAAAATACCATCACCTGTTCGCCCAGCATCCTCTCCTGCTCCCTAGCGCCCTCTAGCTCAACTCTGTATTTATCCGCGTGCTGTTTGTAAGACAGCCCCTCCTGCGCTATCCTGTGATGTTCCTCCTTAGCACCTATCAAATCTTTGCGAAGCTTCTCAATAATTTGCCTCTGTTCCTCAATTTCTTCCTCATAACTTTGATTTCTTTCTCGTAGAGTCTTTGTCTCAGTCTGATATTTACGTATTGTCTGCTCGTGACGGACGACTTCCGACACCCGACTACTGAGCTGCTCCTGAGTTTGTTGTAGGCTTTGCTCCATCAGCATTAATTTTTCTTCGTGGTGTGCAAGCTGTAAAAAAGAATCATTATAAAAAGGATTAAACTAACAAAAATCCCTGGAAACTGGGCACTAGCAACAACCAATGAAACATGTTTTATGTCAAAATAACATAATTCAATCCACTAAATATAAATACAAAACTGTTCCAGATCACCACCATCTTTTTTACTCAACTTATAAATCTATTGATTCAACATAATTTCAATATTTTCCCTTTCAGATGCAAGCAATGTTTCACAAAGGAGGGGGAAAATAATGTATTTGTTTGTAAAATGACATTTGAAAAAAATCAGTGTGCCAATCTTCTAAAACTGGCTAAAAGCCTTCTGAAGCATCATAGTGAAAAATAAAAAAATTAAAATCTTGTCACAGCAGTGTTCTTAATATAAAAAATTAAACCTGGCATGGCCACTTCTAATCATTAATTCTCCACATAGGAAAAGTGCAAATTGAACGCAGACTTCAAATCAAAACAGATATCTGTAAAAATTGGTACCACTGCAGCAATGATAATATTGCAATCGAACACTGACAATTTCCCACCTACCACAATCTATACTGTTGTATGCCTGAAATATGGCAATATGTTCATTTTGACCCTTTGTCTCAAATGATAAGAAAGACTGTTCTCTGTGAACCAAAAACCTTATGTTTTATTATTTCAAAATAAATTAATTTAAAAGAAAATACACAAAATTTCTCCAATTGATCAATTAAGATAGTCAAAACACATTTAACCTGGTCTGCTGGACAGCCTTTTAAAAAGTTGCTTTGATTAAAAGACAATGAAATATGTCACAGCAGATTCTTAGACCCGGGTGTTTTGTAGGACCAACAGGGGGAAAAAAAAAGCTTCAGACTGTACCCCTCCCCTCCCTGCTACTCACATCCTGAGCACAGTCTCTATACTGTGTCCTAGCCTCTGTCAGGTCCTGTCTTAGACCACCCACTTCAGCCTGCAAGTCTGCATTCTGGAATACAACACAGAAATAAAGTATAAAACTTAATTTAAAAAATAAATAAAAAGATTTAATATCTCATTGCTGTCGAATAAAAATGATGATGGGGCATTTTAAAGCAAATATTGTGTACAAATTTTGCATGGCAATGTTACTTTGTAAAAATAAATAAAATAAATGAAATAATAAATAAATAACTCTCCTATAATATTGGGAATTTTCACTCAGTTAAAACTACCTTCAGACCTTTTTACTTAAAATGCAGTTCTTGAACTATTATGAACCAGTGAACGTGAAATGTGACAGATCACATATGATTGGTTCTTCTATGCATCTGTATACATATGGACTAAAACAAACAAATGAACCAAGAAAACTACATATATAAATAAACAACCAGCTACTTACAGAGCTTTCCATAGATCTATTGTGTCCCTGGAGGTTAGCCAGTTCTGTCTTCAAATCTCTGACTGTGGACTCTAGATGGTCAATCTGGAATTGGGATAGATAAAAGTTAATAAAATACATTGAAATACAATAATCCAATGGAAATAAATAAGCAAGAATTAAGAAAGAAAATTCAAAATTAGTAGTAGGAGATGCTGATACCCAAAACAAAACAAAACAACCAATCTTATTCAACCTTAATCATGTTTGGAAATTATGCTCCATTCTAACCCTGATTTATAACTTCCTAAGATGATAATTATAATGAACTTATAGAATCAGAAACCGAAAACCTCTCTCTCTCTCTCTCTCTCTCTCTCACACACACACACACACACACAAACTTACACACAGCATACAGCCCCACAAATGACACATGCACGCACACAAATACACATACACACACATACAAATAACATACACGCACACAAATAACACACATACACAAATGACATACAAACACCCAAGTTACACACACACACACACACACACACATTTAACACCCCCTCCCTGTCCCCACTCACTGACCTCACTGGCCTTGACATTGATCTCCTCCTTGGAGGACTTGATGTCCAGCTCATTCCTCTTGTTGGTCTCCTCCCTCCTGGACAACTCCTGCTCCAGCCTGGAAGGATTATCAGAATTATAATATACATTGGTTACAATATACTGACAATTTATGAGAGGGGGTAAAATGATTTGACTTTCTACCATTACCATCTAACATAAAATAATGTCATCAACATCTTTATTTCTTGATACATGCATAGCCTTTTCCTCAGAAGTGCTTCATGACCTGTCTGAAACTGATTTCAGTTATAATACCCAATAATAAAATGTTCATATACTATAATCAAATTTTTTACTTCCATTTATTTCTTGAATATAATTTTATTATTGTTTTATTGTTCTTGACCTGAACATGATTAAAGAAAACTGCAAAGACACCTGAATTTGTTAATATGGCCAAAATAGAGCACAAAAAGGGACAAGCATCCACGCCTATACATACCTGAGTACCTGCTGCTTGGCCTGTGACAGCTGTGTCTCCAGTGTCTGGACGGCATCCTCCATCTTGGTGCTCTCGGCCTTGTGTCTCTGCTGGGCTGTGGCCAGGTTCAGCTGGAGCTGCTGGATACTCTGCTCAAGACGGGCAATCTGGATGAGAACAGTAGTGTTCGGTTTATTTCACAAATTTAACCATAATATGGTTATACATTATACTAAAAACCACAATGCTACTTGTAAATCTCAATTTTCATGAGCATAGAATTATATCTGTTACATAATATTTGCTTGTCAAAAGTCCTGTGGTTGCAAGAAAAGTGCTGAATGTATGTTTCAAATACACCCAGATTATGAATTTCACAGTTAAGTTTAAAAAATAATTAATACTGATATGACATTAAATCATGAATGTTTTTTGAGGTTGTCTGTTTCAGCATTCTATATTATGTTCTATGGACAAACCTCCTTTTGTGCACTGTTCTTCTGTTCTTTGAGTCCTGCCAGTTCAATCTTCAGCTCGTTCATGTTGTCCTGCATCTCTGCATTGTGCCTCATCTTCTGCTGCAGGTCGCTGCGCGTCTCCTCGTTATCGTACTCTAGTTGGCGAACCTGATCCACTTTACTGTTGTACTGAAATAATACAAATTACAGTCAATATCACATATCAAACTTTGTCGAATCTGGTTCACTTTTCTGTTACTCTGAAATAACAGAAAACTACTGTCATTATAACATACCAAACTCTCTACAAGGGCAACAAGGGTAGCACTCGTTAGCTTTGCAATACTTCATTTACTTGGACAACCACCCGCTTTATTCTGGGTCAAAACTGTCTAAGATTTAAGTCTTAAAATTAAGATCAATTTGATTTATATACACCAGATGCCAAAAGGCCACTGACCTCATCATTGGAGTGAAGGTGCGAGTCTTGGTAAGCCATCAGCTCTGCCTGGATCCGCCGCACTTTCTCCTCCTGCTGAGACGCCTCCACCGTCTTCTCGTTCATCATCTCCTTCAGGCTCCCGATGGTTTGCTCACAGCGCGTCACCTTATCCAGGGCACCTGACAGCTCGTCTTGGGAGTTATTGAGTTCCTGTGTGAGCTGTTCGATCACTTCCTCGCAGTGGGCCAGCTCGCCATTCTTTTCGTCCAATTTCTGCTCAAGGTTTTCCAAGTCCATTTTTAGTTTTTCTGCCTCGTCGCCTTTTTCCATTTCCTAAAATTAATGATCATATCAAAATGATGAGTACTGTCATTATGAACAGGCGTAATACCACAAAGTACTCTACCACACCAGATGCAGCATCTAGAAGTAAATGAAGTATCTTACAAGCCAATTATCTTAGTAAAAAAAGCAGACCAAGGCAACAGTCATATGTAAATCAAAACCAAACCATTGACATTTTAATTGAACACATATTACCAGTTGTAATATTGAGTAAACCATACTGGTTTGACTGCAAGAGATGAACATCCACACACAACATACAATGAAAAAGGAACCTATATTTGATTTCCTTGATTTTTTCTTAAGTTACACATGAACAATAACTAACACCTCAGTGCCATGTTGTGCATCATGCACATCCTTTAAAACAATTAAAACTAAAACACTTGAATAATGTCAATGAGCACACGGGTATCAAACAACAGAGGTAATGAACTATGACTTTGTCCCTGTGGTGTCCCAGTGGTGCTCCTAGATTCTGCACATGGTGTGGTAGAGTACTTACCCTGTTCCTGCTCTCTGCCAGTTTCTCCTGCAGAGTCCTAATGGTGCCCTCCAAGTGCTGCACCTGGTTCATGCACTGCTGGTACTTCTGCTTGTAGTTGTTGAGGTTGGCCTCCAGTTTCTCCGTCTGCTGTTTGCCTTCCTCCACCTGGTCGTCTAGCACCACGATCTGCTGCCTGGCCTCGGACAGACTGGTGTCCTGCTGCTTCATAGTGGTCAGCTGTTTACGGATCTGAGGAGACAATACTTCAATTAACTTATAATGTACATGTGCTTTTGCGTGTGTGTGTCAGTGCATGTGCATGCAAGCATGGCCTCGTCTCGTCAACATTGATATTTTGAAGCAAAAACTTTTATTATAAAGTGTATTTCATGTGATGAAATTCTTTACAAAAGAAACAGATAAACAGTTACTGAGCGAAAGAGGCCAAGCCTCATACCAAAACCATTTAACAAATGCCAAAAAAGACTATATAACATCATTTAATTTGGACAGAATTATGATATTCTTGTACTCCGTAAAATCATGAACCCCTTGGCCTAGACATCAAGATTTCCCCACATCCCTCTCTGCACACCAACCTCTTCCTGAGATTCATCATAGGCTTTCTTCAGCTCCTCCAGTTCCTCAGTGAGACCCAGGATGGTGGTCTTACTCTGTGTGTTCAGACCCGCCATTTCTTCCAGCTCGGCGCGGGTCTGTTCTACCGTCTCCTGCAGGATGACCACGTCCTGCTTGTACCGGTTGACCTCCTCCTGGTGCAGAGAGCGCGCCATGTTGAAGTCGGACTTCTGCTGGTCAATGGACCGGATATGGTTCTTGACCTGTGGAGAGAAGGAAGGGGGTTACGTTTTCACAAATATGCAATTTATACAATTTAAATGAAAATGAGCAATAGAACTGTTTCAAATTATGAAACAATGAAGACATCTTCAAAAACTCAAAGCTAAATTTTAATCTCTTTCTCTCTCTGCCAGCGATACCTTACATCAAGTTACGCAAAACATTTAAAGCTATTTCAAATTCTAAAACAATGAAGTAAAATCTCCAAAAACACAAAGCTAAATTTTGATCTCTCTCTCTGCCAGCAATACCTTACATCATGTTACACAAAATATTTAAAACATTTTTAATAAGTTCATCTTCATGAGAGAAGAAAAAGTTCACCTCTTGTTCTGATAACTGTTGAAGGTTCAATAATTCTTGGATTTTCTTCTGATCTGCAGTGGTCTAAAATGAACATCATAATTATAATATAATGACATCATATGATATCAAAGACTGTGTCAATCATGTGTAAATATAACAGAGTGTACAGCACAGATTAACTAACTAGACTTAAATTACTGCTGTACGTGAGGGTAGTTGTCTCCTTGCTGATGTGTCCATCTACCCATGACACTTTTCATAGAATTAATGTTAAAACAGCTTTCAACTTGATGAGTAAATATTCA
Source organism: Lingula anatina (assembly GCF_001039355.2). Next base: position 309,308 of record NW_019775572.1, on the reverse strand, counting down.
ATCTTAATTTGTGGGAAAACATGATTGTAAGTAAAAACCATATACATCATTTTGACAGCTAGAAGACAGAAAATATATAAAGAATATCCCAATCAACACGTCTGTTCATTCATTTCATTTCAAAATGCTGAAATTGTACCAAGTGAATGGCAGACAAATTAACTTTTCACTTTCATATCAAAAACATTAAATCCCTTTTTGTACACAAATAAAATACAACATGCATGATGGTGTGTTGGTACAGGTGATTTAACCAGAAACAGAAATAGATAAAAAAAAAATGCAACTCAAGGCAATATAAAGTCAAAAGTAATGTAGTGAGAAGACAACCCAAGGTGACATGAAAGCAAAGAATCCACCTACAGCAAGCAGACTTTCCAGCAACCCTGATTAAAAAAGGTAAGGAAAAAACCGATATAATTATTAATCTCTTTTTTATGATTATATCAACAACCAAATTTTTTTTTGCTACTGACATGACAGCATATATTCACCTTTCATTGTAAGCCACCAATATTCTATTCTATAAAAACAAAGATTATTTTTCATTTCAATCCTCTGCCACCAGATAAACCATAACCAATCATGACAATTTTGGAAAGATCAGCAGTTGCTCAATTTGCTGTGGGCATACTAATTAACAAACCATTAGAATCATGCACCAGCAAATAAACAACTTTATAAGATACCCTAGGCCTACAACAGAAAGAGGTGGGGGGGGGGGGGGGGGGAAGACAAAAAAGGGTGGTGGTCCACACCTAATCAACACCAAAAAATAGGAACAGTGCTCGCATTAAGAGGGGTAATGACACAGTATTACCAAGGAAACATTTTTCAAAAAGAATTACCATTTATTTTATTTAAAAAATTAATTTATTACATCAGAAAAAAAGTGCAGCAAATGATGACAGAATAAATAAATAAATAAATAAATAAATAAATAAATAAATAAATAAATCTAAACATATTTTGTATTTTATCAAAAAGCTTTCAAAAACAAATTCTTTCTGAAATGTGGGGGCGTGAACACAAGGTGTACAATGAAGTACCAGGCAATGGGTCTTATTCAAACCATAGCATATCATACCATACCATTACATGTGAAGCATACCATGTGAAACATGCCATGTGAAGCATGCCATGTGAAGCATACCACAGGGTGCTACACAAGCTGTGAACACATTCAAAGCATGAATCCCAAAAAGAACACTAAAAAGTATCCTTACACTGAATTCAGATACATGATAGCAGTAAAAAGTATCTATTTACAAAAGTGCTGGCATTCCTTTATCGAAGACAGACCTGAAGAGACAAGAGACACTCTTATGGCTTACTCTCAACGCAACTATCGTTTTACACAGATCGATTTAACTCTGCGGGGACTCTCGCTGAATGCAATCAGGTTAACAGATTAACCAGCCTCTTTCTGGCACTGAGTAGAATACAGAAACCTGGTGATTATATGAGTTTTTTAGAAACATGAGGAGTAGAGACATGTTTATCTGATTGCATTTAGCGAGAGTTCTTGCGGAGTTGGATCGATCTATGTAGAACGATGATTTCATTGGAAATGAGCCCTTAGGACAACATGAAACCACTGTGACAATATCTAACATTTCAATGGTCGTTCAGATCTTATATAGCCAATCTCCTGTTAAGATAGCTTAACCATTATATTTTGCTACATCTGGAAGATGTTTAACAAAAGTGAGTTGAACTTACAATGCTGTCTTGTAACTTATGCGAGACTTTCATGTAAAAAAAATTACATAGTGATTTCCTAAAACTTTCTTGGCCAAGTCAGGTATAATCAATTCTCCAAAGTCTCATCTAAATTAGCTCACAATTGATACTGTCAGCAATCTTGTTCCCAATATTTACACAAAAATAAATAAATAAATAAATAAATAAATAAATAAATAAATAAATAAATAAATAAATAAATAAACATTGAATTTCATAAATATTCCTCAACATAAAAAAAGCATTTTGGTCACAAGAAGGAAAATCCAGCAAAGGGTCCAGCCACAGACACAAATCAAATTATATCATCTGTACCCGTCTTAATTCCAACGGTCTCTTTACCTCAACATATGTGAAATTTAAGATGTCATTGAATCTAAGCAGGCAGTAAAAAAACCTTGTGTGCCAATCTTTCACACCTTACAGAGCTGACATCTTTTTGTCTACGTTGACAGCCATTAAACTGAATTACATTCAGAAATTTCAAAACCCTAGCTGAAATTTACGAAGTTTTAGGAGTTACAGTAGAGTATTTTTTCAGTTTTGAACGTGGGCCTTTAAAAAAAATCTGGAAAATGCAAGTGCAAAAAGAGTGCAGCTCAATATGGGGGGAGGGGCAAAAATACAACACTCAAATAATCATATTTTTCTTTAAATCCTGATATTTTAATCTTTGTTTCTTAGCTTCTTCTTTCTTAGTGTCTTTCAAAACCTTTTAAATCCAGTTTTAGATTTTTCTGCTACTGCCATTGCATTAACAGCCACTAATGCAAAGCTACATTGACAGGTACATGACATCTGCATCATCTGACCATACTTGTCAGCCTGTAAAGATACTTTGTCCCCGTGAGAATACTTGGCATTTCTACAGCACGCCTTCTAAATGTTTCTGTCTTTCAGTGCTGAAAGCTGTTATAAAAGCTACACCTTGGGTCTGGGTTAAGTAGAAAAGAGAGAGAGACCATATTTACCTTCTGTTCATACTCTTCAATCTTGGCCTGAAGTTCCTTGGTTTCCCCTTGAAGCTGTTTCACTTTGGCATTAAGCCTTTGTACTTCGTCCTCCCTAATATTGAGCTATAGACAGGGGGGTTAGGGAAAGAGTGAAGAAAGGAGGGTGGGAAGGGAAGAGGACCAGAGGCCGAGGCAAAAGCACGGATGAGTGGACAAGATATGAGAGATAGGAAGTAAAGATGATGAAAAGAAAGAGGAAAATTAAGCAAAAGAAAGAAAAAAATCAGTATTAATGTTATTATAAATTAAATAAAGGTTGTATAAATTAAAAAGAAACATAGCTAAAAATTGCATACTGAGAACTTAGAAGTCTTACAAGGTTTATTCAAATTGGCCTGATTTATGTGTTCCCAACTGCTGTTTTTAAAGATTTCCTACAACTTGGTTAAGTAACATGTGTCTTTGTCTGAACATTTTTTTCAACAGAACATCACAACATAATTTCCATGATGGAGAGAGCAATAAAAATATTGAAGAAATTTAATAAAATTACCACTAAAGTGGTTATGTAAGAATAACTGTCTCCATCATGGACTGTGAGTGTATGCATATGCATGTATGTTAACTTACCTCAGTGTGGTTTTGTGGGTGTGTGCATTCACATTAACCTACCTCCTCTACACACCCAGCTTAGTTTTGCTGTGTGTGTGTGTGTGTGTGTGTGTGTGTGTGTGTGTGTGTGTGTGTGCGTGTTAACCTACCTCCTCCACGCAGCCAGTGTAGTTCTGCTGTGCCGTGTCCAGATCTGTCTGCAGCTTTAGGATGGTCTGGTCTCTACTGGCCACCTGCAATATGGAGGGAGGGATGGAGGGGTATTACTTTGACTTCAGATTTCTTAAATAACAGTTCAAAACTGTGGATGCTGATGAATGTCTTGTGGAAAGTATCATATCTAAAGACACTGATATCAAATGACAACTAAAACACATGAAAAAACACTTAAATATTTTGGGATAAAACTTCTTGAGGGGATGCAATTCAACTACAATATAATTATAGCCAGTTAACCATTAAGATTTCTTGAATATGTACTATATTTCAGGAGAATTAACAACTCTTTTGAGGGCAAATTAGTCTGCAACAAATCAATGGAAAAAAGGGTCACTTTTTTCTGTTATTTCAAAGAATGGTTTCTAATCTGTATATGGAAAAGCATCATGCAGTAACTGTAACTGCAAAAAAAAATCAATAATTCAAAATCAATCAATCAATCAATCAATCAATCAATCAATCAAAAAGCATCCCGCCACACACCTCCTTCTGACACGTCCTGTGCTTTTCTTGGGAAATAGTCAGCTCCAGCTCCACCTGGTGGCACTGTTCCTCCAGCTTCATCACTTCCTGTGCGTTCCTGTGGGCTGTGTCTCCTAGCTGCTGGTTCTCGGCCTTCAGCTTCTCTAACTGGTCTTCGTGTTTCAGGACCTGGAACAACGAGATCAGACCTCATTTATGTTCAACTGTTTTTCACATTCTAGCAAGCCCTTTTTTTTTTAAACTTTGTAATATTGTTTTTGTATTTAAAAAAAAAAAAATCCACATTAAAGGACAACTGCATTCATGGTTTCTACTTTCTCATACTGACCTCATCATAACATGCTGTGTACTGACTCTGAGACTCTATCAAGTCCTCTTGAAGCTGCCTAATGGACTCATCTCGCTGGGAGATCTTAAACAGAAAGTGATTATTAAATGTCAAATAAATAAATATTAAAAAAATAATAATAATAAATAAATAAGAAGTATATTTGATTATTGGGTCAATACCCACTGGGGTCTTTGTGAAAGCTATTCTAATATTATCCAAAATGTTTCAGAAAACAAAGTTTTGACAAAAATTTAAAAATAACACAACGATTATCAACTTCCATTTGACAATAAAACAGTGTAAATTAAATAAAATCAATTAATACAAGAATTCTTGAGTTTTCCTACCTGCTCATCAGATTGTTTCTTCAGGTTGTCCAGATCTTTCTGAGACTGGGTCAATGCTTCCTGGAGTTTCTTCAAAGTCTCTGTGGCTTTCAGTATCTGAGAAATCGATAAAAAATTGTCAAAAAAGGACAATCACAGAATTAAAAAAGAATGAGAGTAGATTTTTAACATAACTTATCAATTATGAAAAGATGTAAAAAGGACCATTTTATATAAGAATATGTATCTTTTAATAACAGGAAACCCTCCTTCCCATATATTGAACTTAATATGAAAGGCAGTTTGTTTGAGCACCTCTATTCACATCGGTAAATCATTTAATAAATTCAAAATTAAAATCAAAGAAAGAAAAAGAAAGTCTTCAATTCTCACACACTCACTCTCTTGCTCTCACATGCACAAAAACACACACACACTCATTTCATGAAACCACTCTCTAGACAGAAAGAAAAAAAATTGAAGTTATCTGATTTCTGCTCACCTCTCTCTCCCTCTCCCCCAGCCTGGCCTTCACCTTGCCTAACTCTGTGCTCAGACTCTGGATATTCTCATCTCTCTGGTGGAGCTGAAATGTCATGGATATCTAATAATCATCTATATGAAACAGTAAGTATAGCCATAGAAAAAGTTTTTTTTTAAAAAATTAATTTACTAGTGAAGATTTTGCATCAAGAGACAAAATAGGTCAATTTCATATTCCAGAATACAGCCTTGGTCACACCTAAGTGAAATAAAAAGACCAACAAAAAAAAAAAGCTTTTCTTTTGACAAAACATAAAATTATTATTATTAGTAGTAATAAAAAGAAGAAGAAAAAGTAGAAGAAGAAGAAATAGAAGTAGAAGAAGAACAATAATGACAGCAGCTACAATAATAGTAAACAAGGCAGCANACGCAGATGATGGCTATATGTACAGACACATCTGTGTCTGTACATAAAAAATCATGTTCCAGTCTAAAATTCAATGAGCACAAGAAAACATGTATTTGAACTGAATGTCTTAAGTATATACTACAGAAGAATGAAAGCCAGACCTTGCTGAGGACATCTTTGTGCTGTCTCTGTAAGGAATCTTGGTCTTCCTTCAGCTGTCTGATCAAATCTTCCTTAGACTGGACCTGGTGTAATACATGTTAATACATATGTACATATATATAATTTTTTTATAAAGTTTTATAATTACTGTTATGACCATCATTATCCCCAGGTTTGGAAAAGTGCAACAACCACTAAATATGGATTTATAATCCACAAGATTAGTATATTTTTCTTTCTTTCTCTTAATTTGGCTATACTGTTAGAGAAATTACATGCTTTCTGTAAATTTCTGAAAAACTTACATGACATTTCTTGAACAAAAACATCAATCAGGGATTTGTGTCATAAATGACTAAGTCAGAATCAGTTCAATGTTTATCTTTTTAACATGAACTTTTGTCACCATAGCTGTACAACTTACGTTGTGTGAAAGGTTATCATGCTGTGCGTGCGCCGTTGTCAGCTCTCCGTTCAACTCGCGCACTTGGTCCTCAAGCCTCCGTATCTCCTCCTGGCAGGTGGTATTCTTCTTGTTCAGGTCGTCTATCTGGCGCTCCAATATGTGGATTCTTTCCTGCCTCATGTCGTTCTGTGGAAGGAACAGCGACAAATTAGGCTGAGACTGGTATTTAAGTTGATCCAAGAATTGTTGAATCTACAGCACTTGACAGAACAGGAGATGACTTTTCTTTCATTTCAAAAATGAGTTTATTAGAAATGTTTTAAATATTTCATCGAGAGAGAGAGAGAGAGAGAGAGAGAGAGACTTACATCAGATGTTAGTTTCCTCTGCTGCTGTTGTTGCTGCTCTATTGTCTTCTCTAGTTGGGAGATCTGCAATACAAAAGAACGTCAGTGAGCAGTTACAATTTGCAGAAACTTCTCAAAATATTTATCTACACATGGATTCATTTAAAAACAGACATCAACAAATGTATGGAATAACATAAAAAATATATATCACCTATTCTGTCTAAGCTCCCTTGTTATCATACTAAACCATGGAGCTGTATCCTGTCGCTTAACCTTGCTTTCAGAACTTTTACATAGTCTTTTTCATGTGTATCTTTCAAAATGACAAATACATATGATCAAATTGTTTGAATTTAGCAATTATCTAACTTCATGTTCGAAGAAAAAACTTTTTAACTGATACTCATTTAATGATGGTTAAAGAAAGGAGCCATTCACATGATTTAGATCCCAAGGGCCTTTGATGAAGGGTCAAAATCTCTCTTTATACAGAGCTTACATTTTTCTACCATAAATTGAAAGCTGTCTCCACACTGTTCTTTACATTATTCCTACCTGCTCTTCATACTTGCTATTGGTCTCCTGCATCTCCACATAGTCCATCTTCAGTCTCTGTATCGCCTCCTCACGCCTCTTCACCTGAATACACATAGAAAGCATAAAATTCTTGGATTCATATGTTAACAATCTATATCATTTTTTTTTTATTTCAAGAAAAAAAAAGGCAGACCATTAATAATATTCTAAGATAATGCCATTTAACTATTTTTTCTTTTTTTATGAAAAAGAAAACTCACCATTTTTAATCTCTTTATCCTTCTCTGTATATAATAACAACAACAACAACAATACACTATGCAAGGCGACTGTTTTTTCATTCTTTTACTTTAAAAAGAAAACACCAAAAACCTTAAACTTATCCCTATATAATGATATTCAGTAATTTTTCTATATATTTTTTCTTCAATATAACACAGGCACTCTTTCACCTCTGTATTCCACTAAGAGAAGACCTTGCTTACCTCAGCAGACAAGACATCCTTGTCACTTTGTGCATTGATGGCAAAGGCCTGCACCCTGGCCTCCAGGCGGCCATTTTCCTCCACTGCCTCCTTGTACTGCTTGCGGACAACATTCAGGTCATTCTCCAACTGCTGGACTGTGATGTCGCGCCTCGACAGCTAAAATATACACATTCAGAAAACTAATTAACAATATGACCGACAGCTAAAATATACCCATTTAGAAAACTAATTAAGAATATGACCATTTAATCCAAATCTATGTATATAAACATTTTATTCACAATTTATGCAAATCTTGATTTTAACCAAATCAATTCAATTAAATATTCTACATGTGGTCTTAAGCATATTTGCATTATGTCTAAATTATGTTACCAAGTACATTAGAAAAAAAAAAAAAACTTTAACAAATTGCATCTGTGTTGTCCATCTTTTTTTACCTATAATACATGTAAAAGGAATTTCATTTCAGTATCTTGACTACTCTCTCTATATATAATTTTTTATCTCTGAGATCATATATGACACTGGAGAAATATTTAGAGGAAAAGTTTTCAGCAGACATCACTCACATCATCCTTTAATCTCCTGCTCTCTTCTTGAGCATTCATCAGGTTCACCTCCATCTTGTGTATCGTCTGCTCCTTCCTGGCCACTTCATCCTGGACCCCCTGGAGCTGGGTCTGTAGACCCCGGATTGCCTCCTCCTTGCCTAGGATCTGGAGATACAAATCGTAATTGTTTATTATGTTATCATTTTTCCTCATCGTACATTAGCTTGCATAATTCAGCCATGACCCTTGAATACCAGTCATCTGACATCCCATGGAATACATGAGAGGTAAGCGACATTTGCCACCCATGAATAGGGACAGGGGGCTGATTTACCCAACAATTACTACAGGGTCCTGGCTGCTATTTCACCTAGCGGTCATTAAGTAACAACATCTACTCATGTCAGTCTTATGAAGGCTTTTGGCCAAGGAGGATGCAAGCTAATGGGGAGGAAATTTTTTTCCAGTTTGTATCAAATAGTTGTGATTTGTACTCAAATACCATTCAGAAGAAAGACTGTTTGAAAAGAATTAAAACAAAAATTTCGACTGGTCTGAATTTTTTTAGACCAGATTTGAACTTTTGACCAATGTACACAGTAACTGCATAAACGTCACATGCATTCAACACCTACTTTAATTAAAAAGCAACTATTTCAAGGATTTCCTGTTCTGCTTTTCTGAAACCCTTCCTGTTTACCTGTTCACTGCCTTGTTGGTGCTTGTCCTTAAGTGACAGTATATCAGCCTGTAGCTTGGTGATGAGGTCCTCCTTCTCGGCGACCTCTGACCTGTAGATAGTGTCCTGTTGACTGAGGGTTAGATCCTTCTCCTGAACCTCTGTCTCCAAGCGGTCAATCTGAAACGATTAAAAAGTTTTAAAAATGACCCACCAGATGGCAACTTGGGACACACCCTCCAGCCTTTGACTTGTAACGGCACAGTTGAAGTTTAAAGGAAAGCAAAAGCTACCAAACAAACATAATTGATACAAATATTGACATTTTTTTCATTTTTCTCTGTGAACTGTTTTTTTTTTCTTTTCCCACAATTTGACATTTGCTAAAAATGTGTTCAAACTGTTTTCAAACTCTCTGTTTCTTTCCCCCTTTTTTCTTTGTGAAGTCTTAGTTTTCAGAACCAATGTTGGAATACCAATTATGATTTCTTTCACCATACTTGTCTAAGTTGTTCCTGATACTTCTGCTCCAAGCTCTGCAGTTCTTTCTCAATTACTGTCTTCCTTTCCTGGCTCTCTGAGCCCCGTCTCCCAGTTTCCTTTAGCTCCTCTCTCAGTTGCTTTATGACCTCTCCCCTGTGGTGAGCCGTGGCCAGCGCCTCGCTGTGTTTGTCTTCCAGCGTTCTCGTCTCAGCTTTCAGTTTCATCACAGCATCGTGTCTCTCAGCAACCTGTAGGGGTGGCATTGGAATGAATATATATAGCTGGACAGCAAACTAAGAAACACAAGATAGTGACTTTAATGGACATGAAGATCATATAAATATGACATTTATCTACCAACACACACTATACTTTATAATAATTTTACCAAAATATATTATAATTATTTTTCAGTGAACATATGGGTCACAATTCTCTTATTATCTCAATGAAATATTGCAATATTGATCTTTTCCTGCCTGTCATTATGTCAATTTTCATTTTCGAGATAATAGTTAACACAACCACTGTCCTTTTGCCCAAATTCAACCTATGCTTTAGAGTGCAACAATGATACCCAACTAAACAATGCTTACCTCAGTAATCAAAACAAATATCTTACCCCACTCATCTCGGCAGTCATATCTAACACAAACACAGTTCACCTCAGCAGCCACATCTAACACAATCACAGTTCACCTCAGCAGTCACATCTAACTCAATCACAACTCACCTCAGCAGTCACATCTAACACAATCTTTGCTCACCTCAGCAGTCCCATCTAACACAATCACAGTTCACCTCTGCAGTCACATCTAACTCAATCACAACTCACCTCAGCAGTCACATCTAACACAATCACAACTTACCTCAGCAGTCACAACAAACACAATCACAGTTCACCTTTGCAGTCACATCTAACACAATCACAGTTCACCTCTGCAGTCCCACCTAACACAATATTACAGTTCACCTCAGCAATCACATCTAACACAATCATAGCTCACCTCAGCAATCACATCTAACACAATCAGCACAATGTCCCACCCAATGACCATTCTTACCTCAGCGGTCAAAGCGTCCCTGGTGTCCTTAGAGGAAGCCTGCAATTTGTCCAAGCTTTCTTGTAACTTGTCAATCTGGACAAAGCAGAGATTAGAACCACCAATTAGTAACTTCTCATGCAGTTAGTAGAGCAAGCTTAGCCTAGCTCAGCCCATGGTTAATAGTCCCTAATAGTTATCTGATAATAACATGTGCTCCTCCCTTTTACCATGATAACATGAACTTTTTGCTTTTTGTGTCCCAAGAGCTTTGTGTGCATTTCATAAGAACTGCCACATTCATTATTAATGAAACTGTTTAGAAGTAGTTTAATCTTGTTGACAAACATATATTACAAGTGTAGATTTTAAGAATTTCCGACAGAATGTTGAGTAATCTCATGTAAACTTCTGCACAGATAAAAAAATTGTTTGACAGTACAGAAATAATTTTCTTCAAAAGTTAAATGGGTTTCATTTTTGACAAATTTGTGAAATGACTGAAAATACTTGAAAGAGCAGACTAATGCTCAAAAAAGTAAATATCTCAAAATGTACATCATCTTATAATATAAAAGCAATGTGGGTGACCATGGTTAAACTGTCATTATGCTTGAATAGCAGACAACAACACTGCTAATCATCTGGAATTTAGTCAATTCACGTCCACCCACTATCACAGCAGGAAATGATTCAATAACATGGACAAGTATTACGTTTACAGGGATGAGACTGCCATTTAGTGACATTTTTAGTTCCTAGAAGTCGGAAATGCACCTATTGTCATCCCTGCTTTTACAGAAAATAGATTTTTTTTTTTGCATTATGCAAATAGTAATGTTTGCCTCAGAGAGAAAAAAAAAAAACCTTACGAAATCACAGATCAATGCAAGTTCTCCCATGACAATAACAAAATACTTGTTTAAAGCCTTAAGTCATATATATATATATATATATATATATATATATATATATATATATATATATATATATATATATATATATATATATATATATAT
>NW_019775572.1:213025-295525 GCF_001039355.2 Lingula anatina | reverse complement strand
CCTGATAACGGCATTCACTAACCCGAAGTATAAGTTGCCACATGCTCATCATGCTAACATGCAAATGTCAGTGCTCACATTATCAAACAAAACTACCACAATTAGTTAGTTGGATAATAGAAGTGAAAACAGGGGTGCAAGGGAGGGGGGGGCATTGTCCAGATTGGCAGTTACATACAAACTGAAATCACTGACAACAGGTTGATCAGTCACAAATATCAAAGTTCTTTCAAATATAGTTTTCTTTACAACCCTGATTACACTCTTTTTATTTTAACGTCTTCCAAATTTAGAAAAAAAAAAAAAATTCAAATATCAGTGCAACAAACTGGCTTTCACTTTCTAAATTTCCAAAATGTTATACTTTAAAAATGTCCACATGAATAAAAACAAACAAATAAAACAAAAATGTCGACATAAATGAGACTGCTGGTATGAAATCATTTTAATTGTGATTTTAGAAAAAAACATCATCCTGTCAGTGTCTCCCAGTATCTTCCAGGGAAATATAAACATATAACATTAAAAACAAATATGTGCAACAAAAATAAGTAAACATTATTTAAATGAAGGCAAATCACCTTGAAATAAAGCAAAATAGGTGCTTGGTGCATGATATAATATAAAAAACAGAGAAAAATTGTTTACTGAAGTGTAACTAAACATAAGTATGTTTTATAACAAAAATAAATCCTTTTTCTGTGAAAAAAGCAAAAGCAATAATTATTTTAGTTATCCAAAGCCATTTTTGAACATACAACAATATAAAACTAATTTATCAAACCACCAATTATACAAGATATAGACCACACAAATTTACCAGTCAATATATTTCTATCACGTGCACAACAACATTTGAAACAATCTTTCCACTTTTTATACCACAGTGATAAACAATATCAATTGTTGGTTCATTTTTCATTTTTTTTGTACCAACCTCAGTGCGACTTTCGTCTAAATATCTCTGCGTCGTGTCCAGCTCTTGTTCAAGATGGCGGATACGCATTTCACTGTGCTGGATCTAAAATATTCAGAAAGTCAGGTTTATTTAGTGGATGTGTAGAGACCGCTCAACAATGTATTTGGTTTGTTTACCTCTCTACTGATTACACTCTATTTTAATAAAGCATATAAACAGCATATAAAGGAAATCTGAAAAATCAATGGCATAAGATGTCATTCTTTTATCCAAAACATAAAAAGCACAGTAAGTTCCTTCTAATGATATAATTCTAAAAGAAAGAACGTAGCATCTGTCCATATACAACATGCCATGATTTATTTTACAATGAAAAGATCAGTGAACAAAAATACATATATATATATTTTTTTAACGTTATAAAAACAATATAATGCAAGTGACATAAGTGCAACACAGTGAAAAGTGGATCAAATCAACTGTGTATGTCATTATTACAAAATAACTGATTATAGAATTAGTGTATGTTATTAAACAAGCAATGGTGAATTGCATCTATTCTGTAATCAGAATACCAGCACCCTGTCATGTTGGGTGACACTAGTATGAAGAGTACAAGCTTTTTCCATCACCATTAAATAAAGTTTAAACAGGCAGGCTATACAGAGCAGGATCTCCCCCCCCCCCCCCCAGAAAAAGAAAAAATGTCGAGCATAGAAAGACAACCTTAAATTAATTGAACAGACAGGAAAGCTAGGACAAATGTGTGTGACCAAGGCTATGTCAAAGCAGTTATCAGAGCAATGATTTAGGGCTCATTCCCAATAGAACTATCATTCTATGTTGATCGATCCAACTTCACAGGAACTCTCGCTGAATGCAGTCAGATAAACAGATTGACATGCCTTCTTTCGTTTCCAACATTCTCAAATAGTCCCCAGCTTTTCTGCATTTTACTCAACACCAGAAGGTTTTTTAATCTATCTGATTTCATTCACCAAGAGTTCCCGCAGAGTTGGATCAATCTAGGAAGAACGATAGCTTCATTGGGAATGAGCCTTGAGATATCACTAGAAAGTTGGCCAGTGTATTTCAGGTTGCTGAGGTTACAAGTGTACAGCGGGCAAAGAGGCAGGTGAACAGAGCATGAAGGAGGACATGATGTGCACACGTGTACTTCCTATTATTAAGTGCTGTAGATGATACTATCTTAAGCCAGTCGCAGTATTGGAAGTCTTTAAAAAAAGATTATTTGTAGATTGGAAAAAGAAGTAAATCATTTCTTAAGAAGAGACTAATTTCTTTACCAATGAGACATGGCACTTTCAGCTGACTCATTGACATATTTTGTCTCCTAAGAATCAACCTTTTATTACCATCATTATAGAAGAGACATATTTCACCGCATTGGTAGATTGTTAGAATACTGGAAAAATATCCTTTGAAAATATTTTAACAGAAATAAGCTAAGAATGAACAAATTTTTATATGATAATGGAAAGCTGTAAGTTGACAAGCTATACAAGTAAAATAAGGGGGAAAAAAGATAAAAGATAGGCAACGGCATGCACTGACACTGAATAAACTAAAATTCTATACTTTATTTGTAATTAGAGATCTGCCTTTTTCATTTACCTGAGTTGTTAAAGTTAATGATTCTGCTAACGACTACAACAACAAAAATAAATAATAAAATAAACAAACAGATAAAAACTGATGACAGTAAATAAGTTCTCTGAAGGCAAATAATGTCCTGAGTATGGTTAGTAGCATATTACTAAGTGCTAGAATGCAACATCACACAATTCTTGAGCCTGTTCATCTTCTACACCTGATTAAGTGCAGAACAATGAGAGATTGTATTTCCAAGTTATACATCGCTTTCTAACAGAGAAATAATGTGAACTGAAAAATAACTCCTGGCATCATGTTAACAACAGAAGTATAATTAGACATGCTGCATGCTGCAATCACATTTTTTCAAAAAGAAAAGAAAAAGTGGAGCAGAAAAAGATCATGGCCTCTTCTCAACAGGATGTGGAGGCACACTTCTTGTGAAACATGTTACCTCGAAACGTGACCACCTCAGAGAAATATCATGAAAGGCTTACTTTGCTTGAACTGATGGACAATTAGGTATTCTATCTATGTGGGTGGGGTTAACCACTGAACTGTGCCCAATATCAGATTAAATGGCAAACGTGCACCCACATTCTAAGACTAATCATCATCATGACCATCATGCAAGCAACTATTCAGACTAGGAACAAACAGAAATCTAAACATCGGTCCAAATTCGTGTATTGAGGTTAATTTTCCCTGAGATAGCTTATGATGAAGCTCTGACCCTGTGGAGCATGATTACTTTAGTAAAATAAAATGGAGATCTCTGTAAAAATTTCATTTAAAAAAGAATTGAACCCTCTGATAAACTGAATGATATTTCTGTTGAGCAATCAAATTGTCTTTCAAGATATTTGACATGCCATAGAAAATTGGCAAGAATAACTCAGATTCATATTAACGATATAAATGAGAAATTAAAAATAATGTCTAGAAATAGCCTCTTTAATCGAGAATAAGTAAATCAAAGAAATAATAAGAATAAAAAGTTGATGACAGCTGCAAAACAACATGTTGGTTAGTGGGTTGAGAGGGTTAAGCAGGTAACTACATCAACAAATCACAATGGCAGGAGGGTTGGTTAGTGCTGGTTGCCAAGGTTACCACTCTCACCTCCTCCAGTTTGTCTTTGTACTGTGACTCCAAGGAGTGAATTTTCCTTTCCTGGGAGTCCAGCTGAAATGGATCATGAAGCAATTGCTAGACTAAATATATTGTACCCTCAACAGAATACTAATACATACCATTTTAAGGTAAATTTTATATTCAAAATGAGCACTAAAAGTTGGAGCTAAAATAAAAATAAATAAATCTAAAAAAAATACAAAAATCATTCAAACAAACAATTGTAAGTATCCTTAATGGAAGACTGAGCAATCACACAAGCAGGCACAAACATACAGATGCACTCAAAGTAACTTCCATCCTATATCCAAGCATCACCTTAACATACCTAACCTAACTAGATCTCACATCTACACTCACCATGCCATAGGCGACTGAAAATTGGTAACAGAGCCAAAACAATTTTTATATTTCATTCCGATTTTCATTACCTTGGAGATGGCATCGTCCCTGGCATCCTGTAAGTTAAGCACCTCGTTCCTCAACTTCTGTATGGTGTCGTCTCGGCGCGCCAGCTCCGACTTCAGCACCTCGTGATTATCCTGTCCTGACCGACCGCTTTCTCGCAGCTTGGTCTGAAGCGCACCAATCTGTGGCATAGAAAAAGATCTGAATGAGGTTAAACTGATTACACACATTTTGAGCAGTTTTACGTGAAAATATGAACTTGAACAATCTGTGGGAGAAATAAGGAAAAAGACCTGAAAGATAACTGATAACTTTTTGAGCAGTTTCAAGTTGAAGTATCAATTATCATTTTAAAGAGACAAAAAAAAAACAAAAAAAAAAAAAAACAAATAGCCTTTACAGTATTTAAAAATACTAGTACTTCTTTATTGATCAAGTGACTAATTATATGCATTGTTTGGACTTCAATGGACAAATCAAGGAAACATTTTTTCATTTGGTGAGAAATAGGTATCCAATTGCTTAAAGATATTTTTGAAAATAAGTACAGGGTATTTAAAAACAAAACAAAAAGATATATGACAAATAGTTTCATAAATATGTTTTCTTTAGTGAACATCATCTATTCCAACTTTAATCCAGTTCTCCCCTCTTCCTTTCTTCACCTCGTCATACGCCCTCCTCTTTTGCTCCTGCGAGTCCCTGAGCTCCGTCTCCAATGCACGGATCCTACGCTCATAATGGGAAACCTGTAGGTCACAAATTATTGATGAATTATTATTAAGTCTGGTTGTAAGCCTGGATATCAGAAATACCTAATTAGTTCATTATGGCCCATAATAAAACCTAGCCAGTTTACCAACATGATTTCCTAACAATGACTATGTATATAAGAACAACGAAAAAGAAACACAAATGCACACAACTCACACTCAACTTACACTCAATCAATTTAATGACCTCAAGTTTATCTAGTTCTCATTTCATCCATATAGTGTTTATGTCCAAAATTAACAATGCTATGAAAATTACGGGAGTCATTTTGCCAACCATTTTTTTTCCTGAATAAGTTATAAAACTTTGCATGTTTTTTATCAAGTTAAGAGCATGCTCTAAATATACCACTGTAACAGCTAGATCAGCTGCCTTCTGCTGCAAGGCTCACTAATATTTGTCACTCAATTTAAACACACTCCTGTAAACATGTTCACAATATATTAATCCTACTTAAGATGCTTTAAGTCCACTAATGCCGCTGACAAGGACAGAGTGTTTGCATAAAAGCACGGTGTTAGGTAATCCCATAACGTTTCCTGTTAATTTTAAATTTCCACCTCAGGAAAGGATGCTATATTTTCCCTTTGTTGGTTTGTTTGTTAATAGCTTATGTGCAAAAAGTTATGGACATACAATAAGAAAAATTCAGGATAGGTCAGATTTTGACAGACTTAAAACTGATTACATTTTGGTGGTCATCTTTTAATCAACTAAATTAAAAAAAAATAATTATAATGAGAACTGATTTGTCTTGGCAGAGGTCTGTGCTCTGTTAGTGCCTTTGTTATTTTAATTTTTTTCTTTCCGAATACAACCCCTGTGTACTGTTCAACATGGTATGGAATGTATATAATAAATGACTTAGAAGATATCATAGTTATAGGCTTCAGAAGTCAACCCTCCCTCGTTATACTGAAAACAGACATCAACCTATATCAATTAATAGAAGCAAAACATCCATTGCTATCACATTTTCCCCAATTCTAAATATCAGGGATGTGATTTGTGTGTGTGTGTGTGTGTGTGTGTGTGTGTGTGTGTGTTTGTGCACGTGCGTGTGTGTGAGAGGGGAGGAGGGAAGAGAAAAAAATGAAAACTGACAATGTTGCAATTATCCCAGAAAAAAAAAAAAAAAATCAGAAATCAGGAAAAACTGAAAAATCACATCCCTGATATATTGTCACCAAAGGACCTTCCTGTACTTCATTTGAAAGAAGACCTGACTGTCACATGAGATCTTATACAATCTGATCCACACCACATGCCAAGAAAATTAACAAATGCTATTTTTATCAGTACGTGCGTCAGAGACGTATCACCTTCAAGTGCGGATAGAGCGCATATTGCTACGATTCCAGGAAATATTAGTTTTCATTTAAGGTAGTGCCACTTGGACAGTGAGAGCAATATATCAAATTTCCTTTACAATTCGTGTTTATACACTCCTGAGTTTACACTTGCATCATTTTTTTTTTTCACTTCAGCAAATTGGATTTCTGAGATAAAACAGTCTAAAAATGATACAAGTTATAGAACATGGTAATAACTCTTATATTTCAAATACCTAGTTACTAACTTTCTTTTTTTTTTCTTATAACCTTGGTCAAGGGGACCATTTTTGCTTTTGTTGGTTTGTCAGTTAACAGCTGCACTCAAAAAGTTATAAAGGGATTTTGATAAAATTTTCAGAATAGGTTAAAAATGAGCTTGCTTATAATCTATAAGATTTTGGTGGTTTATCGAATAATCAATAATAATGAGAAATGAACTGCCTTAGCAGAGGTCTTCATTATCTAATTGCTTTTCCAATACAAAATGTATCCTGTTACATTTATCAGAAAAAGAAAATAAAAGTTTGGTGAATAATTACATTACATTTTGTGTCAGTGGTGACTTGGTCAATGTTTCCATACTTACATCATCATCACTTCGCTTCCTGTCATCATTTGCACGTCCCAGCTCTGTTCTCAACTGACGGATCAGATCCTCACACCTAGAAACCTGCAAAGACAACAGACAAATACCAGTTAAGAGAGGTATTTTCAAACCTGAAAAAAAAAAAAAAATTATAAATAATAATAATAATAAGAAGAAGAAGAAAAAGTCTCAAAAGTCCTGAACAAAGAAATCATAACAGAAGAGTTTCATTTATACATCAACCACCACAAGTAGGCAAAACAGAAAAAAAATATTTGGTGATATTGCATGGGCCTTAGGGTCTACAACTACCTGAAATGTTGTTGGAAATTCCCATAACCTTGAGAGGCTAGGAAATAAAAAAAATAATTCCTCAAGACAGAAATATTACATATTACTAGATCTCCCCCCCCCCCCAAAAAAAAGAGAAAATCATACATGTTAGTGACAACAATGCAACATATGGACATAAAACAGAACTCCCCAATCAGGGCACTTCTCAAGCTTACAGATTTCTTGGTGGTCTTCACATTTTTGTCATATTCCCCCTTCTCCAGTCGGAGGAAATACGAAGCCATCCCCAGTCCTGGGGAGCAGATGTCCCTCTCGTCCAGCACTGTGACCAGACTCTCATCGTCGGTAAAAGTGACATCGTGGTCTGCCTCCTCAAAGCCAGACTCGTCCGTGCTGGCGGTGCAGTTCAACAGGTGATCAGAGCCAGACGTGGACGTGGACGTGGACGAGATTTTTCTTGCTGGTATTTCCACCTCAGTCATGATAACAGTTACTGGACAGTATTACTGCCTTTCAAAAAATCTGAGTCTCTCTTATCCCAAAATTTTTTAAAAATTGGTAAAATAAACAAATCCAAGCACTGTCTCCGGTTGACAAAGCTTAAGAGTGTAAATCTATTCCAGCTGGGGAAAAAAATCTTGGCAAACAAGGTGCCCTTGAAAAGTAACTAACAAGTCTTGAGAGAAAACCAAAAGCAGAATCTCGCAGAACAGTTTCCTCCTCAAACCATTAGTCCGAACCTCAACTCCTGGCCAAGAATTTCCAAAGGGATACTGCACTGGAACTCAAGAGCACAGATGTCGTGGTGGAAGTTCTCTCGGGATCTTGCTCTCTTAAAGAGTCCACGCCGAAAATCTCATGTCAGGAGACGCTACCCTCGGCGTCTTGTGCAAACAAGCACTAACAACTCGAAGGAGGATTGTTTTCCAAGTCAAACACCCCCACTGAGGTACCAAACAGGCACTTGCGACTCTTACCCCCTTCTCAACACAAAAGCCAAGATCCACTAAAAACTCTCTTATTATGCTTGACCAATAGATCAAGCCTAATCAGCCATGCTTAAAAGTGTTTGCAACCTACATATTTGTGTTTGTAGTTAAATGTCCACCAACGCTGCCTAATTCAACGAGTTGGTTTATTTGTTGAATCCCTCCCCTGCGTAAACACTGTGGATAATGGAGCATGTTGATGAACTATTGTATCATTCAAAAGCCACAATTATGGGCAATTCACATCTGGTGTTTATTAAGCTAACTTCAATGTTGGTTTTTTGAGACCTGCGTACGGGTAAGATGTTGTTCCAACAGAGCTTGTGTACACAGGGGGCTCGCAACAGTAGCATTTGCCTGGTTACGTGGATTGAAGAAATAATAATAATAATATTAAAACTTGGGTTTCAGGTGACGGCACACCTGGATCATGGGTGTTTACACTCATTTTTGCATAATCTGTACTTAAGCCACTTATACTATCCAAACAAACTTTCCTTGTAATGTGTGAAAAGAAACAAAAAAATAATAATAGAACACTTTGTATTTTAATGCATAGTTAAAAGTACTCTACTGATCCTTTTCATTGCATATTGACATATTTGAAGGACTTTTTTCTCTTATTATTTGCTGAAATCACTTGTAATGCAAGAAATGTTAAATATTATCAATTTTGTAATCTGCAATCACAGTAACATTACACAATTTTCAACAACATTAAAATCATAAAAATTAGCCATCTGAGACACTGACATAGGCCTATCTTGGATTATGCCCCTAGTGAGCATATGAGAAAGCATGAGAGAGCATGAGAATACACAGATTCTTTATTAAAAATAGGAACAGAGATGAGCAATTGTGAAATAAGGTGAAAACCAATATAAAAAAAAAAATAAAATAACAGAGCTTGTGAAAAGTTATTTAATATTGTATTCTTAAAAGAAATAATTCAAAGAAAATGAGTGTATGTTTTACGTTTTGGTTGCATAGCATATAAAAATAAAACTATGCATAAATGATATTCAGCTTCAGAAACTTTTCATCATCGAAATGCTATGATAAGAACTGCAGAAACACAGCTTACTCAGCTTTTCACCAAATACAAAAAACAAGTAACTTACTTCTTTAGATGTTTCCCGCTGTTTTTCCTGCAGCATCTGTATAGTATGGACTTGGTTGTCACTTTCCGCATCTTTCAGCGTCAGTTCGTTGTTGAGATCACGTAGTTGTGCAGTGACATTGTTCATTTTCCTGTCTCTACTCTGAAGCTAGTAAGAAAAAAAAATCTTATAAATGTCAAGTCTGGAAAGAAGTTTATATCAGCTATTTATAAAGCAGTTTTTGCCCACATGCAAAAAATTGTCTTCACTTTTCAAGGGATCAACAACAAGTAACAATATTCATTTTGATGGTATTACTTACTTCATTAATAAGATTCAGTCCAGCAAAAAAAAAAAAAAAATTCTTTGGTCTGTCTAATTTTTCATAACTGCCTGTCTTTTAAAAGGCTTTTAGCAAGTCTGAGTGTACACCTCACAGTCATCTTCTTTATGTGTAGACATGTTGAGCTATTAAGTTTTCTGATAAAACCTGCCATCTCCCCTCCTTTCCCTGCTCTCTCTCCTCTCTTTCTCTCCATCCATCCACCTTCTCCCCCCCCTGCCCCCCACTCTCTCTCTCTCTCTCTCTCTCTCTCTCTCTCTCTCTCTCTCTCTCTCCTTCTCTCTCTCTCTCACCTCTAAATGCAGCTCGTCCACCCTCTGCTGTGCCACCCTGAGATCTGACTTGAGTTTCATAATACTGATGTCCTTGTCTGTGAGCTGGCTGACCGCCGTCTGCTCTCTGTCCTGGACAGTGGACAGGGAGGACCGGATGGACCCCAGGACAGTGTCCTTTTGAGTGACCTGAAGGGAAAGATACACTGGACATTACACTGATAGAAAAGCTGATTACAATAGGAGAAAAGAACACAGAATCCCTTTATAATCATTGTGATTTAACAAAAGCTTAATAAAAATCTCTTACTAATGAGTTCTCAAGTGAATAGAGACATAAGATCTTCATTTTTCTATGAGAGTTCATCTAAAAAGTTACTGAACTTAGTCTTTGCAAGTCAATAACAACAGTGACCACTGGTCAAAATAAACACCATTACAACTGGCCAATATAGCAATGGTGACCACTGGTCAATGTAACAACAGTTACAACTGGTAAATATAACAACAGTGACCACTGGTCAATATAACAACGGTGACCACTGGCCAATATAACAACAGTGACCACTGGTCAATATAACAACGGTTACAACTGGTCAATATAACGACAGTGACCACTTGCCAATATAACACTGGTGACCACTGGCCAATATAACACTGGTGACCACTGGTTAATATAACAACAGTGACCACTGGCCAATATAACAACGGTGACCACTGGCCAATATAACAGCGGTGACCACTGTTCAATATAACAATGGTGACCACTGGTCAATATAACAACAGTGGCCACTGGCCAATATAACAACGATGACAACCACTCAATATAACAGTGGTGACCACTGGCCAATAAAGCAACAGAGACCACTGGTCAATATAACAATGGTGACCACTTGCCAATATAACAACAGTGACCACTGGTTAACATAACAACAGTGACCATTGGTCATTTGTCAAGTCCCCAAACTGACCTGGTTCACAGTGGTCCTGTGTTCCGTTTGCACCTTCCTGAGCTCCTTCTGTAAGCGCTCTATTAAGTCGTCCCTGGCACGCAGCTGCTGCTTCAGGTCTTCCACATGGCCCTCTAGCACCTCCTCCGATGATTTCCTGGAATATGGAGAGCAACTCATGAAAATGGCATTGCTAACTTGGAATTATGGCAATTAGATCTTTTACTTATTATTTAGTCATGGTTGGTTGATACTTGTCTTGTTTTTGTAACATTCCTTAAGGCCCATACCAAACTGCTGCTTATTTTATGACAGACTGATTTCTCAACTGATCCAAGCTTAGTGTGAAAATTCCTCCATACGACAATATCTATTTATCTATTTCAATCTAGAGCCAATGTTGCTTTATTATGACTAAAATTTTCACTTTATTTCAGTCTAGTGTGAACACCATATTTTATAAGACAATACTTCTCAGTTTATTTCAGTCTAGTGTGAACAGAGCTTTAAACCACTATTTATCAGTTTATTTCAGCACAGTGTGAATTTCTCTCTTCCTGTTACTCACGTTTTCTCTATCTCTTCCCACGGCCCAAACACTTGGTCAAAAGTTACTTCTTTGAAGACTAGATCATCTATCTGGAAATGACCAGAAAATAACCAGTAATGCATTTTACCAAATATCACTCTGGGCCCTCTCATTTTAAAATTGAATCATTTAAACCCAATTGCTGGATAATTTGGTTTGAATAAAATGTTGAAGCTCATCAGTGATAATTAAAAACATTCACATCTTGATCAGCTGAACTGCAATATCTCTATCATGTAGATATAATTTAACATACTACAATGAGTCCAGCTATTCCAGTGATCATAGACATGATATTATTTTAATATGAATAATCTCTGGGATCACAATGGCATATAGCATCTTCTTTATATATACAACTTGAGCTAGTGATCCAAGAATCAAAGTTTCAAAACAAAACACCTAAATTATAATTCAAGGATCTGATTCAGCATTTTCATAGGACATCTTTTCTTAATTAAGCTACTAGTATTTACTTTCAGAAAGAACATTTCTCCAGTGAACAACAGTTTGTTCATATGGGAGAATACATAGATAGATCAAATTGATGAAAATGAATAATTTCATCTTCTCATGGTGGCTGATAATCCAAGACGTCAGCAATCAAACTGCAAGTATTAATCTATCTGATTCACAGTGCATCACAATGAACATAAAATGTCACTCTTATCAAGTAGATCATATATCTGCAGGCGGTGATATTTCTCACCTGAAAACCAAATGGTCACACCATCCACAGTGTTAATGACTTTCTGTTGTATAACAAGAGCTTCATTTAGTTTCCTTATTAACACCTTAAGACCTTGATAAATATTCTACTTCTCATCAGATTACAAAGGCATCACTGTTAACTAACCCAGGGTACTGAGACTCAAGTCTTAACACAATTAACACTGGGAAGAAACTAAACATAAAAGGATTCAGAAACTGCACTTAAAGCAATAATAACTNTTAAGTAGGTCAACATTGACTATGCGATGTCAGAGAGAGCTCCGTCAGTTAAAATCTCTTAAGAGATTTTAACAAAAAACCGTTCGTTTAGGAAAAAAACCCTGGATTAACTTTGAATGCAGGAATGGGGTCGCTGACCATTGGTAAGTACGGGAAAATTGCCGTTTACTCCAGGAAAATCCAATTTTTGGCCAAAATGAAGAGTTATTATGACTTTAAATTTACATGGCAAGCAACATATGACAGTGTCAGATGTATGTTTTATGGAGATCAGCGTAATCAAAGGCTATTATCAATACTGCTAAATACTGCTAAATACTGCTAAATATTGCTATTGTATGATCTAGTGTCTATGGAAATGTCACAAAAAAAGCTTTGTCTCCACTGTAAATGGATATTTATGGAGAGAGAGAGAGAAAGCAAAGTATAAAATGACACAGGTTAAAAGTCAGATACAAAACTGGTGGCCTAAAGAGAAGGTACTGGTTAATTGTAGCAAAAATGATGCAAACACACACACACAAACACACACACTGGTGCAAGATGGATACTTCTTTTATTTAACTTTTCAAATGTCTGTACATGCATGAACAAGTGAGAGATCTTTGGTATAGGAGCTGTCACTTGAATCATAAAACACAATGAAGAATTTAAGGCTGTCCTATTGAACCTACCTCCCACCCTTAGGTTGTCCTGATAATTCCTGTGCAAAACCTACCTACCTACCACCCTCAGGTTGTCCTGGTAAATCTTGTGCAGAACCTACCTACCACCCTTAGGTTGTCCTGGTAAAGCCCGTGCAAAACCTACCTCCCACCCTTAGGATGTCCTGATAATTCCTGTGCAGAACCTACCTTTCCACTATGCTGTCATATGCTACACAGTATGAACCCTACAACCTACTGTACCACTTTCCTGGCAAATTGTAGCCAGAACCTACCTCCTAGACTTAGGTTTAGAGTACCTACCCTTCATTTTTCAAAACTACTATGCAGTACCCACTTCTAACCCTCCAGAGATCCTGGTTAATCTTGTACAAACTTACCTCCCACCCTCCTGTTGTCCTAGCAAATCCAATGACATTAATGAGCGTGTTGATGTCATGTAGCAGGTTAGCGTTCTTGTCACGCAAGACGGCATTTTCAGATTCACATCTGTCAAGTGTCTCTTGAAGGTCCTGAAAGACATAAAAATGATCATACAATTTATTCCTTTTTTTTTCAAAAATGATTACTAGAGTTCACATCTGTACCAAACAGATACCTATTATCTTAATTAGTGTATTTATATTTTGAACTGCATAATTTTTTTTTTCGTTCTCCAAATTTACCATTTGGATAATCAAATAATATCACATTTTTTTCCCTACTGATCAAAAGGTAACACTTTGAGCCATCTGTTCCTTATATATACAAAGACAGCTTAATTTTAAATTAAAGAGCACTCAGTACAACTCACTTCTATAACATTATCTGATTTTTCTTTCTCAACAGCCACTGCTCTCATCTCTCTCTCATAATCTTTAGCCTTTCCCATGTATTCCTGAAACAAATAAAATCTAATGTCAGTAATATCACTTAGAAACATTAGTCTCACCACCCAGGATCTTTCCAGAGATATTTACTTGATGTGGTCCCTTTATTTTCCAGTAAATTTGGTATAGTGGTAGTTATTGTTGTTGCTGGTATGTTCATTGATATGGCAGTCACAGTGATGCATACACAGTACAGTATTAGGGAATAGTTTCAAAATGTTGCTTTCTATGAACTGGCCAAACTGATACCCAGGTTCATCCTTGTCAAACTTTGTGCCATCTTTTATCTGTCAAACCACCCCATACCAGTGAATTGTGGTTTAACAAGTAAATGGTATTTACTTAAAATTTAAAATGCTACAAAGTTTCAATTATTTATTACTTACAAACTATTTTGAATGAAAATTAATCCACATTGCTCAAATTTATTTAGTAATTACATTCCCCTAAAATCAAAATCATTACCTTGGTACTCATTTTCATTTCTCTCTCCTCTACCCCCATATACACTCACAGCACCCCCCTTCCCCCGCCCTTTCTACTCTGGGGGAACAGTTGCACCCTTCCCCTCACTCGTACCAAAATTACCTACAATATCCAACATCAAGTGTCAGCACTTCAAAAGCACTTCTAAAATGTGTTCTAGTTTGGTCAATAATAATTCATTTTAGACAAAAGGCCAATGACCATTATAACCTAGGGAATGAATTATCTGAAATATTACCCCTCCGTTGATGCCAGTTTCCACCTGATCTTGCCAGCGCACTTTCTTTGGTGTGCTGGTCACCTTGGGGTGCAATATCCCATGGCTATTCATTGTAAAAAGAATCTAGGGTGCTGCAGACCCCTCTTGCCTAGATTTCCTTCACAGCTTTGGAATCAACTTTCTTACTAAATGAACTGCATTATTCATTGGCATCTGTTCCAGCTCTAATTTTAGTACTTAGTACATCAGGACTTCATTTCTAAGAAAATTAACATCAAATTGTGCAAATTATTATTTTAAGACAAAAGGCCAATGACCATTATTAACTAGAGAATGAATTATCTGAAATATTACCCCTTCATGGATGCCAGTTTCCACCTGATCTTGCCAGCGCACTTTCTTTGGCGTGCTGGTCGCCTTAGGATGCAATATTCCATGGCTATACATTGTACAAAGAGTCAAGGGTGCCACAGGCCCCGTTTCCTTGGTGTCTTTTTCTCTCTAGAATTCCTGAACAGCTTTGGAATCGGTTCTTACAAAGTGAAGTGCATAATTCATCGACATCTGTTTCAGCACTAGTTTCAGTACTTTGTACATCAGGACATCATTTTCTGAGCAAACTGACACCACATTGTGCAAAATATGAGGGCACTTACTGCCTGCCTGTTCTTGGAGCCCTGTGCATATTATATAATAAAGCAAAACAGCAAACAGAACTTAGTAACAGAGCACACATTTCTCGAATCCTGTAAGTTTAACCATAAAAAAACACCAATCCAAATATTTTCTACATCCTGATTATGACCTATACACAGTATATTTGAATACTGTACAAACGAAACATTGGTGACAGACTTAAATCAGTCTCTACAGCAAACCAGCATTGCAGTCTGTAAATTTTTTTCTCATGAACAGGAGAATCTTGAAACTTTTCTGATGGATCTCATCCTGACAAACTGTACAGTGTCAATCCTTATGTTCACCATAAGAGCATTCCGTTTACTAGTAGCATCCTTAACCAGCTGCCTTCAAGGGGTTCGAAAGGAATAACATCCAAAAATTGTGGAACCTCAAATAATAACCCTGCCTCCTTCTTACAAGTCATGAGCGGCAAACACAGTAACAGTTCCTGCCTTTTTGTGCGGAAAACTGTTTCAAATTAATCAGTATACAATTACCGAGGGGCCCTATAAATCCAGTGCACGTAAATTGACTGGTCCAATTTGTTTATTCTTTGGATAAAGACGCTTTGATTGTGGACCCAATTCAGACCAGTTTATGATTCAGGAATTTATTTCTTCTTTTATCAAGATTTTGTAAACATTGCTCTCTCTCTCTGTTTGTTTGTGTATTACATGAAATAAAAGAAATCAGCACAAGAAGTAAACTAGAGAACAAAGGTCTGCTGCTTACTCTGGGAAGAAGCGGCAAATTTAATGCTGCTGTTTCCAGAATGAATGAGTTATGGGGTAGTAAAATGGAAAGGAGATGACATGAGAATGATTTTCAGTTTAAATTGTGCTCATAAAATACAAGGTCATGCAAATAACCGGTTTCTCACAGAAGAAATTGCCGTCAAATCACACCTTCCAACTCATCATATCTCTCACATTTATGATTTGAATTTCAAATAATTATTTTGGTGTCCGTGTCAAGAATCACTTTGAATGGAGTTTTATTTTATTTGTCAGTTTTCAATGGAATACATATCTGCAGTGACAAGACAGGAACTGAATGCTAAATATGAAGAACTTTTAGCTTGCATAACCATGATCCGGCCTTGGTACATTATCACGCAAATTTTACTTATTAGTAAGTCAAAACTGAGTTAAAACAGTACTATTATCAATTTGTTACTTAGTAAGCATATTCCATTTTAGACATTAAAATTATCTTCAGAATATGTCAAAATTTTAATGTCTAGCATGTGCTTAGACAATTGAAACATGTATCCTGAACCTTGGTAACTGTGAACAGAAAAATGATGAGGCCATCTAAATGACAGAAGTACAGTAAGGTATTTCACAGTTGATAAATAACCCACTAGATCAATTACTGGAAAGCTGAAAACTTTGAAGAACAGTTGTATATTCATAGCAGCAGTTATGAAAAAATTGCCAGACTGATGGACTATTATCAGGACTGGGCTCCATAACTCGAAAGCATCCCAAATTGCCACCGAGTGCAAGCGTCTCTATTCCATAACTCGGGGATTTACTCGCCCCATATAAGAGCCTTGAAATGAAAGGTGATATTGCTATTCGCAATTCGCGATGTTTTCAAGTTACGGAGCCCTGATTGTATATTCAAAATGGCAGCTCTTTGAACTATTGCTGGTCCTTTAGACTGACTAAAAGTAAAAATTGTAGTGGTCCTCGAAAATTTTTAAAGGCCCTGACTGGTCTGATCAGTACTATTAGTTTCATGATGTCTGCAATAAGACCCCACTAGGTTAAGAGTTTCAGTTAGGCTCTGTTCTCACAACTTTTAGATCGATCTATCACCGCGGGGAGTCTCACTAGATTACTGTCAGATAATCCCCCTTAAGTGTCCGTCCCCGCCTACTACAAGCTTTAAGGGGTAATTAACTTTCGTGTCCGCCCGGCTGACAGCTATTTAGCGTGAACCCCCAGGGAGTTAGGTCGATCCAATGTAGGTCGATCTAATCTATGAGAATGGGGTGTTAGAAATAGCTGACTGGATAGTAGCTAGTCCCCTTGATCAATTCTATTCGAGATTTAAAACTGACACCATGCACACAAGATATTTGCAAATGTCTCAGTCAGTTTATGCATCCTTTATTGGCCGTCATTACCTGTAATAATTTTTCACTTATCTACTCATTTTATTTCTCTTTCTTTCTTTATCCCATCACAGAGTGAGAGTGTCTCATAATCTACCTGTCATAATTTATCACCCCCTTTTATCAAACATTTCCCACCTTAACTGAGCTGGCAGTCTTTTGTAGTTTAGATTCTAAGATGGCAACCCGGTCGTTTGCTTCGCGTTCCAGTTCCTCCACTGTCTGCACCAACACCTCGTTCTGCTCGCTCAAGTCATGCACATATGACTGCATGATCCTAAGACGCATCTGTAAGGATTATAATATGTATGATATATAAATAAAATAATGCAAAAATTAGCAGGACATGATACATATGAAAAAAAAAAAGGAATCACATTTTTCATATCAAAATAGTTTTGTTACATGTGGTGAACAAACATCATGTTGAGATAAGACAGCTACATGGACATAGGACAAGTACACATACCTTCGAACCTCTTGTAAAACTTAGTGAAAATAGAGGAAAACGAAAAAATGATGAAAGAAAATAAAGCTGATTTGTCGCAATATTATTCAACAACTTGCTAACATTAACAGAAAATTAGCAAGAAATTCACGCATTATTACAATTGACAATTTAGATATCTCTGTTGATGGGAAAACTGGTTGAGTTAACAGAAGTGTGCACGTTGAGGAGATGAGAGATAAGATAAAAATTTGAGAGCTCCCACACTACAGCTGGTTTGAAAACTGGTCTTCATTTAACTTTTTGAGGCCTTTGCTCTCATACCTTAGCACAGCGTAGATATGAAAATCATCAACAGGAGTCCTAGGCATGAATTTTGTGCTAGCAGAAAATATGAATTATGTGACTGAAAAAAAATTTTGGGGAAAGAAATGGTCATCAACACTGGTGCAAAGATAATGTGCTTTGGCTTTCAAATTTCTACAACTCCTTTGAAACCAATATCAAAATTTTACTTTGTCACATTTCTACAATTTTTTATGTAATAATATTGTAAGTATTTACTTTGTGTTTATATCAAAACCAATATTAAATTTTTATCTTAATTTAGTCTGATCAACAGTAAACATAAGAACACAGTATTGGCACTGTCACATCACCATTAGTCTTCTACATCACTTATTTTAGCATAACATACTGCCACCCTTTAACAGTGACAAGCTTTTAAAACAATTAGATTTTGTTATAAAGTCAGTTACTGAATTTTTTTCTTGATCATATTGGACACTGGAGAAGACCATCACAATATGTTAATACTGCACCACTTTTCATTGGCAGCAAGTTAATAAAATCATATAGTACTACATGTAGTACTGTAGTAAACACGGTTTGAGAGGAATAATTAACAGCACTGTGTTGATGATTAAACTATCAAAACGTGGCATAATTTCATCCCGCCAATCTATCAGAAATGAGTTCCCCGTAAATATTCAAATTGCATTTTCTTTTTATAACAACAATTCCACAAAAAAATCTTGCAACAGCCAAAATGAAAAAATCTTTTACATCCATGTGACTAGAAATTGGTACATCAAAAAACCTATCGTAATTTTGGAGAAATCTATTTTTATTTATGTATATAATTATAACAATTAACTTATCTTATTTAATATCATTTTAACTTATTACTACAATAAATTCTTCCCTTGTGCATTACTACAGTACGGGTGCCCATGTGACAGTGACAGTGGAAAGGGGGGGGGGTGCAATACCTTTGACGTATCCTCTCCAGACCT
Organism: Lingula anatina; assembly: GCF_001039355.2. The sequence continues at coordinate 276,482 of NW_019775572.1, read as the reverse complement.
TTCAGCTTCGTCCAGTCTACGTAGACGGCTGTCATAAAGCGTTCGAAATTCCGTTAAAAGTCCTTGCATGTGTCCACTGGTGCTACCAGGCCTTTGCCCCACTCGGGAAGTGGCACGCCGGTCAACACTTGTTGACATATGCGATGATCCATTCATGCTCTCCGTCAGTCTCCGACTTTGTCCGTTTGTAAAACTGCTAGCACCCCTATCTGCCATTTTTAGGCTTCTCAGGCAAAGCCAGTGATATATAGCTCACTGATTTCTATTCCCTTATTCTTTCCTTGCGCATTACCATCATTTAACACCAATAATCTGTAATATCATCACTGTTTTCATTCTACTTTCATTCGAGTTATAACGACGCCGCAGCAAGCAACTCGATTGGTTTACATAGTGGTCACATGACTTTTTACTACCTACGACCTTCACCTTGTACATTTACGTCTACTGTCAATGGGTACTTGGTAAACTTGTGCACGGGGCGAGCATAATCGACAATGTCTTTGTGATTTTGGTCCGATATCGAGCACATCCAGTTCTGCCAGAAGCTTTAACGCATGATTTTTGTGTTACTCTGTGCATATTTTATTTGAAGTGCACTGTGCTTAAAATAGACAAAATGTCAGTATATCAGTATTCGGTCACGACCTTGGCCCATATACGAGATGTTATAAATGAAAGTTCGTCTTTGCTTGTAAATTCTGAGCAGCAGTGGCATCTAGAGCCCGTTCTTCGTTACCATTATGTCTGTGGCTAAAGAAGTAATCCGTGTTGCCGTGATAGGTGCCGGTGCCGCGGGCCTGGTGGCGTTACGCCATCTTAGTTCACAAACGGAGACGTTCCAGGCGTTTGGGTTCGAGCAGACTGGAGTGGTAGGGGGGACATGGGTGTACAACGAGAATACGGGAAGCGATGAATACGGTCTTCCAATACACTCCAGTATGTACAGGGACCTAAGGTTTGTGACAACATGTCTGTTAAATGGTAAATTATGTGTCATTTAAATGTTGTTATAATTTTAATTTTTTTTATCATTTGTTGATTTTTAAATCAACATTAAAATTAAAATTGAATGTAATTAAAATCACACACACACACACACACACACACACACACACACACACACACACACACACACACACACACACACACACACACACACTGTATGTTCAGTTGATTTCTTAATATGGCTCACCATTGAACAAAATTAAATCATAAAAAAAAATTCTGAAACAGGGATTTATAGACATTTTTATAAAGTTGGTTTTAAAATAAGTGGTGCAATTTTCTCTATCAGGACAAATCTTCCCAAGGAGGTGATGGCATTTCCTGATTTCCCATTTGAGAAAGATGGGCCTTCCTTTATCACTCATCAAGCTGTCAGAAAATACCTTGAGGATTACGCTGAACACTTCAAATTGAAGCCTTTAATCAAGGTTTGTGTTGAGTTCACAAAGCATTTTAAAACATATTTTTGTTTTTTATTTATGCTTTGTTTTACCTATTTGTTTTGTGTTCTGATAACATGAAGAAGTAGATATAAGGTAAAAAAAATGGATAATATCTAAAACTTGAAGCGTACATCACAAATCAGATTTTGCATTAACATTCTGTTCAAACCTTAATGTCTTTATTTTATTTTCATAATAATATTTTAGTTTGAACAAAGTCGGCAGTCTTCACATGGTAAATGCAATTTAAGCTTAGGCTCTTTCACATCAAGTTGTACATTTTACTGGATCAGTCCACTTTGAGAGGTTCTAGCATGTAATTACACTTTTTTCTCCTTTACACAAGTTTTCCACAAGTTGACTTTTTGCTTTTTTATTATGTAAATAAATGGGCTGGGTTTTGTTAGGTGAGTCTTTTAGTTAATTAAATAGGAAGGCTATTAAGGCCATTCTCTCTAAGAGGACCAGTCTAGTTGAGTGCACCACTCGGCATGAAAATGGACTTAATATACTGACCTTATAGATGATTATTATTTTTTAAAGTTTTTCACAGAAGTTGAAAGTGTAAAACCAGTTCAAGGTCAACACGGAGAGCAGGTATGGCAAATACAGTACAAGGATGTGAGAGTCAAGGACAGTTTAGTGGAAACATTGGAGACAGATGCAGTTATTGTTTGTAATGGGTTTGTACTATAACGCATTTCAACATTTGATTAAGAAGTTAAAATTAAATTTTAACTGGTACTAAATTAAGTTATTGTAACCAGTGTTTGAACATGTGTAGCTAAAATTTTGTCATTATGAGAATATTTGAGTCAGCCAGTGTTGAAAATTTTACTAGGATTTTCGATGTTAAGATGTTATATTTAATTGCCCATTAAACACTTAATAGTTGGCTATACATTGGCCTGTATGCTGTATGGATTTGCATTGATCATTCCCTATATTTCAGTAGAGAGCTACAGTACACTGCACACCAGAATTATTGTGACAAGATTTTAATGCCTACACATGGCACCTTTTAATTCTTTTTGTTTTTTATTGGACAGGCATTATTCAGTCCCAGTTATTCCTGATTTTCCTGGGATGGAAAAGTTTAGTGGCCAAGTGTTGCACAGTCATGACTACAGGTATCCAGAGCCATTTAAAGATAAAGTGGTCTGCTGTTTGGGAGCAGGTGCTTCAGGGCAGGACATAATGTTAGAGTTGGCGAAGACTGCCAAACAGGTGCAGAACCTCATTATTCCCCCATTTTACACGAGTAGATGTTTACAATGCATGTGAATGTGACAGAGAAGTCAGGATCACCAGAAAAAAACTTCAAGTTATTTTTTGGGGATGCGTGCAGCTCACATATAAGATAAGTGTAATTAAAGATTGTCTAACAAAGCTACTGCAAGTTTTAAAAATTTCTATCCTTTTTTTCAGGTTATTTTGAGTCACAACAAAGCTCCATTGAAGTCTGACTTGCCAGCAAATATACACCAAGCATCTGGGATTGACGCAATGACAGAGACTGGGGCAGTGATGAAAGATGGCGAAGAGTGTCATTTTGATGTTTTGATTTTGTGCACAGGATACCATTACACCTTCCCTTTCCTCTCCCCAGAATGCTCTCTTAACATTGAAGACGAACGCGTGATCCCCCTGTACAAACACATCATCCACACGGAATGCCCGCGGCTGTCATTTATTGGAATCTGTAAACAAATCTGCCCCTTCCCACAATTCCACAACCAAGTGAAGTTTGTTCTTAAGACTCTGGATGGCTCGCTGAAACTCCCCACAAAAGAGGAGATGGATGCTGATATAAAGCAGGATTTTGAATGGCGCCTGGGTCAGGGATTCCCCAAGCGCCATGCTCACACTATGGGCCCCATGCAGTGGCAGTATAATGATGAGTTGGCTGATATCGGGCAGTTTGAACACATCCCCAAAGTTGTAGAGCAATTATATCAAGATGTTCATAAAGTGCGAGTGACACAGCTGCAACATTACAAAAAATGCAATTACAGATTGACTGGACCTGATTCTTATATAGAAGTCTAATCAGAAGGTTACTCATAATACAGCTCAATGCATCCCAAACAATCACTGATAATTATTAGGTAGGATAAGACAAAAAATAAATAAATAAGCAACTAAATAAATAAGGGATATTCTCATAAGTGCCAAAAGTAATGTTTTGAATCATTTGAAAAAAATTAAAATGGAATGTTTTTACTTAAAATCTGTGTTTTTTTTTATTTATATTTTAATCATGGTGATTTCTTATAAGGACAGTGAATTATGGTGTGAGTTATTTAATTGAATGGAAAGACAACAGTTGGTAAAGTTGAATGCATCCAAAGGAAAATGATAATTTCAGTATATAATAAATGAAATGATATTTAAATAAATGAATAAAATTAACAAATGAAGTTGACATAAGTGCCAATGAAAATATTTTGAATCTACTTTAAAATGAAAATTTGAAAGTGGAATGGTTTGTATTCTAATTTTGTGTTGATTTTTATTTTTTGAATGATATTTTACTGACAATTAAAAGACATAGTATATAAATAATTTTAACAAATAGATATATCCAGGTATGCAATTATAATGTTATGTAAATCTTTATATGAGAAGGGTTAACAATGTTATGTCATGACTTTTTGCAGTTCGCAAGGAAGAAGTTGAGTGGTGTGATGGGAAAATGTGATTTTTTTTTCAAAGTCCAATTAAGTTGTATCCTAAATATAAATGGATGTTCAGATTATTACTTTTTAATGGGATAGTAATTTTTTTTTAATTTACAGGTGTGTGTTTTTACAAGCTGATTGATATAAGCATAGGGTGTGCCAAATAATAATTTTTTAAAATCTAAAATTCTTACAAGTATATTAATTCTTTACAGTGTTAAATTATTAAATTATTTAAGACGAGATATAAACAGTGCTAAAGATGGTAAGTAAAAGGGCACATTGAAAATTACATGTACATTTTTAATTTATACATAAAAGAACTTCACCTATTAAATTACCATTACAAAAAATATATAATTATGGTGTTAATTCAATCAATTGATTTTAATGTGTTCGATAGTTATTTATTGTAAATATTCATGTTTGCTTTAGATTAATGAATGATGTTCATGCACTAGTATCTTTATAGGTCAGCTAAGCTATATGTACCCTCTACCAGGTTGGCAGATATTATGTAGGCAAATTTCAAAGAGCCAGAGAATCTAATGACTGTCTATTTATCTTAAGACATAACTTAATATCTTGTGAAAAATCAATCTGCCGCCCTGGTATAGAGGGTAGGCTATGTGGAGTTATGCACTGATTAAGTTCCTCAGCTACTGCAATATGACATTTAAAAATAAAAAAAGAAAAGGTTTCATTCACTTAAGTTATAGTTAGATAATTGATTGGTTACCAAAAATTTTTCAACTTGTACAGTACTGTTAATCAACGGGACATAGAGATAGACTAAATGTCAATAAAAAATCAATTTGAGGAAGTGTAGAAAAAGGTGTCAGTACACTTTTTTATTTTCACATATTATCATTTAAAATGATTTTAAAATGCCAACGTTAAAAAGAGTAAATTTTAATTCTTGTTTTCACGAAATAAAATAAAATCGCCGTCGTTCATGCATTGAAGGACCCCTGCCGTCACACAAACCGCATTCCATATGTAAACAAAATCAGCTGACGACGTTTGGGTCGCATTACAAGGTCACCGTGTCCTTGAAATTTGATTGGCCAGTAATGACATCATTAAACAAAACTGTATTTTCATTGGACGTCGACAAGGTGTCACGTGCACCTGTCCTCAATAACAACAAACAAGATGGCTGAGGTGGCAGGCCCATCGCTGGAAGTCCGCGACGAAAATCAAGCGATCGCAGACGAAGATCGAGAAAATATTGAACCTGAGAAGAAAAAAGCAAAGACAGAAAAAGGAGGGAAGCATTTACCTTACAACTTGGAGGAAAGACTAAATGGTATTCTTTGTTGCACCGTTTGTTTGGACCTACCAAGGTCGGCAGTGTATCAGGTACGTGCACGCTTTTAACAGCTGGGCATTTGTTTACAGAAATTATTTTTGAGATCGCAAGAATGTGACAGAGATGTGGACTTATTATTTGTTACATTTGTAAATATAAAACCAGACAATTCATTGCACCAAAAGTAGACTCGCTTGGCCGTATTTTTTTCATTAAATTAGGAACTGAAATTTGGGGATCATTCTTCACACTTGGCTGATTTGGCACACGGGCTGTAGAGATACTCCCCCTTTCATTTCTGTTGCACTTATGACAGTCTTTTATGATCTAAATAATTTTTATACACAATTAAAAGTACCAAACACACAGAAATATGATCGATCATATTTCTGTATCCACATTTACCCCACCTAAATGACCTAATAAAGGAATCACGTGACCGGTGATGATATGTCTGGAACGCTGCCAGCAGTATGTATAGAGTTAATGTATTCGTAGGAAGGCATGCGGAACGGTCATGATGAAATATGACTCTTGCATTTCATGTTCAACAACATATTTTCTCATATTAAAAGATGCATATATGTTTTGATTAGGCATGGAGACATGCCAAAATCAGATTAAATAAACAAAATATATGTTATATATACATGTAGAAGAATATTTTAGAATAAATAAATTGAAATTAATGCAATAAGGCAAACATGAATAGAAATATGAATTGATAAGGTGCTAAAATCTCCCCCGCTTTATTTCAGTGCATCAATGGACACCTGATGTGTGCTGGATGTTTCTCACACCTGCTGGCTGATGCACGCTTAAAGGACGAGACGGCTACGTGCCCCAACTGTCGCTGTGAGATCAGTAAAACGCATTGCTCCAGGAACCTCGCTGTTGAGAAAGCCGTGTGCGAGCTGCCATCTGAGTGTCAATACTGCGCTAAGCAGTTGCCACGGTGTAAATTGGAACAGCATGAGTCGGAGCTGTGCATAGAGAGGTACTACATTGGTGTTCTATCTCCTGATCCCCCATGGCAACTGTTGCCATGGTGATACTGTGTGCACTAGGTTTGGCCACCCAGTGTGGCCCACTAACTCACAGCATTCTCTTTTGTAGGGATAAACACTTTCCCCTTTCACTCAAAAACAATTTGTTTTTAAAATAGCTTTTCACCTCAATACTACGGTCTGTAATGGACGTGTATGACGCTGCGGGCCCGTCTCATTGGTTTCCATGGTTACTGTTGGACGTCACCATTGCAGCGCACTCTGGCATTTTGGTTGTGGTCTTGAGTGTGGTGCGTTGGTAGTCAGCGACTCTGGCATCATATGGAAGGGTAGGTCTAATGTGTTTTTTACTCCCCATTCCCACTTTCTGATGGCCTTTCATTTACATCTTTTCAACCGATGGACACGGACAGTAGGCTCCAAACTTTCTCCTCCATTCTCCCCGTGCTCCCAGTTGGTTCATTTTTGTCACACATGCAAACGACTTTGTGCTCCACACCCAACTGTCTTTAAATATACTTTTGTTTTTCAGGGTGGGTGATACTTATAGTGAGTATAAGTGCCCCAGCTGTGTTGTATATATGTATATATAGTTGCATACTCATTTGCATACAGTTACCATATATAGTGGCCTATGCTAATGTGAGGAGCACCAAGGAAGTCAGTGATTTAGATAATAATGAACGACTGGGAGACCACAGGAGCAGACAAATTTGAAAATAAAAAAGTATATCAAATGCTCAAAAGTAAAATGCTATGTAGATATATATATTTAAATAGCAGTGTTTCTTTGTATGAAATTATAATTTTTTCATATTAATTGCTTTACATGACAATAAATTTGGTGTTTCAGCAGTATTAAATCATATGGTTGACACTGATTGAGAATGAAAATGTAGTCATGAAGACCTTGTAAACAGCTTACAACTGAACATGCTACGAAAATAGAAGAGGTTCCGAAACCAAACTCTTAATTTTCTGTTTAAATTAACCTGGGAAGATTGAGATCAACCATACCCCTGAAAACATGGCTGATTTTTAAACATGCACACATACATGAATATATATATGATTTTACCAAACCTCTTGAATTAAAATCTAATCTGGTTTTCTTTCTTTATTTCTACTATTGTAGAATAACAGCTTGCAAATACCTCCGTATTGGATGCCCATGGAAAGGGCCCTTTCACGAGCTGTTTTTGCACGAACAATCTTGCCTCCATCCAAAAAAAAGTGGAGATGAAATAATGGAGGCACTAAAACAGATTGACGAGAGTCGAGCTAGGGAGACCATGCTCTTTGACAGCATATTTAATTTGTTGTCTTTTGAGAAAATCACCTTCAGTGGTAAGACGATGGTGATTACTGCAGTAAAGATTCTTCCAGTAACATCTTAAATTCTGGTACCTGTTTTGTGAAATCATTTTGTCGTTCATGTGTGATTTTGCGATAATTCATTTTAAAGCTTTTCAGTAAAATCTAATTTTCAAGTTGTGCCATTTTTACAGTTTCAAAAATTCCTTTACTTTGAATAGTTGTCTCTATATTTTCCTTAATGACTGTTATGGTAACTGAAGTATTTGTCCAGAAGCTCTGCTGGACCTGTGTAAAGTATTGCCATGCTCTGATTGTATTTCTAGATTTGCAGCTCCGACCATACCGCACAGATGACTTCATCACAAAGCTTTTCTATGAGACCAGCCGCTTCACTGCATTCAACCTACAGTGGGTGATAAAAGCACGTGTCAATGACGACATAAAGAACCCGCATCAAACTATGCGCCGCATGCTCAGCTATCAGCTCGTGCTGAAGAGTAAAATCCAGGCACCCATTGACATGTACTTCATAGCACTTCAGGGACCATATGGTGAGACTAAAGTCAGACCCATCATATACCGCCACGAGTTTTCCGACGACTCTCCCGAGACTGACTATCACATTCTTCCCGTGATAAACTCTATGGAGTGCAACAAAATGCTGGCAGCAAAAACTGTTAATGTCAGACTCATTCTTTTTCAGGTCCAAAAGTAATTCGAAGTTGACAATGCGCAGAGAGTGAAAAAGAGACATTGTAGATCAGATTTGCTCTGAAAATGGGGCCCATAAAACGTTTGCGTCATGTAGATCAAGGTTCTCTTACAGGTTATGAATTAGGTGCATGCATAGAGAGAAAACTGTCAAAAAACAGGGAAAGAATTTTAAAGAACTTTAACTTATTAAGCAGTCACAGTTAAGTTGCCATGATGATGTCACTTTTATTAATCTGTCACCTTAAATTATGCTTGCCTTTCAGGTTGATACTGTCCCTGCTTTCTGAGGTGTGATGTAGAATCAATCTGAATACCCACACCTGCCGAGATATCATTTTTTATACAAAATCCACCTAAATTACAACATCTCTATATTTACAACTACTGGATAGTCAGGTTCCATTAATTTTTTCTCCAAAATTCAATTATGGTTAATGATTTCAATTATACACCCTTTTAAATTGGTTTTGACAGTGTTTTTAGATTTTTTCAAGTGTCAAAATTTTGCCATCCCATCAATTGAAAACACTGTATTTAAATCCCTTTTCTGCGTAAATTTTCAATTCTAAGCTGCCTTACTGTCTGTTGTTTTGTTGTTGTTTTTTTAGAGCCCAAAAATCTCATCTTGAATTTTGATGCTTATTACACCTGACTGGGTTTACAGCATTTTTACACAGTTTGCCCATTAATCTGTAAAATGAATACTTTTCTCCCCAAGGATCTGAGTTTGCTGTCAGGTAAAGGTGAAAGTCACCTGTGTGAAGAATGTCTGTGTGGAATATTTCAGAATATTAGTGTGTGCCTCGTTTTGTTTTTGTTAACTAGAGAATTGGTTGTGGTGCATGTTTTTCAGTGGTGAAAGAGTGAGGGGTTGGAGAGGGGGGGGGGGTGTTATTGCCACTGATTAATTGTCTGCTTTAGGGTTGAACACAAATGAAATTGATATCATTAAACAAATTCAGCTAAATTGTATAACTTGTGTTTTATTTTTATTGTAAAATTTTTTTTCTCATTTTTGCATTGTTTTTAAAAGTTTTTAGTTCCCCCCCATATTTACATACTTTCCATTTTTGCCATTATCTACATGTAGGTCATTAGGTAGGAAACAAATTAAAAAAGTTAAACCCTTAACATAACTTCCTAGATACAGAATTGACAAAATCTATTTGAATTCTGTAAATTTGGGTCTTCTATGAAAACAGGAAAGATCCCCCAACCTGCCTTATATCGCTTGTAGCTCTCTTCTGAATTATATCATTGAACATTTAGATACCTAGTGGACTCTTATAGGCATTTTCCCCTTAATGTTGCCTCTTCATGTTTTAGTTTGTTGCTTTTTACTGGAATGAGTGTAGAAGTATGGAAACGTTTTAAATACCTCATGTGCTTGGTTTAAATGTTCAGAAGTGATAGAAGTATTTTTCACTGTAACTTAACGTTTTAAGTCTTCTGCTGCAAGTGGGTTGTTTTGGATAAAGCAGAAATGGTGCTGTTATGTTTTATTTGTTGTTAGATTTTGATGTGGAGAGTTTGAAGGCTGAAAGATTCACATACTGGCATGATGTGGATGCTTGTTATGTGTTGTGCAGAATGATGTTCAATAGTGTGAGATGTCAAAATGCACAGTGGTTTTTCATTACCATTATTTTCTGGAGGGATGACTATGGATGAAAGAAAGGGGAAAGTATTGTTTTCTGTATGTTTTGTAAATGTCGAGGAAAAAAAGGCCAGAAATAATGCAGTCTTCCTTCATTTTTTTCTTGGTTTTGTAGTAGTTGTGCCATGTGTGGATGCTGATAAGAAAAGGATGCAAGGTAACCGAAAATGTAGAGACTTGAGATTTGATTGAGTCTTTAATAGCCTCTATGAGTAATTGGAATATTTTTCCTTTGGTGTAACAATTGCTTTATAATCCCATCAGTAATTCCAGTTTTGCTCTCTGCCTCATGGGTTAAACTTGGTATGAGTATCTGAGAGAATATAGCTCTAATAAATAACCCATGGCCACAGCATATACAGAAAAAGATTTGGTACTGGTAAAACAAGATTCAGGGATGTCATACAGTATTTCTTGATGGCCAGTATTTTTATTCTGGTGTAAATACACAGCCTTTTTATGGCCACAGAAGGTGCATTTATTTTCAGGTCTTTTGATTTTGATCTGTACATAAATGACCCCCGAGCTTCAGAGGGTTGATGTGAACTTGATTTCTTTATGGAAATTATCCCAGCAAACCTCTATATGTAAATAAGCACATATTGGGATGTCTTGATTGAGAGAGAAGTCAAATTCAGTGCTTTGAAACTCGGGGTATCAAGTGGTGAGTGAAAATTGTGTGAAATTAGGACATTCACGTTTATATTTCTAGTCCAAGTCTCGGCTAATATTTTATCAGACTTAAGGTTTTTTAAGATCTTAATGCTGTTTAAGTTGTCAAAAACTCAGATGCAACATAGATTTGGTTTTTATTACCTAGCTTTTGTGACATGTTTTGTCATAACTGGAAAAAAAAAAAAGAGTACAGAAACCTTTACTATTTGTAATCTTGCCAACTTCAACATTGCTAATATTGCAAGTTTGTAATTAGATGCCATACTAGTTAAAACAGCCTTATAGTGAAGCTATCTTATTTATTATGTCAATATGATCAGTGATGCACAAGTCGTGAAAACCAATAAAGTAAAGAGTAGTATACCATTTGCAAATGCGTTTGTTGTTCAGATCACATCTAGACAATCAGTTTTTGATGTCTAGGAATACTGGGACTTAAAGGGATAATAACTCTTCGTATGACATCTATATTTCACAATAAAAACATTGTAAACAACCCATAGAAATAGAATATATTCTGTTTTACCCCAAAAACGGCAGCTATAGTTATTATTCTGATATCTGAGCTTGTCATTGGACCACGTGACCTCCATAGATGGCTATATATCTTAAGACATCATTACAAAAAAAAAAAAAAAACTTAAGAAAAAAAAAAAAAGAATTGACTAACTTTGAATGTAGAAATGGATTCATTAACCATTGGTAAGTATGGGAAACTTGTTTACTCCAGGAAAATTCATTTTTTGGCCAAAACGATCAGTTATTATCCCTTTAACTGCAAAAGTGATAATATCTACTTTAGTCCTCTATTTCTTTTATTACAATTATTGATACCTATCCTGAAAAGGTACCCACTTTCACTACATTGTTTATTCCATATCTCTTTTGAAACAGAAAATGCAACAAACTGTTTAATAATAAAAAACCCTCCCCAATATTAGACTATTAATAGACTATATCTAAATTTCCAAGGTTGGGGTAAGGAACTCGAGATGACTACCATCTAGTTGCCATAAATATTCACAACATCCGATGCATGCCTAAACATATGGCCGAAAGAAAAAGTGAGAATGCATGTCATGACTGTGTATAAGTTGTATGCTTTGTACGCTTGTCTATAATGTTCTGAAACAGAAAGTACCAGCCTGTCTAACAATAAAGAACAAAACGAGTATTAGAGATAAAAATAGTGGGTTTCAATTAGTACCACATGCGCAAGGAATCTGTGAGCTAAAATGAATAACGGGATTCAAAATGTAGTTTTTCAACAGTACCGCATTTATTTACATTATTTACAATCACCTATGTACACATCTATGCAGAATGAAGCACATCTAATCCCCTTGCCTTGCATTTTTTGCACCGAATATGATTTAATAGAAAAATCTTCCTCGCTGTAAAAGAACAGTAATTCACTTTTCTTCCCCAACATTATATGATAACTTCCACAAATATGCCCCTTGAACCCTCTGTTAATTTATAAAGAGTTACATATCTCTCTTTTTGAAAAAATACTCTTGGATTCTGCCAATATGAAAGGCTAGGAAAGTACCACAATAGTATTAATAAAGGCTAGAAAATTGTGCATTGGAAAATGCCACAAAAGTGCTGTGATACCAGGGTTCAATGATCATTCAGTTGGTACCAATGGACCCCAGTACCAGACAAACAAAATTTCTGAAGTTCTGCAAACTGCCCTGTGACTATTGTACTGTCCTCATAATTGATTATTGCTGTTTCCTTACATGAACCTTAGATTTGGGAACACAAATGCACAAATTAACGACTCCAGCCACAAATTAACCACCCCAAGGTAGAATTATTTGCCACAAGCTTAGCATTTCATTACTCAAACATATACTCAGTATACATAGGCCCCCTATGGGTTATTTTTATATGGCAGCAATGCATTCTTGACTATACAGGCTCATACAGACATAAGGGGATAAAAGTAATTTTACATTGGGACAGTTAATTCATGGCTGGGCTGGAGTCTTTAATTTGGGCATTTGTCCTTTCAAATCTGAGGCTTGAGTTAGAAAATGACTGAGCTGTTTATAAGGCCTGAGGAAGCACCTACACTGACTTGGGATGTGAGGTGTCCAAAACCTGACTGGGATAATAGACTTTAACTGGGCTGTTACAGTTCAATGACACCCTAATCCATAAAGTGCTGGATATTTACTGATCACAGAACAGAATTTTGTTAAATCGGCATAGGATACTTTGTGAATCAAGACACTGATATGTGGAACTGTAGTGATATTCCCTGACGACTACTATAACTTGAGCCTCTTGATGTCATCTCCTCTGAAGTCAACCCTGTAAAAATGCAGGTCATACAGGTTTAAGAATACAAATTTGCACTGTTAATGTGAATGTTCATGTTTCATCTACTTCACATTTTATATTTACCCTTGGGGGAATATGCAAGATAAACTAATACTAATAGAATGCATCTCACAGTCAGTGTTAATTTAGCTTATCCAAACTTTTTTCACATTTTTTACTGTAAAAAGGAAAAAAAAACATGCAACTGTTACTTTGGACAATTATTGGAAACACTCCTATTTAAATATTTTTCAAATGAGTCCTTCACAAGTTCAATGTTTACCTTAGGGTCAAGACCTGCCTGACCTCGGTGGGGGTCAACCTCCATGTCAGAGGACCCGAGTTAGGACCCCAGTAGTCCAGAATTTCATTTACCTGAAATACAGACAATGGTTAACAGCACCCTAAAAATTATTAATGAGAAATTTTATATTCTTATAGATTGTTTTTGTAGAATTTCATACTCTGTCAAAAGCTAAAACAATGAAAGGATTTTCTGAAAGCTGCCAAATGGAACAACACCAAGTTAACTCTATAGTCAATTCTCTACTACATCCCAGCCATGCTATTATTTTACTTGATTACTTGTTCTGAACTATGCCCCAGCTACTGACCTTCTCAAGGTTGAGTATCGTGGCCATCTGGGTGAGTCGCGCAAACTTGTCTCGTATCGTCCATGTCGTCACTGAGGTGAGGTAGCCTACTAAGGCACGGAGCTCCTTGTCAAACTGCAAACCTCCCAACTGAAAGAAAAATGTTAAAATATGGTTATAAGTATTTTGATGTATGTACTAACTATGCATGTCAATATTGGGATGTATTACACATCTTCTGAATAGAATAGCAGTCTCTTAGCGCCCAGAAAAAAAAATGAAAAATAGAAAATTTGTATCAAAAGTACCACATTATCTTTTCATTTTTTTCTCATACAACTATAACTTTTTGACAATTTTAATCTTACTTAAAATGTTACTATTTGCACCAATGGAGTCTGTAAAAAGCAATACGACAGAAATGGGAAATCACCATTAGGACAAAGGAATTGTATAATAATTTTGCAATGTTATAATAAAAAATGCAGAAGAAATTTTGCTGCTACCAATAAGGGAAAATGTAAGCATTGTTAAAAAAAAACATGAATAAATGGAATTTTCTTACCCTATTGAAAGACATTTTTAGCACTGCCTTTTCTAGTTGTATGGTGACCTCAGTGGTCACATGACTCACAAATGTATCATTATTGCCTGTTGTCAGCGAAGCCTGGAAAGAAACAAATTCAAAAATAGGATGTTACAAAAAAACTATTTCAAGGGGCAAAACCAAATCAGATATTTCAAAAAAAAAAAAAAAAAAATCAATTCCTAGTAATTTTACTGACTTATCTCGCATAAGGTTGCAACAGCAACATTGCCACAAGTCTTCATAGTGAGGGCAAATAAATGGCTTTAATGATTAATAATTTTAAATTTGATAAATATTACAAAATACAGGCCTCCTGTCACCTTAAATGTATTGAGAAGATTATCTAGCTGTACAATGAAGGCCTGGACCCAGGGGTCATTGGCTTCATAGTTAGTAAACTCCTCCTGAAATGGAACAAGAATTCAATCATTTCATTCCCTATACTGCCACAGCAATCAAAATCCTTCAATCCAAAAAAAAAATAATAATAATAAAAAATAAATAAATAAATAAATAAATCAAATCAAATAAATAAATAAATACGTTAATTATAAAGTGCACAACACATTTGCTAGTAAATATACAAAACAAAACAACAACAACAAAAAAAATTAAAATCAATTTCATTCCCTATCCTGCCAAAGAAATAATAGATTTATCATTTCAAGTAAAATAGACTGGATTTATAATGTACATAACACATTTGTAAGTGATAATAATAATAATAATAGCATGTAAGAATCTCTTTTATCCACTCACATCATCAATTAAGTGGCTAGTGGCAGAGAAAGTGTCCACCCAGGGCTTGATACGAGGTTTAATGGCAGCACTGTATAGCTGGGTGAAGCCAAACTCTCGCACCTCTCGGAATTTATTAGACACTGACGCCAGCTCTGACAGACAACTCTGAAATATCAATGAAAAAAGAATGCTTAAGTCTTCTCATATTTAATTTGTAAATGAGTGTCTAGTGTTTTTTATAATAATTATATTGTAATTACATTTAATCAATTAAAGCCCACAGAAATTTTGGAGAAATAAAATTGTCTAGGCAAAACATGAAAATTTACAAAATCCCAAATGCACCTACAAAACAGGCAGAGGATGGGACAAACTTAGTTGGTAAATCAATTTAATTTCCTTTTAAATCAAATTCTGTTTTAAAAATCCTAGAGAGAAAAGACAGAAAAGTATATAAATAAACAAAGAAAAGTCATCCAAGAACCACACCAGTGGCTTCATACCTCCAGTTTTTCTTGACTGTGCTGATGTACATGGCCAAATACTTTGGTGATCTCTGCCTGATTAAATGGAGTATTGGAAAATAAATTTATTAAACAACACTGTTATAAACCATCTAAATATCACTAAATTATTTTCTTCTAACAGCAAAATAATAACTCATTTCTAAGACTGACAAAAATACTTGATAAGAGAATTGAATTTTGTCAGACACAGAATTAATATTAAGGTATGCATTAAAATAAACAAACCTGCAGGTTTTTCTTTAATGTCTGTATATAATCACTGCTTACTTCTGTGTCATTTAACATGCACTGGAAAAAAAATCAGTCACACAATTAGCTAGATTGTTTACCGCATTCTTTTTTAAATCATCCAAGCAGAATAAATCTTATGAACAATTTTTTTTCATTTGTGCTTTTTTTCCATTGGCATAAATTTAACATCAAGCTTAATTTCATTTCACAGAAATAATCTCTAGAGCATAATCTCTAGAGCAAGTTCTATACACCATGGAGCTTTAGAAATCCCACTCACCAGAAAGTTCGCCTTAGCTTTTTCTGTATCAGAGCTCTGTAGTTTTCCCTGCTGTATACTAGACTGCACTAAGTTATAGGCCTGAGTGAGATCAAACCCAGATGGGAAACCAAGCTTTAGACGGCTGTGTAGCTCCTCTTTGAAGTCCTGTTCCAACATTGTGCAAGCATTATTCAGCATGGCACACACGCCATCAACACTACAGCTAGACATCGCACGCCTGAAATGAAATGTTGGATTTAAATAGTGGAAATGGATTAGAGGGAGTAAATAAACACGAGTTCAAAAGTCAAACTGTCTTAAATAAATTGCTATCAGAATATTTTTAAAAAAAAAAGAATTTACATATTAAGGAACAGTTCCTCACTTTTAAATATTTATAATCATCATAATTATTTTCTATTTCTCATTCTACTACTGCTGAAAAGCACTGAATGAAATGATAAAATGTGCACTTGAAATAAATGAGTCATTTTTTTCATAATGGATATTCAATGTAAAATAAGACATTTAACATTTTTACATTTTATAAGTTAATTACTAACTTATTTAATTGGTTAATTAATTAATTGATTGATTAATTAATAAATTAATAAGTAAATAAGTTTATTTTGTAGAGAACTATATCCTAACAATCTTGGACTTAAATTGTCAGGGTGCTATCATACACCAGTTCTGGTTGATATCAGCAATAAAAAAAATCAATTAAATATGCCTATTTCAGGTATCTTAACTATTATTTTAATAAAACAGAGATTTTATAAAATGAATTTATCAAAAATATCTCAGAACTTTATTAATAACTTGTGGCAATCGTTATCTAAGAATCATTCTTTACATATATTTTTAAGCATTACAAAGTCATAATGTATTCTTTCATTACACCCCATTTTGGTTGCATTTCTTTATATGCAAGTTATATATAAGTACAGACAAACACTTAAATCACAGGTGGGTCAGGTGAAAATGCTTGCTTTAGGGGTGTACCAAGCACCCTTGGGAAGGTCTGAGACTTAAGTCATCAACCCTCTAGCAGGGGGTTCATCTTAATAGATGAGTGGACCCACTAGAAACAGGCCGGACAAGGCACCCTGGCACGAGATTCTGTACCACCCAGTTGTGGGCAGTTGATGCCATGTGCTTGTGTCCTGGTTGGAACGGTCCATGACTGGCATGATAAGTGCAATATGCAAGGTGATGCACTGCATCATAACCCAATTCAGACTACTCTCTCTCCTGGCCTCCTTCCTTTTGTAAGTTTTGCGTTTAGCATTTCAGTGTGAATATCAATAAGGTAAGCAATTCATATTATGGAAACCAGAGGAAATGCAGCTTTGATTTATTTTGATTTTTATATTTTCTGAACCTTACTTGTGGAAAAAAATAATAATAAATAAATAAATAAAAAAAGACCACAGAATGACACTATATGGTGTAATCTTAAATGGTAAGTTATAAAATTGCTGGACTTTTCAGGATTATTTTTGGGACATAGAGATATGACTGGTAAGTAAAATACAGAATATCATTCTCCTCACCTGACACATTTCTTGACTATGAAAAATGCATCGTCCACCATACTAGAAGTCATAGCACCACCTTCATAAGTGTCCATTTTCACAGCCTGAAATGGTCATTTAAAATATCACAACACAGATATTGAAAAAAAAAATGTGATCATTTCCAGTAAGGAAAATGAATACAAGCAATTTATATGAGCAAATATAGTCCTTTCAGTGAAGAAAAAAAAAAAGGAAAGGTATCAAAAGAGCATTTTTATTCAAATTGAGACTCAAGGTCTGAGACTTGAGTTTACTTATCAACCCTCCAGCAGGGGTCATCTTAACAGAGGCATGGATTTGCTAAAATGCTACCAGCAAATGATGATGATGATGACAATAACATAATACCATAGTGATTCACCAGAAGAAATAAATAAGGAAAAAAAAACACACACACATATATATATATATATATATATATATATATATATATATATATATATATATATATATATATATATATATATATATATATTGATCGTCCAGCAAGTGGCTGTGTTTAATCCTAATTGACCACACTGTCCCTTACCTTGACCACCATCTCCTTCATAAAGTACTCCTCCATCATGATATAACTCCCCACCAGTTCCTGCATCAGCCGACTCAGATCACAATCACTGAGAAACTTATCCACCTCTGCAACTTTCTCTATATTAATGAGATTGAATTTGTTACTACCCTGTCAGTGACTATAATGTCAAGGTCATTCCTTTTCAGAATAGTGCTTGTGATTTTGATGACTTATGTTCATCATTTTTTGAATGTTGGTGAATTAGTTTTTTCAGTTTGAAATAGCTTCTCCAATCTCCACTCTTAAGACAATTATTAAAACACTCCATCCAGGTAGATTTAGATATCTAACTTACCTGTCCTGTCTTCCTCTTGACTCACTTCTACATCAGCCTGGAAAATAACATAGAAACTTTTGAACATAAATGGGCAAAGTACATTGTTTGAACAAGACAAGCAATTCAAAATGCTACTCATGTAAAATGTAAAATAAAAGGTAAACAATGAGTATGTCAAAATATGCTAGTTTTAAAGCAAATTCATACAATTTTTTCAGTGTCTAAAAATGCTGTATAAAAGACTTTTTTAGTATAAATAAAATAGCACAATCTAATCTTGGCGGGCATTGGAATGCCCATCCCCTGAAAAGTAAATGCAACTCCCATTTTCACCAAATACTAACCACAACTTGCAACATAAGAAAGTTTGAGAATGTAAAAGTTTCAATCTGGGAGATCATGCTGAATAAATTTTAGTGAGACTCCACTGTCTGAATACTGACCACATCATAAGGAAATTTGAGAAGGTAAACTGAATAAGAACAAAAGTGAGTGATCGATGTCAGAATACTGACCACGACTCTCCTCCTAACAAAACGCAAGTACAGCTCTGCCCTGGCATTCATGAGGGTCAGCTCTGCTAGAAGGACATCCAACTCTTTGGGGTCTATTCTGAAAGTAAAATAAGGTAGCTTCAGAAGATAAAATTTGCAACATGTAAGATAGTGTTGTAAACAATGTCTTAATAAAACCTAAAAGTAGCTAACTAACAGATTTGAATGATGCAAAAAATAAAAATAAAAATATTAACAGCAATTCCTATTGTTTGATGACATCAGGTAAAGTTATTATAAGAACAATTTTAAGAACAATGCAAACGATGCCCTTATGCCAACGTGGTAAACAAGTCCAGTTTTGTAAAATACAAAGGGGAGGCACTCACTTTTCTGCTGCTGTTGCTCGGGGCATGGAACTCTGTCGAACTTTTTGTACCTGGAATTTAAGATTTTAAAGAATAAGAAGCAGATTGAGGCCGTTTTCTGTGTCTTTAAGTGTACATTGACAGGTATATATTTTTTCTGTCGGAAGAAGGTCAAAAATGGAGAATGGATCAACAAAGATATTTTGGAGGGTGTCAGGAATATATCTCTGGATCTGCCCCTGAGAATTGTGATTGAAAAATGTATTACTTAAGTAACAACATATTAATTCCATTCATTACATATCTGGTAACCTTTGATCAGTTTGATTTTCATGTTTATAAAAAACATTGAGAAAATCTTAAAAATCAAAGAAATTAGTTAATGGAATAACTATGCATATTATACAGTCTCCTTTTTGACAAACCTTTCGGGTAAAATCACGACTCTCCTTGAATTTTTCAACAATTTTTCTTGTCTGCCTGTCGCATTCTTTTTGCAGAGCAGCCATAAAGGGGAACATCTTTCCAGGACCTAAAACAAGACAAAGAATTGTTGACTATTAGATAGTGAATGTGAAGTAAAACAAATTATCTTCACTATAACACTATTACCACTATTTATACACCTTTGGGGGTTTGTTACATTATGATCTTTTAAAAACCTACCATAATATGTCTCCACTAAGGGCTGGTGGATTTCCACCACCCTAGCGATACCCTCAAATAGCAATGTGATTGTATCAGCAAAGATCACAGTTGAACGCTTGTCACTGGATTTCACACTTAAAGCTTGATTAAGATTGGTCTCAGCTGTCTCAGATATCTGAAAGTACCAGTTTTAATCTGTTTATAATAATAATAATAATAATAATAATAATAATAATAATAATAATAATAATAGTACTACTGCACAAAACTCAAACAATTATGACCTTGTCATAACTCTGATGATACAATCTAATGCACTAGGAAAATATCTAAATGCAAAAAAGATTTTAGTTTATCCTTTATTAAAAATAATTTCCCATTCATCAACAGGTCAAATATATAGTTTTTACTTAGATACAGTTCATTCCCTTCAGTTTGCTAGCCTCTTTATTTTGATAATAACAAGAAAAACTAAAATCAGAATCATCATAAAAATTTCTTAAAGGGAAAAAAAATCAAGAAAAAGCAATACCTGGGCTGACAAGTATTTGGAAAATTTGGTGAGCCCTTCATCATGAAGATTAATAAGAGGGAATATTTTGAAGAATCTCTCTACAGATGCTACATCTTTGGAATGCACAGCCGCATCAAAGTTTTTGTGAACTATTTTCTTGAGCTTGGACTCGGCTTCATGTAATAACTGGAAGGATGTATCAAGTGTGCTGCCTGGAACCAAAGAAAGTCAATTTAACATCAATAAAAAAACAACATGATCTTGTAATAATATATCACATAAGGATTTCATAATCACAGTAAACTAAAACATTATGGAAGAAAAAGCACTGTAACCCATTTCTGAAGATGTCAATTATAACAGAAATGTTTACCTCAGAGAGTTGAAGTAGAGAATTACTTTCAAACAGTCACACTCACACACAAACATTCAGCACACAATATCTTATTTCCTATATCTTGAATGTTATCCCAGTTGCAGCACCATCATATATAGTGGACAGCCAGAACAGCTATTTATAGTCTCTCACCTTCATTTGATCCTTCTGTCATCCTAAGGACATTTTCATCCAGACTCAGGAACCTATGGATGTGAGCTGCTGCCTACAATAAAAATATTCTTTCATCCATAACTATACTAAATATCAGTGTTGCGAAATTTTCCTTTTTATACAAAGTTCTGTTCTACTTTTTTTTGATCATGAGCAATAACACTCTTTCTTTTCTTAAAAAAGGACATAATATAACTACATGCATTAGTTGTCAGAAATGCATTGAAAATTTGCAACTTGGGTCCTTGCTTCTCATTACATTTCCACTACATGTACCTTCCAAACATCTTAATGTGCTTAATGATTTTGGTAAATACTATTTTGATATGTGTTAGCTGTTAGAGATACAGACTACAGATACATTACTTGTACCTTCTAACTGTGCATTATGACTTTGTGAGGAGAAAAGCTAAAGATGAAACCCTACCCTGTTTTACTAACCTGTTCATAATCTTCATTCTGAAGTGCTGTCTGAACACCATCAGTGCAGAATTTAAGATCCAGCACATCTTCAACTCTCTGCATACAGGCCGTGACATGACTCTGGAGTTCAAATGCACTCACACATGATTCAATGTATGTTTATTCATCAAGAAAGGCTTTTTTAACTCAAATTCTCACCTCTCCTCTCTTCTCTCTTTCTCTCAGCTGCTTCACTTCAACATTTAACATGCTTAGGGGGTGTGTTACTTAAGGTTTCAAACCCCCCATGTTTCTTAAAATTTTACTTTTCTATTTTTTTTTTCAGACACTATTAACAGTGATTATTTTGGAACAAAACTAAATGTTGCAAGACTGATTATTACCAGCACAACACGTTTGGGTGGAAAGGGGGGTATTAATTCATGATGTTTGATTTACTGTTTGCTGTTGAAATGTTTGAGATATAACTGTACATGCCTGTATACTTACCTTTGCCAGATCTAGCAGTCGTACCTTCTCTCTGACATTTTCAGCTAGTGTCACAAAAATTCACTTCTTATCAAGAGTATGTTCTGCAAATATCTTTTATTAATTTGTGCTGTTTGATTTATCTAGCTGTCGTACATTAATGCAGGTTTTTTAAAATTCATTTAATATGCTGTTTGATTTATTGAGTGATTAACGTATATGCCTACCTTGGCCAGATCTAGCTGCCATGCGTTTATGCTGGTATTTTTCTATTAGTTTATGCTGTTTGATTTATTGAGTGATTTTCGTACATGCCTACCTTGGCCAGATCTAGCTGTCGTACTTTCCCACTGACATTTTCCGCCAGTGTCGAGGTGAAGGAAACCATGCTGGATAACTGACGAGAGTCTGTATGTAATAACTGCAGATTGGGGCTGAAAACAACACCATAAGACAATCACAATTCAATCAATTTTTTTAATGTTTTTTTTTCTCATTATGTAGATTACTTCTACAGCTATTTAGTTATAATGTTTTTTTTTTCCATAATTTTATTTCTTATTTATTTATATAGTTATATTTTAGACTATGTGGTTTGTGCATGTGCATGCCATACAATTGCACATCAACAGAGTTTATTTAGAAAGTGGTCTTAATGCATGGACTGGGAATGATCCAAATCATTACATACAGCATTTTGTGTAAACTAAGCATCTTTGTTTCAATTGCTGTCTGGTGCTCCTGAAGATCTTCCAGTTCTTGGTTCAAAGATTCCTAGAATAAAATGTTTATGTCTCATTAATTGTATTTTGAAAATCTTTATGCCTAAGTACCCCCCAAAAAAAACAACCTCTTCCGTCACACTTTTGAATGAATGATTCATGTTGTTAGACAAAAGAATTAACAGTAATCTTGAATAAAGTCATATGACAAGGAAATTCCCCCTCTCTAATCTCTGCCCTCCTAACTCCGAAACATTCCATGTACGGGTCCTTTAAAACATAGAAATGGACCGAAATGGATAGAAATGGACCAAAATGGACCGAAATGGGCAGAAATGGACCGAAATGGNGAAGACCCAACAGCTGCTGACATACTACGAGCTGGACCTGGGATTGAACCATGTGGTCAGAAAATACTCCGAGCAGTTAGAGGAGCATGCTAACTTCTTAGTAACAGGTGACTCTTAGTTATGTTTTGGTTCTGTTCTGTCTTATCAGAATGTAGCAGTATTTTTATTGGTGAATATTAGCCTATTGATGAGAGGCTGAGCCACAAGTAATAAATGGGAGTTAATAGGACCTTTAATTGATACACTTGACCAAAAAAATTGGAAACTTAATTGTTTTTCAATAATTAAAGAACTGTGTAATATAGTGGATCTTCATTGTGTAAAAAAAACGTAAGAAATGGTGAGTGCCTCGTCTATCAATATTTGGTTAAAATATTTACCTTAGCTCATGTGGTTATTTTATGGTTATTCAAAATAACAGTGTTTCTCAGCTTTTTTGGTCAAGTGTATGTGCAACATGACAGCTTTATTGACATTAATGTGATATTGTCCTGGTTCTTCCAGTCCCTGGAGGCACAGAGGGTCCCAGTGGAGTGTTGATCTGCTCAGAAAACTATATCACATACAAGAACTTTGGTGACCAGATGGACATCAGGTGCCCCATTCCCAGGAGGAGGGTAAGCAGATGACCAGTCTATTTCCTATGTTCATAGTGTGTTAAGAGAGCATGTTTTTTCACTCAAGCATTTACAAGGTCAGAGAGAAAGAGCACATGCATGTTCATGTTTTTGGGAGGGGAGGGATAAATCATGAATTCACACTTGTATTCTGTTGTATTGCATGATTTAGAGTGTTGTCTAGATGAAGCTAGTGAATGTAAAATACTAATGAAATGCCTTTTACATTGTATCAGTAACTTACTATATCAGACATGGAAAACATACTCTCAGAAAACAGCTCATCCTCACCACTATGTTCCAGAATGACCTTGATGACCCAGAGCGAGGGATGATATTTGTATGCAGTGCCACACACAAGACCAAAACCATGTTCTTCTTCCTGGCACAGACAGAGCAGGGGGACATCTTCAAGATAACACTGGAGACAGATGAGGACATGGTGGGTGCATATATATATCTATGGCTGTGTGGTTTGGCAGAAACTTGATGACAGCGTTCAACGTGGTGTGGTATTTTATCTAAAAAGAGTAATTCACACCTTGAATCTTGCCATAGTAGTATAGAGCAGATTGTGTTTAAATTTCTTGTTCTGTGATTGCATATTTGATGTGTTAAGAGAAGGAACACATAACCCTTATGTAAGATGTCCTACAGGAAATTTTTGTAAGGAGAAGTACAGGTTTCGGTGTAATTATTCCAGTTAAAGTTACCCAAGTTACAAACTTTAAGTGTCTTATTGGCAATGAAGTGGTTTACCGATATAAATTATCTTAACTCAAAGCATAAGAAAATAGCAGTCCATTCTGTTTTATTGAACAGGTTCTGAAATGATGTTTCAAACAAAGTAAACGTCCTGATATTCAGTGACTGACAAACTTCACCTGATCAGAATATACACTTTGGAATACAAAACTTCTTAGTAGTTCGTAGTATGGTAATGGATTTTTGATTAATTTCAGGTGACAGAAATCAAATTGAAATATTTCGACACAGTTCCTGTTGCCACGGCAATGAGTGTTCTTAAGACGGGATTCCTCTATGTTGCCACAGAGTTTGGAAACCAGTGAGTATTATTTCATTGTTTTGAAAAATTTTATCAGTAGTTTACTTTCATTATTCTGTCAGGACTGTACACAGGAAGTCGGCTGTTTTGTGTGGCCTGAAAGCAATACTGATTTTACTATGTTTACAATAATATTAATTTTATCAAATCTCTTTATAGAAATATTTGTTAACTTATACATAGATATTCTCATGCAAGTACCAGCAGAGCAGGAGATCTCACTGTATTCCTGAACTTCCTAGAGACTTGCTAGAGAAATGAAACCAGAGTAGTTTGAGACACTGCTGCCATCTATATGCAGTTTGTGTTATAGGAATCTCTGACATTTTTGTACTTATTTCTTTGATTTTGAATAAGCTTTAAAAATTTGATACACCTGAAGGTTTTACACTATCATAGACATATTTAATTTTTTTTTAAATTTTTAAGTATGTATATTATCTTAAAATTTATACTAGTTATTATTATGTTATCAATTAATCAAATTTGAGCACATTGTATGTGTTATAATTTCAGTTACCTGTACCAGATAGCTCACCTGGGAGATGATGACGAGGAGCCAGAGTTCAGCAGTGCAATGCCACTAGAGGAAGGAGACACATTCTTCTTTGCCCCCAGACCTCTCAAGAACTTGGTCCTGGTGGATGAAATGGACAGCTTGTCTCCTATAATGAACTGTCAGGTAAGTGAATGGGTGCAGGTGGGAAAAAAGGATACCACTTTCTGATA
The DNA here is from genome assembly GCF_001039355.2 of Lingula anatina. The sequence continues at coordinate 251,017 of NW_019775572.1, read as the reverse complement.
AAAAATGTCTTGTTTTAGCCAAATTGTCATTAAACAAATGAAGCTTTGTTTTCAATAGCTTCAGTTAAAGTGAGATTCGCCAATCAATATTTTGTCCAGCTATACAACTAGCTAACGATACTGTTCAACAAATTGTTATTGTCTAGTCCTACACTTTTGGGTCAGATAAAAGATTTAGCAATCCAGCTAATTTGGGTATTTGGTACTTACCTAGTATAAAACTATAAAACTGGCTGTGTAATTTCTTTCACAGTCTGCACAATTTTTGAGTCAGCTCTTCATAAAGAACATATCTCAGATTCCTCACTACCGNGAAAACCCAACAGCTGCTGACATACTACGAGTTGGACCTGGGTTTGAACCATGTGGTCAGAAAATACTCCGAGCAGTTAGAGGAGCATGCTAACTTCTTAGTAACAGGTGACTCTTAGTAATGTTTTGGTTCTGTTCGGTCTTATCATAATGTAGCGGTGTTTTTTGTATTGGTGAATATTGGCCTATTGATGGGAGCTGAGTCACAAGTAATAAATGGGAGTTGGAAAGACCTTTTATTGATACACTTGACCAAAAAATTGGAAACTTAATTATTTTTCAATAATTAAAAAACTGTGTAATATAGTGGATCTTCAGTGTGTATAAAAAAAGTAACAAATGGTGAGTGCCTCATCTATCAATATTTGGTTAAAATATTTACCTTAGCTCATGTGGTTATATTATAATTATTCAAAATAAGGATGTTTCCTAACTCTTTTGGCCAAATGTGTATGCAACATGACAGCTTTATTAACACTAATGTGATATTGTCCTGGTTCTTCCAGTCCCTGGAGGCACTGAGGGTCCCAGTGGAGTGTTGATCTGCTCAGAAAACTATATCACATACAAGAACTTTGGTGACCAGATGGACATCAGGTGCCCCATTCCCAGGAGGAGGGTAAGCGGATGACCAGTCTGTTTTCTATGTTCATAATGTGTTAAGAGAGCATGTTTTTTCACTCAAGCATTTACAAGGTCAGAGAGAAAGAGCACATGCATGTTCCTGTTTTTGGGAGGGGAGGGATAAATCATGAATTCACACTTGTATTCTGTTGTATTGCATGATTTAGAGTGTTGTCTAGATGAAGCTAGTGAATGTAAAATCTTCCTAATGAAATGTCTTTTACATTGTATCAGTAACTTACTATATCAGACATGGAAAACATACTTCTAGAAAACAGCTCATCCTCACCACTATGTTCCAGAATGACCTTGATGACCCAGAGCGAGGGATGATATTTGTATGCAGTGCCACACACAAGACAAAGACCATGTTCTTCTTCCTGGCACAGACAGAGCAGGGGGACATCTTCAAGATAACACTGGAGACAGATGAGGACATGGTGAGTGCATATATATGGCTGTGTGGTTTGATAGAAACTTGATGACAACGTTCATCGTGGTGTTATATTTTATCTAAAAGGAGTCATTCACACCTTGAATCTTGCCATAGTTGTATAGAGCAGATTGTGTTTAAAATTCATGTTCTGTGATGGCATATTTGATGTGTTAAGAGAAGGAACACGTAACCCTTACGTAGGGTGTCCTACAGGAAATTTTTGTAAGAAGTACAGGTTTAAATGTAATTATTCCAGTTTAAGTTACCAAAGTTACAAACTTTAAGTTTCTTATTGGTAATGAAGTGGTTTGCCGATAAAAATTGTCTTAACTCAAAGCATAAGAATATAGCAGTCCATTCTCTTGTATTGAACAGGTTCTGATATGATGTTTCAAACAAAGTAAACGTCCTGATATTCAGTGACTGACAAACTTCACCTGATCAGAATATACACTTTGGAATACAAAACTTCTTAGTAGTTCGTAGTATGGTAATGGATTTTTTATTATTTGCAGGTGACAGAAATCAAATTGAAATATTTTGACACAGTTCCTGTTGCCACGGCAATGAGTGTTCTTAAGACGGGATTCCTCTATGTTGCCACAGAGTTTGGAAACCAGTGAGTATTATTTCATTGTTTTGAAAAATTTTATCAGTAGTTTACTTTCATTATTCTGTCAGGACTGTACACAGGAAGTCAGCTGTTTAGTGTGGCCTGAAAGCAATACTGATTTTACTATGTTTACAATAATATTAATTTTAATTCAAATCTCTTGACGTATTAATAGAAATATTTGTTAACTTATTCATAGATATTCTCATGCAAGTACCAGCAGAGCAGGAGATCTCACTGTATTCCTGAACTTCCTAGAGACTTGCTAGAGAAATGAAATCGGAGTAGTTTGAGACACTGCTGCCATCTATATGCAGTTTGTGTTATAGGAATCTCTGACATTTTTGTACTTATTTCTTTGATTTTGAATATTTTGAATAAAAATTTGATATACCTGAAGGTTTTACACTATAATAGACATATTTAATTTATTTAAATTTTTAAGTATGTATATTATCTTAAAATTTATACTAATTATTATTATGTTATCAATTAATCAAATTTGAGCACATTGTATGTGTTATAATTTCAGTTACCTGTACCAGATAGCTCACCTGGGAGATGACGACGAGGAGCCAGAGTTCAGCAGTGCAATGCCGCTAGAGGAAGGAGACACATTCTTCTTTGCCCCCAGACCTCTCAAGAACTTGGTCCTGGTGGATGAAATGGACAGCTTGTCTCCTATTATGAACTGTCAGGTAAGTGAATGGGTGCAGGTGGGAAAAAAGGATACCACTTTCTGATAAAAAATGTCTTGTTTTAGCCAAATTGTCATTAAACAAATGAAGCTTTGTTTTCAATAGCTTCAGTAAAAGTGAGATTCACCAATCAATATTTTGTCCAGCTATACAACTAGCTAATGATACTGTTCAACAAATTGTTATTGTCTAGTCCTACACTTTTGGGTAAGATAAAAGATTTAGCAATCCAGCTAATTTGGGTATTTGGTACTTACCTAGTATAAAACTATAAAACTGGCTGTGTAATTTCTTTCACAGTCAGACTGTCTGCACAATTTTTGAGTCAGCTCTTCATAAAGAACATATCTCAGATTCCTTACTACCAGGCTGAGGCACAGGTCTGATTTCCATCATGACCTAACAGTATGGTTCTATGTTCTCAGATAGCTGACCTGGCCAATGAAGACACACCCCAGCTGTACACACTGTGTGGCAGAGGACCCAGGTCTACACTCAGGGTACTCAGGCATGGTCTGGAGGTAGGTGGGGAACACACTGGTTTATGGATCCTTCTGGTATCATATAGGCACTTTGTTGCCTGTAACAGTGAAATAAGAATTCTGCATGTGTTTGACATTGTTTTGGGGACCCTACTACTTTTGTAAACACTTTTTTAACATGAGAGAGTTCAATTAGGAGTGCTACATATGTAAATGAGAATTCATGTCATGTATTGACTCTGAGAATAAAAATGTGACCCTGTATTTGACTTTTGACCTACTCTCAACCATGAAAGGCACTTTTCATTAACCCAATATATGTCTGATGAATTTGATATTTTTGCCATTGGCAATATTGTGTAAAAGAAGGAGACTCTTTCTTGTTTTCTCCTCAATAATATACAGCTCGATAATTCATCGTGTTGTCATGTTTTAGGTATCAGAGATGGCCGTATCAGAACTTCCTGGTAACCCCAATGCTGTGTGGACAGTGAAGAGGAATGTAGAAGGTAAGATCCGTGGTTTTATATGGTGAAGTAGCTGGCAATGCACACTGGGTTCTACACACTATATCAAGGGAGACATCATTTAATGATAGCCAAATGTTTACTATCAGTTTTGATGAAAGATCTTTGAAGGATAAAAAATTAAATTATGTCATCTGGTTTGAATTCAAATCAAAAAGAAGTGGAAAGAGGTCTGCAGGTTGAAATTGACCAGCACCATATCCTGATGCTTATTGTGGTATTTTCTGGAAAGTAAAAGAAGTGACTTTAGAAATTGGTGTGCATTGCTAAAGTAACTTCTGAACATTTCTTTTAGTTCAACCATCTTGAATGAAAACAAAACTTTTTTGAGAGCAGTCTTTGGTGTGGTCTGAAAACTCAAATAGCTGTAAGCTTAGAGGATGCAGAACTCTAAATTGAGAAGCAATACATGGATATGGATATACAGTTTGGAATATAAGTGTGGTAATATAACAATGAAAGTTTGCAGTAACTTTCTGGTTTCTTGAATGGCAGGTGACAGTCAGAGAATGCAGTCCTGAAAAGATTTTGTTCCAGATGCAAAATGTTTCACCAATTAATCTCAGCAGTGTTTCATTTGTTTCAGGAGAAAAAGAAACTTTTGTGGTATTTTGTTTTAGGGTATTATGATTTGATGAGGAATAAAAAGTAAAAATATGACCCTTATATATTCTTGTGACTAATTAAAAGTTGAGGTAGAAGTAAGTCTATTTTTTTTTTTTTTTTTTTTTTTTTTTTTTTTTTTTTTTTTGCGTGTTAGGCTAAAAACCAACATAGAATCAGAATTGTCTAAATGGCATAGAAGTATGTCATACTTTTTTTTCAGTGTTCTTATTTATTATTTACATCAGAGCGTTTGTTTGACGACTTACGCAAAAAGAGAAACCAAGACAACAATCAATCAATTTCACAATAGAATCCTTACTAATGGTCAAGGCTGGTCAATTGGTCACTCACCAAAGCCAAGCCTACTTTTCTTTCCAGATCTGGTGACTGTTGATGCTGCTGAGTTGCCATAGCGATGGTTCTGACTAGCACCCTGAGGTAAAGGTCAAGGACATTGGGGTCAAGGCCATTTCTACAATTGCTGAATGGGAAGCATCCATTAGCCAAGCAGAATTTATAAAACTTCAGTGCTTAGAGGATGTCAAATTTATTTTTTAAAACTGGCCATTGTGTAATATTTATACAAAAAAGTAATAGTAGATAACAAACAGCAAAAATTGTAGCTAGGAATGGCTTTCTAATCTGTGACTATTTTCTTTGCATTTTTTTTTTCTCATTTGAAAGATAAGATGGTTATTGAGCACAAGTGATACTAATGTGACCGTTATCTTACTATCATTTCAGAGGAATACGATGCCTATATCATTGTGTCCTTCGTCAACGCCACCCTTGTGTTGTCTATTGGAGAGACGGTTGAAGAAGTGACGGACTCTGGCTTCCTGGGAACCACACCCACTTTGTCTTGTTCTCAACTTGGTGACGAGGCCCTAGTACAGGTATGGTGGGGACTGAAAAGAGATAAGGGTGTGATATTGACTGATAGTCCTGGAGTCTCTGAAATCATGTTAAATGATTTCACAATTGTGTTATGATAGTAGAAGATGGTCTATTCAGAAGAGAGAGTTAAACTTAAAATTACATTATTATAACATTACCAAAGACAAAATTTGTAGCTCTTTTAACGTGTGTTTTGAGAATAGTTTGTGGTGCTTTTGATGAGAATGCCTTGTTCAGTAAGTTTTAGTTTGCGGATGATTATTTGTTTTTGTTAGCTATATTCTCATACATGGCTGTCATTTCTGTATGCTAGATCTACCCTGATGGTATTCGTCACATTCGGTCAGACAAGCGTGTGAACGAGTGGAAGACACCTGGCAAGAAAACGATCGTGAAGTCAGCTGTGAACCAAAGACAAGTCGTTATTGCTTTAACAGGAGGAGAGCTGGTCTATTTTGAGATGGACCCCGTAAGTTTGTTAATGATAATTGATTTAGCCTGTCTTCTGTAACATATTTCTCAAGAAAGTCTCATGTAAAATATAAAAAATACTGAATTTTCATTGTGGGGCAAAAGTATGTTGTATTGCTTATTTGAAACTTAAATGCTTGAATTTCAAAAAATAATTTTACCATTTTGATCTTATCAGACTGGTCAGCTCAACGAGTACACAGAGCGTAAGGAGATGTCGGCAGACGTGATCTGCATGGCTCTTGGCAGAGTGCCAATGGGAGAGCAGAGGTCCAGGTTCCTGGCCGTTGGGCTAGCAGACAACACTGTCAGGATCATTTCCTTAGACCCTTCTGTAAGTTTTGGAACAAAATGTAATATTTTAAAAGGCATGGGGTTGAATTTGTGGTGAAATACTCGATGAAGCGTACTTTGTTGAAATTTTATTTGCTTTTCCCACATTGACTTCAAATTGACTTCATCTTTTTCTTTGGTGAGGAAAAGTTTTAGTAAAACATGTCTTCCCAAATAAGATTCATCACTTGCTTTTTTAACCATTGTGCAAAGTGTCAAATTTATTATTTTTCATTATAACACCTGAAAGTTGATTACAATTCAAATGATTCTCCCCTTTGCTATAAAAAAATGCTGTTGTGGACTTAAAAGTTCAAAGCATTTCATTACCTTAATAGTTTTGGAAATGATGTGATTTTTATCCGTGTTTCACATGAATCCTTTGATTATAATTTCATTTAACTGATCCAAAACTGTGTGTTCAAAAGAAGCTATTTAGATATCTAACAAATTAACTTGTTTTCCTTTTATTTTTCTCGGTCAATTGTTCATTTCAGGACTGCCTGTCCCCTCTCAGTATGCAAGCTCTGCCCGCTGCCCCAGAGTCCCTGTGTATTGTGGAGATGGGAGGTATTGAAGCCAAGGAAGGGGAAGGGGGCACACTGGGGACCATGTACCTGAATATTGGACTGCAGGTGAGCTGGTATGGGTATTCACTGTGTGACACCTGTTGTTTGTGTTTCAAGAACCTGTTTACTTGAATTTTAAATGATCGAAGTTCAATTCTTATGGAAAAAAATTAACTTGGGCACAGCAAACATTTTTGTGGCAAGAAAAGTAATTATCACTTCTTTGATTTATTGAAAATCATTCACAAAGAGCACCCAGGAATATGTTATACAGTATGGTGATAAATATGAAAAATTAATAAATGTATAATAATAATAATAAAATAAAGAGTTTTTTTTTTAAAAAAGCGACTGCCTGTATAATATTGACTGCATAAAAAATAAAAAAGGATGCTGTCACCAAATGTCACCCCAGGTTATGGTCAGCTGTGTTTGTCTTTTAGAATGGAGTCCTGCTGCGTACAGTGCTTGACACGGTGACGGGAGACCTGACGGACACCAGGACCAGGTACCTGGGCTCCAGGGCCGTCAAACTCTTCAGGATCACGATGCAGGGAAATGAAGCTGTAAGTTAACAGTCTCTCGTTTATATATTTATAAAAAAATTCAATGCATTTTGAATTATGGAAATTGGGAGCATGATTCATTTCTGTTTGAAGACTTGGATAAAACTGAATTTAGTAGAGGTATGTTGTTCATTCGTATCTGCTGTTCATTACCTAAACAATAAAGCTAAAGGAAATTTAATGTTATTGGCTAAAGTAACAGTAAAGGCCAACAGATGTCATGGAACTGTTTTAGAGATGATGCTACTATATCCGTGTTTCACATGACTTCTTGTGATTATACCTTGATTGACTGATCGTAAACAGTTCAAGTTTTCTGGATTTATGCTTGCATACATATTTTGTCAATGGTTTTAAATTATTTGCTGTACTTACAGGTTCTGGCTATGTCAAGCAGATCTTGGTTGAGTTATTTCTACCAGAACCGTTTCCACCTGACGCCACTGTCCTATGAGTCTTTGGAGTACGCCTCGGGGTTCTCTAGTGAGCAGTGTCCTGAGGGTATCGTCGCCATCTCAACTAACACACTGAGGTAAGGACAGCAAATTAGAACAGTTTTAGAACTGCTTATACAATATTTCCCCTTCTTGACTAAGCTGGCAGCTGTTTCTCTTTTCTTTCGTTTCCTAATTTCTCTCTTTCTTTCTTTATATTTATTTCTGTCTTATCCTAACAGTTAGTCAATCCTTAACTATTTCAGAGACTGAACAGAGTTTGAATTCATCAATTTGAGTGAAATTTCCTAAAATGAAATTTTACATGCGGCATGTACAATGGTAAATGTTGTAGCTAATTGTGAGTATCATTCTTTACAGGATTTTAGCCCTTGAAAAGCTAGGTGCTGTGTTCAATCAGGTGTCCACTCCACTCCAGTACACGCCCAGGAAGTTTGTCATCCATCCAGAGTCCAGTAATCTTGTTACCATAGAGACTGACCACAACGCCTACACGGAGGAGACCAAGCAGCAGAGGAAGGAACAGATGGCTGAGGTACAGTGTGATAGGAAAATGTCTTGGAGGTTTTGATAGGATAATGTCTCAGAGGTTCTGATAGGAGAATGTCGCTGAGGTTCTGATAGGCGAATACGTCAGAGGTTTTGATAGGAGAATATCTTAAAGGATGTGACTGGAAAATTACTTAAAGGGTTCTGATATGAATATGTCANCTACTGTAACATATTTCTCAAGAAAGTCTCATGTAAAATATAAAAAATACTGAATTTTCATTGTGGGGCAAAAGTATGTTGTATTGCTTATTTGAAACTTAAATGCTTGAATTTCAAAAAATAATTTTACCATTTTGATCTTATCAGACTGGTCAGCTCAACGAGTACACAGAGCGTAAGGAGATGTCGGCAGACGTGATCTGCATGGCTCTTGGCAGAGTGCCAATGGGAGAGCAGAGGTCCAGGTTCCTGGCCGTTGGGCTAGCAGACAACACTGTCAGGATCATTTCCTTAGACCCTTCTGTAAGTTTTGGAACAAAATGTAATATTTTTAAAGTGATGGGGTTGAAATTGTGGTTAAATACTCAATGAAACATACTTTGATGAATTTTTCTTTGCTTTTTCCCATATTGCTCTAAGTTGATCTCTTCATTTTCTTTTATGAGGAAGAGTTTTACTAAAATATATCTGCCCAATTGAGATTCATACCTTTATAAAAACCTTTTAGTTTATTATAATCCAAATTCTCTTTGCTAGAAAAATGCTGTTGTGGACTTCAAAGTTTTAAGTATTTAGTTACTCCCATAGTTTTGGACATGATGTGATTATTATCCGTGTTTCACATGAATTCTTTGATTATAATTTAATTTAACTGATCCAAAACTGAGTGTGTTCAAAAGAAGCTTTTTAGATATCTAACAAATTAACTTGTCTTTCTTTTATTTATTTTTTCTCGGTCAATTGTTCATTCCAGGACTGCCTGTCCCCTCTCAGTATGCAAGCTCTGCCCGCTGCCCCAGAGTCCCTGTGTATTGTGGAGATGGGAGGTATCGAAGCCAAGGAAGGGGAAGGGGGCACACTGGGGACCATGTACCTGAATATTGGACTGCAGGTGAGCTGGCATGGTTATTGACTATGTGACACCTGTTGTTTGTGTTTCAGGAACCAGTTTACTTGAATTTTAAATGATCAAAGTTCAATTCTTATGGAAAAAAATTAACTTGGGCACAGCGACCATTTTTGTGGCAAGAAAAGTAATTATCACTTCTTTGATTTATTGAAAATCACTTTTCAAGAGCACCCAGGAATAAAATACATAGTATAGTGAAAATATGAAAAATGAATAAATGTATTATGATTAGAATGAAGAGAGATAAAAACAAAGTGGATGCCAGTATAATATCCTTTGCATGAAGAATAGTAAGCATGCTGTCATCAAATGTCACCACGGGGAAAGGTCAGCTGTGTTTGTCTTTTAGAATGGAGTCCTGCTGCGTACGGTGCTGGACACGGTGACGGGTGACCTGACGGACACCAGGACCAGGTACCTGGGTTCCAGGGCCGTCAAACTCTTCAGGATCACGATGCAGGGAAATGAAGCTGTAAGTTTACAGTCTCTTGTACATGTAAAAACAAAAAGGAAAAAAGAATTCAATATGTTTTGAATTATGGAAATTAGGAGCATGATTCATTTCTGTTTGAAGACTTAGGAAAAACTGAATTTAGTAGAGGTATGTTGTTCATTTGTATCTGCTGTTCATTACCTAAACAATAAGGCTAAAGGAAATTTAATGTTATTGGCTAAAGTAACAGTAAAGGCCAACAGATGTCATAGAACTGTTTTAGGGATGATGCTACTATATCCGTGTTTCACATGACTTCTTGTGATTATACCTTGATTGACTGATCGTAAACAGTTCAAGTTTTTTTGGATTTATGCTTGCATACATATTTTGTCAATGGTTTTAAATAATTTGCTGTACTTACAGGTTCTGGCTATGTCAAGCAGATCTTGGTTGAGTTATTTCTACCAGAACCGTTTCCACCTGACTCCACTGTCCTACGAGTCCTTGGAGTACGCCTCGGGGTTCTCTAGTGAGCAGTGCCCTGAGGGTATCGTAGCCATCTCAACTAACACACTGAGGTAAGGACAGCAAATTAGTACAGTTTTAGAGCTGCTTATACAATAATTCCCTTTCTTGACTAAGCTGGCAGCTGTTTCTCTCTTTTCTTCTTACTTTCTTTTTCTTTCTTATCCTAACAGATAGTCAATCCTTTACTATTTCAGAAACAGAGAAGAGTTTGAAATCATCCATTTGAGTTAAATTCTCTAAAATGAGTTTTACAACTAGCATTTATAATGATAAATTTTATTGCTAATTATGTGTACTATTCCTTACAGGATTTTAGCCCTTGAAAAGCTAGGTGCTGTGTTCAACCAGGTGTCCACCCCACTCCAGTACACGCCCAGGAAGTTTGTCATCCATCCAGAGTCCAGTAATCTTGTTACCATAGAGACTGACCACAACGCCTACACGGAGGAGACCAAGCAGCAGAGGAAGGAACAGATGGCTGAGGTACAGTGTGATAGGAAAATGTCTTGGAGGTTTTGATAGGATAATGTCTCAGAGGTTCTGATAGGAGAATGTTGCTGAGGTTCTGATAGGCGAATACGTCAGAGGTTTTGATAGGAGAATATCTTAAAGGNATGCATGTTTGTATGTATGCCAGGATCTTTAAGGACGTGAATAAAAGGTGGCCACAGATTTCCAATGTTGCAGCGCTTTAAAACACACTGCAGAATGGTAGGACATGTGGCAGCTTTACATGTGTGTATAAAAAGCCAAAAAAAAAAAAAGATTCTGAAAATCCCAGTAACTTTCATGTTATGATATACCAAGCAGCAGAGAGAAAACTTTTTATAAAAAAATAAATAAGAAACCTAGAACAGTATCTGTGCTTGACTAGAGAATGCATAAAATGAATAGATATTATAAAGTAATTGGATGTGTGGGATGAAGAAAGTAGAAAGTGAAGATAGGACTGAACTGAAGGACAGATAACCAGGAGAGCTATGACAGGCTTGATTAGAGGGAACTCGTTCTATTGAAAAGTGATTATAGAGGGCACTTGTTTTATTGAGAAGTGATAAAAGGGCATTTGTTCTATTGAGAAATGATGGTGGTGTATCATTGTGCCTAGAGGTAATTATTAAATGTGCCTGGGGATTATTAAATGATAAGATAAGAACACTGGAAAAGATTATCAGATCACATTTCAGTTTTGATTATCTGTGACGCACTGGATATTATTTTGTTTACTGAGTTTGAGAAGGATTTGTGAGGCAGTGTGATATTGATGTGTCCCATATAGGTTATTTACTTGACGTAGTGTAGAATCAATGTCTTCAGGGTTAAGAGATGTCAGGTCTAGAACCTGGCTTTCTGCGTCATTAACACAGTAACAAAGGCAATTTTTGTTTATGTTTGCACAGCACTCTGAGCCTTGTGGTCTGTAATATTGTTTGAGCACTAGGCAATTTTTTTTCCAAAAGCAGTCACATGTAAAAATTGCTCTTTGAGAAGTAAAATTTAATATATATATTTTTAGTGTTTGACTTCCTTAATATTAAATAGATAACTGGGTCTTCATTTTAGCTATTGTTAGTTTAAAATGCTAGGTACAACTTATTTTATTTTTTACTGTGTATTGAAAATATTCCAGTGAATCTGTCTCCATATCTGTCTCCAAACATTTCAGTTTCAAAGATTTGTAATTTTTAAGTATTTTTTCAATATCTGAATAATTCATACTGGTTCCTGACATAATTTGCTTACATTTTGAAAAGGCAAAATTACCAAGTTGTTTGAGAATTTAGCAATACGCTTGTTGTACATACTGCATTACGTTATAGATCACATTATATTTGTACAACGGTAACTTTGACTTTTCTGTTTTGGATTTCCAGAATGTTCTGGATGGGGATTTGTGTGAAATGTTTACGTCAATGGAGCCACACAAACAGAAGAGTGTTGCAGAGGAGTTGGACAGAACCCCTAGTGAGGTATGGACTTTTTTTTCATTAATTTGTTTTTAAGAATAAATTGTTAAAACTTAGCAAATATTTCCAAAGCAATTATATCGGAAGTTTAAGTGTCAAATGTTATGGTTTATATATATTTATGTGAGCTGTCCTCATTTATAAATGTGATTACCAAACATTATGCTTCATTTTACTTTATTTTATTGATTAATTTCTTCATATTTGTCCCTTATGTTTTTTTGTTAACATTTTTAGGTATCCAAAAAGCTGGAGGATATCAGAACGAGATATGCTTTCTAAGCCCGTGAGAACTTGTGGACAATGAACTATAAAAAAAATGTAAATTTTGTACAGTGAACCATGGAGCTCCAGTTGCTGGGAAGATTTTTATACAATGCAGACCCAGGTGCAGACGACAGGACTGTCATTGTAGACTAGTTATATGTAACATTTTGTATCATTTTGTGAGAGAGCTGTAACAGTCTGCGCGACATCTGTTTTATTTTTTTACAGTGTAATGAAAATATTCCTGTGAATCTGTCTCCATATTTGTATTAAAATAGTGCTGTAAAAATGAGAAAATGTATATGCCTTGGTTGAAATACTGAAAGAATATTAAATAAATGAACAGAGTGTGGGTTATTAGTTGCTGCCAAGTGATGTCCACATACAAGATTTCCATTGACCTTCTTCATTTGAAGTTCTGACCTGAAAATTGGAAATGAGCCAAATTATGACATAGGTTAATGAAAAAATCATGCTAGTTAATGAAAAAATCATGCTAATTCAATTTGCGCATGCACAATGGAAAACTAATTGGATCTCGAAGATTCTTCGAAAGCCAAATGCTATGTGCTAGTAGTTTAATTAAAACTGACTTGAGAGATGCCAAACCAAGACCCATATTAAAAAACTATAGTCTTGGTTTATTGGACATTTTAAGTAATTGTTTCAGGAAAATGAGCCGACAGATGAAGCACTAGAATTCAAATTATAGACCTTGAATGTGTACACTTGTGAGAAATTTGGTGACTGGTATTGCTTACAAATCACTCTAGTTTATAGGGTGATATTTATATTCAAAAATGATTTTTTTTTTTTTTTATTGTTGCCAAATGCACAACCAGTTATATGGGCAAATAACAAAAAGATATTTTTATGGTTAAATTACCAGAAGATATTTTTATGGTTAAATTACCAGAAGATATTTTTATGGTTAAATTACCAGATGTGGTTAACCTGAAACTTCCAAGGAATAATTGTCTTGGCAACAAAAGAAATGTGATTCTCGCATGTATTGATCTTTGTCTTCTGAGACTTGAACTTATGCCTACCTAATAATCATGATGCAAAAATAAACCTGTACAGAAAAATAATGATACCAATATCCCTTAATAATGCTATTTGTGTTCAGGCAACCTTCCCTTAGACAAGTCTGCCATTTCCAGCAAGTAAACATTTTATGGCCCTTCATTTTTTAAAACCATTTGACAAAACAAAGTTGATCATTATGATTATGGATCAAATGCCAGGTTGGCAAATGTAAGCATGTTGATTCACTAATTATGTTATACTTTTGGCAAATTTTGCGTTGCAGAGCTTTGAGGTATTGGATCAATGTGGGAAACCTGTTACTACTGCTGTGTCACAAAGACCTGTTAAAGAGGATTATTTCTGCTGGCTTACAAGTAGACAATATAAAGAGATTTTTCCGATTGTTTGCTATTATATTACATGATTTGAGCTTGCTTAAAAAGACTTCTTTATAATTTTCACACTTTTTTCAACCACCTGATCATGCAAAATTAAAGCACACCATGCATTGACGGTTTCATGAAGATGTCAAATTTTTAAAAAGCTTTTAAAGTATGAATTTCACAAATGAAGGCATGAAATGAATTGAAACACGCCATTTAAGTTAAGCACACGTAATGTAATTTTTTTAAATTCATCTTACTGGTGTATGATACATAACAATCCAACTATTATCAAGTGTTTTCTGCATTTCACATTTACTTGCAGTGAAATTTGTAATATGTCTCAAAATCTTTCACAAACAGAAAATTGAAATTACGATCTCGCTGTTTTTAAAATTTTGTTACAAAACGCACTTTTATCTGTTTATTACAGTTGACTCTAAGGCGCATAATAAAGAAAATTATTAGTATCGATGTTTAGTTTCTTCCCATTACTATTTTTACCGGAAGTTCAAAATAGGTTAAAATTGTCCAATGAGCACATAAAACTGGAGTCATGTGACGTTTAAATTTAGATGCGCGTACAAGATGCGCAAGTGACAGGTCAAGTTGATTCGGGTCTGACGTACGGTAAGGACATAAGCCTCTGTTTAGGCTTTTATTTTAGAATGACCACAGTGGCGATGAACCTTCTGTGGTAACACTGGCGAAAAGAATTTATTTTAGACTTAGCCGGAGAGATGGCTTTCAGAAGAAAACAAAGTTACGATGGAAAAATCGCCGGATTATACGACCTGGAGGAAACCATCGGACGAGGCCATTTTGCAGTGGTCAAGTTAGCAAGGCACGTCTTCACCGGTGAACGTGTGGCCGTCAAGGTGATTGATAAGACAAAACTCGATGATGTCTCTAGGGCACATCTTTTCCAGGAGGTAAGATGTATGAAACTTGTCCAACACCCTAACGTTGTTCGGTTATACGAGGTTATCGACACTCAAACAAAGCTCTACCTCATCTTGGAGCTCGGCGACGGAGGAGATATGTTCGATTACATTATGAAGCACGAGAAGGGCCTCGATGAGAATTTTGCGCGCAAATATTTCAGACAGATCGTGCAGGCTATTCATTATTGTCATAAACTTCATGTGGTGCACCGTGACTTGAAGCCAGAGAATGTTGTTTTCTTTGAAAAACTGGGATTGGTCAAGCTGACAGACTTTGGATTTAGTAACAAATATGTCCCAGGAATGAAGTTGGAAACTTCGTGTGGTTCACTTGCGTATTCTGCGCCAGAAATACTGCTTGGGGATTCCTATGATGCCCCTGCTGTTGGTAAGTCTGGCATGGCTAAATTTGATATTCAGAATGTTCCTGCTGACCAGTTGATTTTTATTATTATTATTTTCCAAAAGTCGTGTAGTGTCACACAAAAAAATTCAAATAAATTCATGTACTTTTCCGTAAGCAGATTGTATTGAGGCACTGCCAGGTGTAGGTATAGTGCTATGTTCAGTCTCATTTATATTGCTGATGTCTTAATTAGATTTTTAGTTTGTGCTCTAATTATGATGAATATCACAATGATATTTTGTAACATGTTAATGTTTCACAGCTTTGAGATGTGTTCTGAAATATTGCTGACCACTTATTGCTTACATTATTTCAAGATGCACAACCAAGCAGAATTGACATCAAATTAAGAAATATATTTCTGTGTTATTAAGAATCCGAATTGATAATTTATGATTATTATTTCTGGGCAATATTTGGGTCTCTTTTATGATGATAAGTCTTGGATGTTAAAGGGGGGATATATATATATATATCCTGATTTTTGGGGATGAAACAGATTACTAGTGCTGGGAAGTCCTACAATCCTGCTATCAGTACTGTACTCGCATGAAAAACAATAGAAAGCAGTGCAAGGATTGACCTTCTGCAACTGTGTTATAATGAAAATGTATGGAATCGAACATTTCATACAGGTTCAGTCATATTAACAGACTCTCTAGACTGCAATGTTTTCTAGACATTTAATGTATGTAGTATGTGAAATAAAAGCACACGTCGTAAATTTAAATGTGCCTGTCTTAGATCAAATTGCTGTGAAGAAAAAAGCATAAATAGCTCACCTCAGGGATCTTTTTTATGTTTGTCCTTTAAGATAATTTCAGGAAAATGAAAAAAATATTCACTAATAATTACTAAGAAAGACTGGTTTTATTTGGTGCCCAAAATCTCCCAACATTGCATAAAGCTCCGATGAGACTTTCCCAACTTATGTTGGGATTTCGACTTTTTCAGGGTCATTTGGGTCATTCTTGTTAATCGTGTACCCTGTATCTTTGGGGCCTATTTTCCTACTTTTTCAGTGAGGACTGGTCTCATCCCTGATAAAGAGCAGGATTGGATTCTTGGATGTTTTCTAGTCTTTGACACCATGTAGTCCTGAAAGCCTCATTTTAGGTTATGATCTGGGTTGATTTCCATTAATGTTGGAATACACGAGAAGGATGTTAGAAGGCTGTGATGGAGGTGTTTTATGGTGTCTTTCGCAATGAATGGATCGTACAAGGTAGCTCTGATGGCATCTGAGATCTGCAATGTTAGGTCGAACTACCTAGTATGATAGTTTCATTATGAACGCATCCTTAATGTCCTTGCCAGAGGAAAAATACACAAGCATCGATTCCTTGCTGAGCATTACATGTAAACTCTGTGCATGTGGCAGATTGGTAAGATTCATAGATTTCACTGTCATCAAATGCTCCTCTGAAGTACAAGTTCCCATTCCACACAAAACAGGCATGCATCTCCTCACAGCATTCTCTCCCATGTGCTCTAAAATTGCATTTGACAAGCAGACTTCACACCAAAGTAAAACACATTGCATTGTTCTCCTATTTAACGAAGCAAGGTGCTACTTTCCTAAACAACAGCAGTTGAAGACCTGCTTCTCAATGCTCATTATAGATTTTACTTAAATGCATTTATAGTACCTGCAGGTCAAGTATAATAGTTAGCATAATAACAAGGCCCAATGCTGAGTAAACAGAGGTTTGTGAACATGGTGTGATGCGTCACAAAGAGCATTAAAAAGGTTTTAAAAGACTGCATCAGTTCAGGTGTGAAGAAACATTGAACTGTTCCCCAGTGTGTGCCTGTATGGCGATGTACAATACTGATTATTTTTGTTCGCCACAGTTAATGTTTTAAGTGCCACTGTTGATAAAAGCCCTGACTTAAAGTCATGCGGTGCATCGATCTGTGAAGATTGTGGAAGGAGCTGTTCAAAGTTATCTTGATGTTGCGTAAAAGCCAGAGCTCTTCAAGTGGGCATGATTGTATAATATGAATTATCGGTAGCAGTGCTTACTATTGAAATATTGTTATTTGTTGAAATGTTTCCAAAAATAGAAATCGTGCCAAAGGACCTAGTTAAAATGCAAACCTCTTGCTTAAAAGCATGCCAGTGAGCTATTGTAGAGTAACACTCCATGTAACGGATTGGAATTGTGCTAATGGTACGATACTTCATTGAATAATCTAACATTTCAGCATGTATTATGAAGAGCACAGCTTTAAATGAAGTGTTATGTGTGTGACATGTTTGTTAGTGACAGTTTTGTAAATCGGAAAACTTGGCTTTAATATTATGATTATGCCTTGTTGAGTCTGGAAGTCTTCATCATGGATGCAATAATCAATTATAAGGTTACATATTTGAGAACCTCTTACTGTACATAAGTAAAAGGGGAAGTAAATTATATTGCAACATATGTTTTCAAATATTTTCTTCACGCTGGTGTATTTGTTTTAAAGAATGCTTCATATCTTCTTGATATTTACATATAATTTGTAAAGTCAGATAGGCATTTGCCATCTAATGATAGAATAAGCATATATAGTACTAAAATGATCACACTAAAGGCCTCATTTGATGATAAAATATACACTTCCTTTCCTTTGCATTGGTATTTTATACATGCTCCTTTGATTAATACATTATTAATGATTTTGGCCCAATAATTAAGGGACATGACTAGTCACCCATTTAAAGAAGCTCATTAAAATGATTAGTTGGGCTTTTCTCATATAATGCAGTGAGCGTCAGGGCTGTAACAGTGAGATAATGTCATTACCAAGAACAAATGACTCATCGTTTTCAGTCCTGGTAGTAATCTGTCTGAGAATCTACGTAATTTTGACACAGACACTGTATGATAAATGTATTTATATAATGAATCTTCATTATAGAATCTATTTAGTTAAGAAGAGCTTTTATTGATATGAAATGGTCTTGTGGTTAACAATTGTAGAGGTTTTGCATCACAGGTCAGGTGATATTTTTATATTGAAGTTATATAAAACTGAATAGAAATAAATATCCTCATTCCTGGTGTATTTCATTTTAATACAGAAAGCATGATATTTGTGATACAGGGTGTATTAGAAAAAAATGCACCAGGTCACATTGCTTACAAATTACTAGTACTCTGTAAATGAATTCCTCCAGCCCTTCCACGTGATTCACTACATAATCTGTAAAAGTGTGATTCACTACATAATCTGTAAAAGTGTGAAGACATTTGTCTGCAATGTACTGGATAATAAAGAATAAATCATCATGGTTAATTAGATCAGTACTTATGCAGGAGTCAAAGATTGTATCAAGTAGGTTTTCAGACATCAGGGACTTTTGTATGGAGTTTATTTACTTCTTTGTTTTAGTTAATTCTCACATTTTTAACATACACAAATCTGGATGCACTTGTACTTTATTTACTGTTGTAAAATCTTATTCTTAGATAAAACTACCCAAAAAATCTAACAAGTTTCATGCCAGTTCTCCTTAACTCTTTTTAAGTGCTTAATACTGTAATCTGTTTCGTTTACTTCTGTCTCTCCTCAGAAACGAGCAATACTGAGACACTGCCAATAAATCATAAATGGTCCAGGAAGTGTTACTGATAGTGCGAACATTATAACTGTGAATAAATTAACCTTTTAAAAAAGATTTGCTTGATACTTCTGAATAGCACTGTGATCACCAAGATATGTGTTGGTCTTGGTTTAGTTCACTTTTGCCGAGGCCAAATACCTATCCAACATTGGTATCAAATGCTAAAATGTCCCCTAGCTTATATGGCTGATAATTAGGCATATTTAAAATGTTTTTTATGACTGGTACCAATATGTCTGAAGATATCTCTTCCTGGTTGAAGGGGGGAAAAAAAAACTTATTTAAACTATGAACAGGCAATTTATTGTACAATACCGCTTGGGAATAAAGATGAACCGTTCTCTTATTGTGGCAGACTGTTTAATGTAGAGTGACACGCAATGTCCAGTTCTTGGCAGCACTGACTTGACCTCATGGCTAGCTATCATGGATCCTCCACCTTTGTACTTACAGCTAGATGCCTTAGCGTGTCTGAATATTCCGATATAATCATTCACCACACAGGCCTGCAGCCAGTAATGTTAAAGGTGGTGGTGGTGAGGGGGCTCTTTTGCCAAAAATGTGGACCTTCTTCTGCTTCACCTGACCTTACTTGAGAAATGACAGGACCTGGGTCAAAGTTTTATTTTGAAATTGACCTTTTCTTACCAAAAGGACAGTTACTTCAACCCCTCCAAACCCCACCCCCCACCCCCCCCCCAAAAAAAAATTGGGCTAATACCGTAGTCTTTTCTAAGTTGAAATGAAACACTACCTACTAGTAAATATGTTTATCTCTACTGTATCAAGAGGAGAGGGGATTTCTGATTTTATATATGGTAATATACAATTCTGATATCAAAGTAAGAGAAGTGGCAAAATGTAAACTTAAATTACTAGGCTCAAGATAACATGCACAGCTTTTTGCCAAATGCTAAAAAAAAGTTTTATTATGGCAAAGTTCTTCCAAAATAAAATCAATTACCCACTGGTTAACTATAAAGCCTGGATAAATGGGCTACTTGACAGTATCTTTTTTTTTCTTTTTTTTTTTTTTCTCAGACATTACACACCAATAAATTCAAATTGTCTACAGTCTGATGGCTGGCAGTGCATTCCTTTCACCGCACAAAAGCTGACACGGAAGCCAGTTGCAGGTGTAATTAAATTGGAATAAATCAGGTTTTTATCAGGCCACAGCTACAGCTTGTGAACCCAGACAGATTGGAGGACCTTCAACTGAGTACAGAGAGCCTGACTGGTAATGTTTGGGTTCACAAAGCAAAATTTTACTTCAATGAATCACCAAAACAATTTTCCTCTACATATTGTTTTAAACGAAATATTATAGATATTGACAAAAGAACTTGAACCTGTTTTAGTGCTAACTCAAGTAAAACATAAACTTTTTTTTTAATTTCTTTAAAGTTGCTGCAGGGCTAATTACTAGTAGAGGATAGGCCTTGGTCATTTCAGGTTTACTTATAATCCTGAAACCAAGGAAATCGTATGATAAAACTCCTGGTAATCTATCTGCTGTTATGATGATGTTGCCATGGTTACTGATCAAACTGATGGTCACCAGTTTAATGACTTATTGCATGAATGGGGTCCTTTCCAGAATAAATGGTTGTGTAGCAAAACAAAAGTATAATATCTTAAACTTTGTCTGGTTGGGAAAATCATAAATCAGTTGGAAAAACAGATGTCAAGTAAAAGGTTTTTGCAATCAACTTCATTTAAAAAAACTGCATCAGCAGAGTCCTGGTGTGAACTCTTGAATTATATTATCATATAATGTAGTTTACACCAGAACCACACAAGCTTTAAGCATTTAGCTGTGACTGGGTGTAATATGATACATTCTAACACATCCGTTACAACATGAACAAATTGTTTTCCTGGAAGATGTGTCATGATGCCATTTACAGTATTGCAAGAACGACTTGTTTCAAACTTTATTGCAAAGGAGTCTTTACTAAGTATACACTATGACAGCAGTCTGTTCAATGTTTGGTTCAATTCACGAGGTCAACCCCACAAGTAATATAATTATCTCTTTTAATTGGTATTTTTTGATGTGGTCATTGTGTAAACATTCTTATCAGTACGGTTTGGTTATCTCTATGTATACATACCACAAGTGTGCAGCTTTTACTATCACTCTGTATTGATATGGTTTTACTAAATGATAAACTTTATCAGGAATATATATTTGGTTACACACAGTGCAGTTTTAGTTTTGTTTTAGTCAGGTACCTGAAAAAATATGAAGTTTTTTCTCAGAATTGAGCCTGCTGCCTTTTTTTTTTTTTTTTTTTTTTTGTCTCATTTTAAAGACAGTTGGAATCTGTTCTTTTTTTGGGAAGTCAAAATTATGAAGGCACTTGGTACAATGGTGTCTAGTAAAGTGTGTTTATAAATAATAGTGTATCATGTATATCTTTGATATTGCTTGCTGTACATGGACAAGGGATATAATTTAACTTCAGTCGCTTTAATATCCTTGCTCTCGGTTCTTGAGTACTTCAATAATTCCAGGAATTTTTGTTCTCTATTTTAAGTTTTCCAACTGCAGTGGATATCGCAAATTAAAGGTTGGCATTTAATGAATCAGTTATATACAGCCTGCCTCAGGTAGAGTCTGTTAATGACATTTGTAAAATATAAGGTAAATAGACCAAGTCAATGTCTTCTGGCTCTGAGTTAGAGGAAGGGAGTAGACATAGGTTTTTTGAATCCATTGCCAATGATTTACTTTTAGTTAAATTATATACAATGTAGCATCTTTTTTTCTAGGTGCATAAAATTAAGAGGAGAGAGCTTAAAAAAAAAAAAAAAACTAAACAGGATATGGAACGTGCTGGGAATGGGTCATAACTCACCTGTGGTTTGGTTTTTTAATGAATGGAGTATGGCATTACCTGAACCAGACCGTTGATCATCCTGAGCAAATCTTTCAACCTCTGTTACAGGTAGAAGGGAAAGAAGTTAATGTAGGTTTTGGGGGGGGGGGGTTGAAGTTCAGGGTTAAGTATTTTCTACCGCATAGAACATATACTTTTATATTTATCTTTGCACTTAATCTATATTGTTTATCATGATATATGGCCAGAATATTGTATCTGATGGCTTTAGTGAGAAACACAGCATACCAGATGGACTAAAGAGAAGTTGTGCTCAGGAAAAGCAGCCTAACCTTACTGTAAACGCGCTTTGAGCACTGTGATTTCATCGTGAATAACGAAGCAGAAGGTTCTTTGCAAGGTGTACAGGAACGCACATTTAACAGACTAATAACTTATCCAAGATAAATTGATTTTTTTTTTCACTTCAAAGTTTTGCTTCATCTCTTTCATTTCCAGGGAATGATAAGAATTGTGAAAAAAATAGTTCATTTAGCTGCAGGCAGTCCAATACGTATTTTGATTATGTTATTTCGTCTCCCTCGAGGTGTTTTTGCTTAGTTCTGATGAGAACTACAAATGTATTTTATTGTTCTCTATCAAATTAACTAGGTGTAGGTAAATCACGACCTCTCTATTACACAATCACATTCGTATTTAGAATTTCCCCTGAGGAAATGGAATCTGCATAGTCAGTAGAGTCTGGCTGTAGAACAGACAGAAATCATTGAGTTATTTTATTCCACTTTCTGTTTTTAGCCTAGATGTTTTTTCGTAAGGATGTTATCATTTTGAAATCGGTCCAGTCAGCTTAGCACAGCTTTATCTCATTCTAAGGTAAAGTGTAATCTCGGTAACATGACCTGGGCATATGGTGGATGATTTTCCCGCTGAGCACTTTCTCTGTTAAATCAGCATGGTGGAGTGTTATATGTATCAGAAATTATGATGTCAGTAATACATGCATGCACACATTGCACTGATCACGCCCTGTGGGGAAAAAAATCATCATCCTTTTCACAATCTCAGAAATGTATCATCAGTAAGATCGTTTATGGTTCTAAGATTCAGCCTGATGATGCTCTTGTGGCATGTAGCTTTTTCACTGCTATTTTTGTTCCAAAGTAAGTAAATACTATGACTAAAACATCAGTTATAATACTCAGAAATGCAATTATGGTTTTGATGAGCTCTGTGTGCCGTATCAACACTGTGTAAATTTGTAGACAGGTCTGATTGACCAGCAAATGACCAGTAGGCGTAAATTACCGCAAGACCAATACAGAGTACAAACAATCCTGTCTGACACTGAATTCCAGCACCTCAGTCTTTGCTGCCAGGTGCTAGTGGTAGGTTTTCTCTCAGATTATATCAGTCTTAACTTTAGGGAGCAGGTGTTTGATGGCAACCCCCAACTGCGTTATTCTCAGTCAGTTTTCTCTGAATTTAGCAGTCAGGGTTCCTTTTCTCTCTCTCTCTCTCTCTCTCTCTCTCTCTCTCTCTCTGTGTGTGTGTATTTGTTTTTGTGGGGTTTGGCAGTCAGAAGTCAGGATAAAAATTTGAATTCAGGATAAAAGTAAATAATTCTGGGTGTAATTTTCTAGTGCAAAACACCTTTTATAACAAAATTTTCCTGTCTTGGGTTAGATGACATAATGACTAGATTGCAGTGGGTAAGAAGATCTTACAGTCGACCTGCAAGCCGGTTTTACTGCTTAATTTCATAGTACTTAGTATGTTGCATTTGCAGACTTTTATGTACCAAGACTGAGAGTGCTTCTAAATATTCTGTATTGACGTCAAACGGCAGTTAATTTTTAACTCCAAGCACTCTTCACCCAAAGTCTCTCTCTCTTGGCTTTTCTTATACCATTTGTCAAGTAGGAAGTAAATGAAAGATATTTTATTCTTTGGACATGGATTGACTCAAATATTTATTTTAAAGTGGAAGCTCTTAATGTTGACTTCTATGTTACAAAAGACTTAAAACATGGCATTAGTGAGCCCAGTTTCTGTTAAAAATATAAGTATTTTGAGGGTAAATATATGATGTCATATCGAACAAAGAATTTTGTTTCTTTACACTGTTATTTTTGAACAACTAGAACTGTCACTCTGTCATATTTTTTGTGTAAGTCCCATTTGTTGTCTGTGGCTGTCTGCTGCAGCATGTGGAACTTTGTCAAGATAAAAAATGAACCAGATTTTTCTCCATTACATCTTCATTGACAGTAAAGTAATTTTCAGATCCCAGGAAATTTGATTTCCTTCCTCCATCAGATGGTTGTCTGCAGATAAAGAGTGCATTCATAAAAAGTTGATCCCAGACTTACTAGTACAGATCCGCAGATGAAATATGGCTGACTCACTTGAAGGGTAGCTGTATGAGGGATAGAAACCAACCGCGTATATGTATAATACCGGTCACGTGCGTGTGCTTGGCGAAAGCAAGAGGCAGAACACCAGCTTGGGAGAGAGAGCGAACAGCTTTATTCCACTGAACTACAGAGATATTACATACAACTCTTTACTGCTGCTACCAGTGCAAGAGCTAACAACAGACTTTTTTTTGGTTACTAGAACATTACTTCTTATACCTTTAATTTGAGTGGGAGTGGATTTACAACTCCATTGGTCAACTGACCACCGGAAAAACATAATTTCCTATAGCAATAAACTGGTGGACATTACTGATAAGCGACTCTTATGGTCACTTTTATTGAATGTTGTCAGTTGTCCACGTACTAGCCAGTAACTTTTATGGTGGCACGATATTGATGACCATATGCTAGAAGAATGGTTAGCAATCAGGAGACGAGTCATAAATCAGAACCAATAATGACAATACGATATTGGTGGTCAATACACATCTTAATTACTTGGAAACAGGTGGTGATTCATAAATGAACTGAACCAAACAGGTATTCTTGATGACTTCAATCTCAGATACCAGCTGTTACCACATAATTATGTAAACTTTAAAAACTTTTTGAGTTATGACAGCTGTCATAATCCCCTGATGGTCTCCCCGCCTCCACACATGCCGTCCCTGCAGTGGCCTTGTAATTAAACCTTGGAGCCACGATTAAATACATTTAATGGCATGTGTGGAGGTGGTGAGACCATAAGGAGATTAAACTGCTTCCTTTTATGATATGTCGGCCATATTTAGTCCACAGATCATCTGTTCTGAATACGCTGAATGAAAAGAGCCGAGTGTTAGCTGGTCCATGGCCTAAATATGGCGGACCTACATGAAAGGAAGACCTTTTAATCCTGTAATGGTCTCTCTACCTCTTTCACGCCTCCCTATGCGTTGCCCTGCAGGGGCACAGTCATTAAATCTTGGTTCCATTCGAATGGAGGCAGAGAGACCATTACAGGATTAACTGGTATTCCTTTCATCTAGAGTCTGCCATATTTGAGCCTTGGACCAGTTAGTACTCGGATCTTTAATTCTGAATGGGGCCATTGACTGTCCACATCACAGCTTTGATAGCATTTTACATAATGATAATTGGCAGCATGAAAGAATTGCTACTTTGCTGGTATATGGTGGTAATAGGACTTTATAGTTCTTTAGGACTTTATGAAATAATATTCACCAAAATATGATATGGTTGTTTCCTTTAACAGTTTGCACTGTTATGCTCAATATTACACTCTGTCTTTTGAATATATTAAAACTGCTCTTTCCTTTCTTTAACAAATGTTTTTGATTATGATTATTTATTTGATCAGTCTTACTTTCTGAACAAAGCACATGTATATCTGAAGTATTTGTAGTAAAACTGTCGGGCAGTTTGCCTGATATAGACTGTCTAATAAGCAATGGAGGAAATTGAATTTCACCATGATGGATAGGTTTGTTGGTCTGAAGCCATTCTTTTTCTGATGATAAATGATATCCCAGACATCTACGGTAACTTTGCATAGAAAAACAACGTTGGAAGATGTTACACTACTGGGTCTATAATAGTTGGTTTTAGACCTTTTATGATTTGGCTTAGATAAGTCATTTTTTCCGCTTTGTTTCATACAAATTCTGTGTATATGATGGTACTTAGGAGTTGTCTTCACAGATGTAGATTGGAAACCTGAATTTTTCGTAGCATTTCTTTTGCTCTGAGCAGCCCCAGATGTCACACCACCAAGTCATTTCTACCTACTTTTTTTTTTCTCTCAACCCACAATTATGTCTGATCACAGTTCCTCTGACGTCATGCTGTGGGTGCACTGGGTTAATTGCAAGTATTGTGACCAGTCAGATCATTGGTTATCTTCATCAAGTCATTGAAAAGAAGGGCTGCGTCCGTCTTCTGTGGCATAATGGAAAGGTTTAGAAGTTTACAGACATCTTTTTTTTTTTTTTGACCATGATTTTTCTGAAGCATTTGATGTTTGCCTGTTTACATATTTGTTGTGTTAATTTTTTAAAAATAAATTAGATTTTTTCTGTCTGAGAGCATATTTGTCCTTGGCATTTCATTTGTAAGAATTCTCTTGCAGTCGCTATTTTTTTGTGGGGGGGGGGTATGTTATTGTCATATATGTTCTTAACCAAATACCTCCCTCTTTTTCAGAGTTAGCTGAGATAAAGTACTCTGTGACTTTCACCTAGTTAAGATCTCCTATGTTGTTCTTATTTCAGACATCTGGAGCCTTGGTGTCCTTTTGTTCATGCTGGTGTGTGGGGAGCCGCCCTTCCAAGAGGCCAACGACAGTGAAACACTCACCATGATCATGGACTGCAAATACAAACTTCCACCTCATGTATCACAAGAGTGCCATAAGTGAGTAGTCACTTTTCTCCACACTGGGGACTTCTCTCCATTCCCCCCTCCCTCATTCTCTCTCTCCTCCCCCCCCCCCTCCCCCCCAAACTCTCAGCCTGAAATTTATTCGCATGCAAATAACAGCACTTTTGACAGTGGTATAGATGGTATCAAGAATGAAAAAATAGCTTCCTGCAATTTGAAGGTCACATGCAACCTAATTCCTTGTCATATATATTTAGTGCATGATTTCCCCGAGGACTGTCCAATAGCCATGATTTTCAAGATTTCCAAGTCAGTTTTGTTTAAGGGCAAATTGGCGTAAATAGCCCCTGCCAAGTGGCCTCTGCAGCCAGGGTGAAATGATGTCCATACAGTTTAAAGATTTTCCTATTAATGTCGTCCTCATTAGAAAAGATCATGGAATCCCAACCTGATAGTCAGATACACGACCTTATCTAAATGTCAATTGCTTTTCTGTGTGTTTGATTACTAGTTAAGGTTCCATCTCTCCAGCAGCCATCCACCATAAAATAAGAGAGGTTTTAATTTTATAGAAGCCTTCAGCAACTCTTCAGCCACGAAATAAGAAAGGTTATGATTATCGAATCGATCTGTTTGAAATGGCAGAACTAAAGTGAATATCAGTTGTGGGTATCTTGCACGTTCGTTATCTTCCGTGGTAATGAGTTTTGTCATTGCGTTGATAACCCAGGGTCTCAATTATTGTTCTAATGTCATTAAATGACTGTACTGATATAATAGTTGCTGCCTGCAGTAGATGGTCAGATATATACATGAAAATGGTTGTAGCAGCCATTTTGGTGTGAAATGGAAGAAGGCATAAACTTATTGTTTTCAAATGTAGCTCTGTAAAAAAAGGTAAAATAAAATGAAACTGCACATGTCATCCCTTGAGGATGTTTCGCTGCTTGGAAAATTGTTTTTGAATTTGGAAATATTGTAAAATTAAGTTGTCATTATATCAGGGGTTATGACATTATTGCTGCTATATTATGAACAGCTGACACAGAAACCCAAGTTGCCCTAATGAAGAGAAAGGGTTGAAACAGGCCTTATCAATGTAACAGTTGACTTGAAAAGGCCAGTCCAGTGCCAGGAAACCAGACTTTTTAGTAAGGGGAAATAAAGGAAATAGATGTAGATGCCAGAAGAAACCTAGTTTTGAATATATTTAAATAAGCCTGATGTACTTATGAAAGGTTGTCTGAATAGTCACCTTGAAGACAATGTCAGGCACTCTTTATTGCCAGGGTCCAGTTGACTGTATAGTTATTAGAGAAGTCTGAGGTTTCTTTCAAGCTGGCATGATGAAGTTGGTTTCAAAATGAAGCACTTCTGACTGTGAGAAAAGAGGATCCTACGTGTCTGTGTACTACTACTACTACTCTTTAACACTTGACAAAGACTGTAATTTACTAACTTTTATACTTGTGGAATTCCTTGAGATAGCTCAAAACAAGGCACCCGTGTGACGTAGAAAGACACAAGAAGATTTGGGGAGAATTTTTGTGTTTGCCATTATTTCTGCCCCCACTTTCCCCCAAATCCCATGAACTCTCCTTCGATTTTACATCACAGACAGTGCACTGTCTTGGATGATTCTTATTAAAAATTCACTTTACAGATTTTAACATTTACTGAACCAGCTGGTGTTGCTGTTGATGATTTAAGAACCTGTATAGGGAGGTTAGTATTAAATCATTTCTACAAGCCATCTGTGTACTCTAGGTGGAGATGGTTTCCAGGTACAGGTGTGATCATATGGCCGAGGCAGGGGTATTCCAGGTGCACCTTAACCCGAGCCTCCATAACAAAGTTCTTAGGGCATTTTTGCAGTCTGTTCAAACTCTAGATATTGACAGTGTCAGTATGATGAGACCTGATATGGCAACATTTTCATCCTCTGAGAAAAGTCACAAGTAACAGCTATTATTAGCTGATTCTGTAGGTAGTTGACAGTTGTGTCGACTTTAATTGACATGAGGTTATTTCCAAGCAAGCTATCTTCTTGTAGTCTAAAAACATATGTAGTTAAAAGAGTTGCAGATTCCATATTCTTATCAACTTTCTCGAGTCCTTCTCTAAAAACATTTTTAGTTAAAAGAGTTGCAGACTCCATATTCTTATCAACTTTCTTGAGTCCAGTGACGCGTGACTGGGCTATTGTGAAAAGAGATTCCAGATTTCGTTATTCTTATCAGTCTTTGGAGACCCCTGAAGCATAGCTGTGGAGGTGTGATTTCAGGATAGCAGTTTCTGCTAGTCTTATCAGTTTCTGGAGACCTGTGAAGCAGGCCTGATGAACTTTCCACAAGTGCAAGGTGTTGTCTGTAGAGGCAAACTCGGGTCTCCCAGCTGTACACAAAACAGATGTCGGCAGAAGTCAGGAATGCACCCTCTATTTTGGGAAATTCCGGTCTGAGAATAGAGATGTATCTAAACATGAAAAATGAACACACACACACAAACACTACTTCCTCAGAACAAGGTCAAAGGCCGAGAAGCACAACTTTAGTTGTCTCATAAGCTTCCCAGTTTTGTTTAGCAACGATGTAGTGATTACCTTTAAGCAAAAACTTAAAAAAGACAAACGTGCGTGGCTCCTCAGGGCCATGGTATGTGG
The DNA here is from genome assembly GCF_001039355.2 of Lingula anatina. Next base: position 221,927 of record NW_019775572.1, on the reverse strand, counting down.
AGACAATAGTACACTTGTTCAGGACTGTACTTTTATATATATATATAGACAGTGTGATTAATAGTGGCATATCTGGAGAAGGTGGACAACATTTGACCTGTGAAGCTTTGTTCAGATTCTTTATAAAACTTCTGCTGATTCAGGTCTCTAAAATCTTTCATTAAAACTCCAACAACAAAATTTTGCTTAAAATTACCATGGTTATCTTATGAGAGAGAAAGAGAGTTGATGGAAAATGAAAGTAATCAGAACTGACATTTGGAGAAAATTGGTGTTTGAATAGAGGACTAGAGGGATGAATTACCTATAATTCTGCTTTTTTTGCTGATAGAATATCTACCGAATCAATTTGTTCAGTTGATTATACCATATAATTCCCCATATTGGGTTATTTTAAAACATCATTGATTAAGGCGTATTACATAATATTTATATACTATTTCATCAGTTTTTGCCAGACCTGGTATAAGGCTGACTTTGCCATCCATGATTATTATCCAGATTTATTTGTCATTTCCAATGCTTGTTAATCTTATGCACCTTCCCTTGGGAAATGTTATAAATATCAAGAAAGGTTCTTTCTTGTTATCCATTTATTTGTTAAAGTCACTCATATAACAGTGTTCTTTGTAAACAGGGAGAAGCGATTTTCTAGATAGCGGCAATAATTTTTCAATCAGGATGGAAACAAGGTTGTATTGCAAACAGAAGGCCTATATAGACAGAAAGAGCAGCAAGATGGGAAGCTAACTGAGGCAATCAGACTGAAAGGTTCCTTGAAAGGTTTCATGTGGGAAGATAATGCAAAAAACAAAAACTGATCATCTGGTGACATGAGATGTTCCAGGGTATCCTATCTAGGATTTCCCTTTTAATTTGAAATCTCCCCCCCCCCCCTCCCCAAAAAAATTCTTTTGAGCAATTTTATCTTACTCACAAATCCTTGCTCCTCCCATCCTTGCACTTGGATTCAATGTTTTATACCTTGTGTCATTTAAATAATTTATGAATTCGGGATATTTTAATATGTGGATAGTATACCTAATTAGAACATATTTTGTTTTATTTCATTACTTTCATTTTTCCACTTCATATCTTTTTATATTCTAACAGATATTTTTTATTGCTTAATTTTCCAGCTTAATATCCCGCATGTTGAGAAGGGAGCCGGAGGAAAGAGCTAACTTGGAGGAGATTTCGAACCACTCCTGGCTGACCAAGGGGGACCCCACACCCACGCTTAATGTGCCGCTTGTCTCACGGGAAATGATATCTGATGAAGACAATGAGTACATCATTGCCAAAATGGTGGAAGGAAATATCGCCAGCAAGGAGGAGATCTTGAGGTTTGATGCTGTTAACGAATACCATGTTTGCTTGTCTAATTGTAAGAGAAGTGCAATGCAGATAAATTATGTTTAATTCCTTTACAACGGCTCCTAACTGTTGTAAAGATGGGGGAAAGTAAATCAATTCTAAACATGTTTTCTTGTGAGATGAGTTTCTCTGGTAATAATATGATCTTTTTTTTTTCAATCATTACACAGGAGACAATAGAAAGCACTACATCACCACATGACAAAGTAATTTGTTATACATTACAGATGTGCTCATTCACCAACAAGGTCTGAGTTCAAATAAGCACAAGATGCAGCGAGTTTTATCAAGTTGGGCATACAAAGCTTGATGCTTAACTGGATTTCTTTTAGCCAGCTCAAAATTTAGAACTAGTCAGTGATAGTATTGGCTTTAAAAAAGAAAGATATTACTATTTTTCCTTATCTTAATTCGAAAATGAGCATCATTTGGCTAAAATTGATTATGCTAGAGCCAAGAGAAGGAATAAGACTGAACCAGAGCACTGGCCAAAAAGAGAAATGCATTAACACTTGCTTGTTGACAAATGTTGAATTCGCTCCCTCATCACAATGATGTGATATGGCCTTCATCCCAATCGAACAGTCTTGATTTTTGGGTCAACATTTTGGATTTCTGGCAGCCAATTCGACCTTAATTCATTTTTCATGTAGACAACTGATAAAGGCTGATGTGCCTTGAAAAATGTCTCATTCTTGAAAGTGCATTTATTGACCCAACCTGCATTGATTGATTTGCATTGTACACCCACACACAAGGAAGTCAATCTTACTTTCGAGAAAATATGAAAATGCAAACAAAGCCAAACATAGGGTCATGCCATCAGACTTTGTAGTGTACTTTTTGTTTAAAAGACAGTGAATTATTATTGCAGACAGCAAACTAAAGATGATTGATCCATTTTCTTAATGAAAAAAAAAAATGCACACACGAAAAACGAATAAATCTCTCTTTATTGGTAACCCAAACCCAGGCATCTCAAGTGGGTAATCATTGAGAAGCTTGCCAGTTCCTGTATTGTGTAAACTGATAGCATGTGTGTGAGTAGAGAGAGCAAAGCTGTATTCCCTTGGCCAAGAGAGACCTAGTGAGTGTGATAGCTGTAGTCCCTGTACAAAGAGAGATACCATCGTGATGGAAATTAAAGGACGTGATTAATGTGTTGGTACTTTTATTTGGTGTTGTGATGCCACACTGAGCCCCAGAAAAAAAAATTGAAAAATATTTTTAAAAAAATGTAGATTGTGGAGCTTTTTTTACGGTTTGAAGACTTGAAGAAGACCTTTAAAAATTTTGATTGGGAAAAGAAACCCACTTGACGAGACTGAGACCAGTTGAAAAGAAAACCTTTCCCAACATTTACACTGAGTAATGACATATGATATGTATACATCAAGTTGGTTAGTTTCTAAATGATAGTTCTAGCATTTGATTTATAACATGTTTTGATTTACACTTAATCTTTCTGGAAAATATTATGTACCATTATCAGAGCTACTCTATTCAGTGTGATCGAGATATACACTTATCTTTCAGGAAAATATTGTGTACCATAGTCTGAGTTACTGTATAGAGCATGATCATGTTTTATATGTCAGATTAGTTCAGTTTATTTCTTTGATAAGGTTTTTTAATGTGTATATAACTTGATGGCATACTGTGATTGTCTTTGTTCCTCTCTACAGGAGACTAATACATACCTTGTACATTCTCCCAAGGGGTCATCTATTTTTATCATCATATTCACAAGTCTACAAAGCATAGACTTTTTCCAGACCCCCCTTCAGGGAACAAGATTAAAAGCTAAAAATGATAACCTTTGCCAGCAATTTGGATCGCCATTTTTATTATTTTCCAATAGCGTACAGACAGCATTAACTCCCCCCCCTCCCCTTCCCCACATATTATAGATTTAACAAAATGATTATATAAATGGCTGAACTCTTAGGAGTGTGACTTTTCCAGCTTTTAAGACATTCAAACTTCTGCCACTGTATATCACTCATATACATGTAAAGATGTATTTTTTTATTGACATGCATGCGCACACACACACACACATATGCATATGCACTGCTTTACTTTGAAAATATTTAAATATCACATAAAGTATATAATTTTTTCATTTCAGTTCTCTGGAGAAGGACCAGTACGATCACATAACAGCCACATATTACCTCCTAGCTGAGCGCAGACTAAAACGCCAGCTCACAATGATGGCCACTGCTATATCTGACAACGGACCTCCCCAGGCTCCGCAGCACGTTCTCCGTAGAGTAGCATCCGCAGGGCCAGGCCAGCTTAATCTGGAGCCTCTTGCACTCTCTCCAAGGTGGGTTTACCAACAATAGTTGGTATTGATGTGGTGGCTCCTGGCTGCAGGGGTGCCTGTGTTTATTAATATGACCTAAATTATGTTTTGGTCCTTATATCTTTTTTCCTTTCCAGGTGTTTGTCCTGTAGATTTCATACATGACCTTTTTCCATTTTTGCATGTTTAGTTAAAGAACAAATTAGATTTAAAAAATCATAGTATTTTAGAGACCTGGTGATATATGAGGTACGGCTGTACTCATCCACATTTTCCTACATTATTGATTATTTCCATAGAGGTGAGAAGGGCACTGCTTAGGATAGTTATTCATACAGACTGGACCAACTGCATTTTATTTCCTCGATGGTGCACTTTTAATAGATCAAGTTTCTGCCTTCGTGATGATGTGCTGAGTTAAGTGCACTGGCATCAAGTTAAAAGGAAAATTATTCGTGGTATTTGCAAGATTTTTTTTTTTTTTTTTTTTTTTTTTTTCGTATTTTGGGAGAGATAGCAATTATTACGAGAAAAAAAAAGCGACCATTTTACTCTGGGCCCTGCTGTTATGTGGTGTTGACGGAGTGTTCTCAAGTTAAATGTCAAATGGAGGAAATTTGTGCTGCTTCTCCTCTCATATTCTGCCTCTTTGTGTCTTGGGAGGATTTTTGAGGGGGAAAAACCTCTGAAGTATATCAACAGCAACTCATTTCATCAAAGGTAGACTTGATTGGGAAGACACATTACTCCCTATAATGGAAGAGAACTGTTTTGAAACAAATTAGAAGAGAGGGAACTTCAGCGATATTTCGAAGTTTTCAATTTCTTTTGGGCTATTATTATTACAAACCAGTTTCATTATTGACAAGTGAGAAATGAGACTAAAACCCACAAGATGAATTGAACATTAAAATTTATTTAAAAAAAAAAAAGAGTATGCTAAATGGCATAAGTAATTTGGCAAATAATTAAGCATTGGCCACTTAAGGGCAAATATTGTCAATGCAAATTTTTGGAATAGAATTTCATCTGAAAAATTAACTGTCAGTGCAGTTGAATTTAACTGCATGTTTTGGCTAAAACCTGTAAGGTCCCTGTGATCCCAGAAAGTTTCATTCACTACTAAACAGCTGCTTTCCTATATAGGAAACCATTCCAATGAAATGGCTTGACAACATACCTTTGTATGGTTTCACGTCAGAGAAGATAACCCATTCCCTGCTGGCATTTTGATCTCCATAGAGAAAAAAATGTAAAGAGCTCAGGATATGCATAGTTGGCATACCGTCACATACCTTGGGATCTATTTTTGGTGCTTTTAGATACAACTTTGTCTGTGTTACTTGTAACATTCAATACATTACATGCTGTAGGTCTGACATAACGAGTGCCATTTTAACCTCACCAGTACTTCAGGTAAATTTATTTCAGATACGCTGTGTCTGTTTTAGCTCATTATTAGGAAGGGGTAAATCTGTTATCCTTTGGATTTTGTCTGCTTCTTAGTATTGTCTTAAAGTTTACAGTCTCTGTTTCTCTCTTTCCCTCTCTCTCTCTCTCTCTCTCTCTCTCTCATTCCAATTTGATTGTTTATTTTCTGTACAGCAGCAGGCGTCAGTTTATAACCTCAGCTGCTTCTACATAAGAACTTCAGGGAAATACAAAAATCAATTCTGTTAAGCCACAACTCTTGCCTATATGACCTTTTTGCTGATAAACTCTATTGATTTCTATTGATATGAATTATAACTAATTACATTTTATGTAGCATTTGAAGCCATATTCCTTCATGCATTTATGATATATTATTGTAATATTTTTAATGGGGGTAAAACAATTGGGTTGATGATTTTGGGCATTTCTGTAGATTGCCAAGGGAAAAAACTGGGTACCTGTAGCTTTAATTTCTTAGAAATGCCATTAAGTAATGAAACACTTTTTCTACTTTCTCTCTTTTCTTATTTGCCTGCAGTGTAGGTAGTCTTCCCAAGCTTTCTATCCATTTTGGTTGTTTGTTTTGCTTAACAATTGAATGAAAAGAAGATTTGAATGATGATGTAGTCTTTATAGAATTGTAAAGCTCAACGTAGTTTGTATGGATGTAATAAGATCTTTTGTCATCATTGGATGTAAAAAAAACTTGACAGAGTTCTGGTGTCACTGTGTGTGTACATGTATTGCTATTTCACTGATAATACCAGATCATTTCAGCTTTTGCTATGCCTTTTGGCTCAATGATTGGGGAAAAAAATGAAGTCTTTAAGATGTTAAAAAGCATTGAAATGGTGTAATTTTGTTTGTAAGGTTTTAGCTGTGTCAATGGAAATTTATCAAAATCCTTCAAACCACATTTTCGGTTAAGATAACTTTTGTCTTTTGCTTCAGTGACGTATGTTGTGTGAAAATGGTTGGTACTTACTACTACAGCTTAGGGCCCTTTCCCAATGAAACTATGGTTCTACGTTGAGTGATCCCACTCTTTGAGGACTCTCGCTGAATGCAGTCAGATTAACAGGCCTCCTCCTGCCGTTGAGTAGAATACACAAAAGCACGATTAAACGAGTACGTTGGAAACAAGAGGATGGGTGTTAGTCTGTTTATCTGATTGCATTCAGCAAAAGGAAACAGGCACTGAAGGCACATTACCTGTGGGTAAGACATTGCCCTTGCTGGTGCTGGCAGAATATGAATCCAGCAGTGGATCAGCCCAGATTGTTGTTAGTCTTATTTTATTGATCCCAGCTATCGATCACCACATTAAGGCAGATCGGCAGACATGATTAGTATACTCTCTTAAAGTAGATAGGGAATTATTGCCTAAAACAAATTGTTTCAAGTCTTATAAGCCTGCAGCCTTAAAGAAGTGCTTGATATAATTTTGTGAAATGGGATGATGACATTTTTACGTATGCAGTGGGAATTTCAGAATCTAAGATTTTGCTGCAGAATCTGAAAGCAATCATGCCTGGTAAACAGTATTGGATTGCTGTGAATCACTTGTTGAAATAGACACTAATTAAAAAGAGCAGCAATTCCCGGCTAGTTCAACCCTCATTAAGTTTTCTGTCCCCGCGGATCTTGTCTTCTTGCGTCACGCCTGTCCGCTGTGATGTCAGTAATATTCCCAGTCGTAGAAGTGGAGTCGATATCAATTTTGTGTCAGGAGTCTCAGTGTAGATCTCATCTCCACATGATATTGACTTTTTTTTTCTGTTTTTAGACAGATTATTCAGATAAATTCATTTTCAGAATAGTGTTAAAGGTGAAATAAAAGAGCTTGACCTGCATGGCATTCCTCACCCTTCTCATTTCAGTGTCATTGTTTAAATGAGATGTGTTGAGTTTTTCTTTATTTAATTATATTTTTTAATACTATTATTTAAAAACAATCCACCATTTTCTGGTGCTGCCAAAGTTTACGTCTGTTTCTCTCATCTTGTCATGAAGACAGAAGTGACTTGACTAATGTTTCTATTTGCTGTTTATGTAAATAATCTCAAAGAAGCATAGAAAGGCGCAAAGAAGATCATAAGTAATGTAATAAACATACGCATATTGTGCCATATTATCCTGCTTTCTGAGAAAATATTATCTCCATTATTAATTTTCAGCCGAGAGAGTTGACTAACATCGAGGAAATGAGGGTGGGTGCCGTGACATGGCATGTGAACAGTTCAAAAAAAGCTATTGAGCCATTCACATGTCGAAAGGATGGCATTTCAGCAGACATATTTTTAAATCATCACAAGAGTTGCTGTGGCAATCCCCTTTTTGATCCAGAAAACCTGCTTGCAATTTTTCTTACTGTATTTTTATTTTTGACGACTTGAGAGAAAGACATTTGTATGTTATCTATGTGAGAGCAATGGTGACAGAAATATAGAAATATTGGCATTGGTTACAGGCTTCGTTAATATTCAGTTAATGCAAAATTGACATCATGTTGTCCTCATGTTAAGTCAAGATGGGGTTTCACTGTGACAAGGCCAAAATGAATTATATAACCACAGTAACTCATGTGATGGCGAGTGGAAGGGAAAAAAAACAAAGGGGAAAGCTTCTGAATAGACTGCTATATGTGCAAGGATTAGTAAAGCTAATTTTGATCCCATTTTTTATCCCCGCTGCTGCCATCGTAGAATAAAAACCAAGACGTCCAGGGGAAGGTTTCCGCTTCGAGGCCTTGAGGCTGATTCGCCAGAAGGGTGCAACGGGTAAAAACTGTGCCCCCTGCTTGTTTCTTGAACTGTTTTTCCACACAGTGCCTCCACTTTATATTCAGGAGAAAAAGAGAAATACCTTTTAAAAAGTTTTGGGCTAAAACGTGTACTATTATGCAGTTACAGTAAAGATAGTTTCACCTTACTGCATTACCTTCTGGCAATTTCAGAGGTATTGTCAAAACTTGTTTCAGAAATTAGTGGTGCCACTTAACCAGATCCAGATAAAATTTGTTGGGCACCTCATTTTTTCAATCAAAATTCCATGAACAAATGAAATAAACCACATTTTTTTAATGGATGGTTAACTGTGTGTTAATTCAGTCCATTGCCAGCATGTTTTGAATATAAAACTGATTTTCTGCACCGTTTTTCTTTTTCTTTTCTCTCTTTTTTTGTCATTTTCTCCTTTTTTTCTTTGTATTTATCTCCCACTGCACTAGCTTGACAGCTGCAGCTGGTATTGATGATTCAGCAGCATCATCGGTTTTCAACAAAACTTGCAGCAATCCATAAATGACGCTAAATAATGATTTGTATTGTTGTCATATTAGAAGGTGGTAGCTTTGCTCTCTGTATAGCGCAGATCTTTATAGAAACCCTTCTAGTGACGCGTGTATGACGTCCAAACTTCATAATAGCGTGTGAAGATTTTGCATACAAGGATTTCCCATTATATCCTTTGCATGGTAGTCTTAATTGTGCACGAGGAATCTAAATTGCTTCTTGGCTGATTTATTGGTTCATATAACCAGAGAGTCAGATTCTTTAAAGTCACCGACTAAAGGATTTTTTTTACTTCAAATTCTTATTTTGTATGCGTCGTTACATAAGTGTCTATTTGTGACATATAATGGCCAATATGACCCATCCAACATAGACATCTCATTTAATGCATTTTCACGTACAGATTTTGATTTGGAAAAAAAAAAGGTGGGGGGGGGGGGGGGGGGAAGTTTTAAAATTTTTTTTTTTGGGGGGTTTAGTTTTTTGC
>NW_019775572.1:174891-213000 GCF_001039355.2 Lingula anatina | reverse complement strand
GGGTGGGGGGGGGGGGGGGGAAGCTGTATAAATTTATTTGTTGTGTGGATTAGCTTTTTGCATGCAAGTGTGTATGTGTAATTTTTGTACCAAAATTACATTCGAGTCTTATTTTATCATTTGTGTTTCAATTTGATCACGCTATCTAAATAATGATCATTTCAAGCATAGCTGCCAAATTTCCCCTTTTTTCATATCGCTGAAAATGTCAAGTGTTTGGTTGATAACCATGGAGTGGCACAGAGATGTTGATTTTTATATATTTAATCCTCGTTAGTAATAGAAGGGCATCTGAGTACATAGCGATTAGTTTTAGTGTTTTCCTGATTTTATGGACAAACAACTCATGTGGTAATGCACAGGTCTTTATTCACTGCATGACAGGGGTGGATATGTAGCACAGACATGACCCCCCCCCCACTCCCACCACCACCCCCCCCCACTCCCACCCCCAAACCTGCCCCACCCACCAATCCAATTTTTTCTTTGCAGTTTTCTGCTTTTAGCATCCTCTCTCCCCCCATCCCACTGCCACTACCATCTGGTCTTGAGGCCACTAAGCCATTTCTCCTCCTTTCTTTTATAACCTAAAATCATGTCTGGTAACATCTCCCATGAATGTGACTTTAAGTTTGATCCACTATTACAAACGAGACGAGGGTAGGCATAGCAGTATTGGGGCATGATTGTTTCATAATGGATGGATATATATACAATGTGGGAATGTTTGTTACATTGTTGTTGCACTGTCGCCATCAATGCACAGGATTTGTGTTAGCACGGAGATTATTGGATGTTTTATAACTTATTGTTACTTTTTTTTGCATTATAGGCGGATATGTGGCTCTTTGAGTGTTTTGTATCGCTGTCTTTGCCTGACGAGTATCAGTCAAGTACACACTGATGCTTCTTATTGCAGGATCATTTGTCTGACACCTATTTATTGTCTATTTTAGAGTATTCTCATGTTACACTTACACTTTGTCATACAGGCAGAGCAATCACGGGAAATGCATCAAAATGCAAAACATGCAACTGCTATGAATTATGCAATCCTAAATGTTCATAGCTTGAAGGCTGTTATGTGTGTATTTTTTGTTAAGGCAAATAAGTCTTATTGCAACAATGCAGTGATTAATAATTGAGGAAATGTTTTTGAAATTAACTTTATCAGAACAAAAAATTATCCTTATTTTTATTATTATTATTATTATTATTATTACTTTTTTCTTGCATAAGCTGATATTTAATAATTTCAATTTAATGTGATGGGTATTGGAGCAGAGTGATCATAGCAATCAGTTTGTAATGCTGATAACACACACACACACACGTCGTGATCATAATCTCCATTGCATGCCACTGCAGCTTATGAGATCTGTTATTGATTGCCAGCTCAGCTCTAGGGTGGTTGTCATTGTTCTGTTACATCTTCCACATTGACCATGCTTCCTTGCCATGAGTTACACGAGGGAATACTGTGATAAGATGTATTAGATGTGATTTTTAATAAGCATTTCTCTAATTTAGAATAAAAGACATCTGTATATTTACACAAAAGAACTTCACCATAAAACCTAATGTATTACATGGATGATATTAATAATTATATAAATAATAATTATATATTAATAAAAATATTTGTTCTCATTTATTTTTTCCAAAGTGTATGGCCAAATATTAATATATTGCTATAATGACATGTAATATTCAAGCCTTTCTTATAAGTAGTCTTCTTCACGGAGATGATCTATTGAAATTGGCTCAGTTCTGTGTGTAATAGTATCTCTCTGTATTCCAGGATCCAGGAGTCCCATGTGACCCAGGCCGATATGTTTAAGTCTGCACAGCTGGTCGACTCCTTGGTGTCCCCCATCACGGCCCACGCCCCCTCACCTTTGACCTTCACCTCCACCGCTGGTCCAGGCGAGAGGAGGAAGTTTAGCCTGATTCGGGAGGAGTCTGGAGAAGAAGAATCAGAGACGGAAATGTCGGAGAAACTGGCAATGGGTGGGGTGGAACCCATGGACGTGGACTTTGATAAGAATTATGAAGTGAAAATGACAAAGTCTCTGGATGAGGTGTCCAGTGATTCTGATTCCCGGAGCGGAAGCGAAACCAGTCTCAGTCGCAAGGCTCTAGCTCTGCGTCGCCCTGTCACCAGCAGGCCCACACTGAGGTCTGTTAGCAGTTCCCCGCAGCTCCTCAACCAGATATTTGAGGAGGGAGAGTCTGATGGGGATGACGATCTAATTCAGCCGTCAGACAGTTCTCGGCCGCGTGTCTACAACACACAACACCACCACCACCCGCTGGCCTCGCCAGAGCTGCTGCGCAAACTGGGCCGAATGAAAAAGAGGCGAGGCAGTGGCCAGAGGGGAACCAGCTGCAGTAGCTCTGACGCCAGTGACACAGATGACCCAGATTCGAAAAAGAGGAAAGAGAAGCTGAAGCACAGGTTTCCCCGGAAGGACAGCAGTGATACCTCCAGTGATACAGACGGCCCTGGGGGGTTTGGGGGAGGCCCTGGGGGCCATGGAAGTGCATCTGGACCAGGGGGAAAAGGAGGGGGCAACCCTAGAAGGGACCGTAGGGATTCTGACAGGAAAGGAGGCAAGGACAAAGGTGGTGGCAGTTCTAGTAGTTCAAAGGGCTCCAAAAATTCTAAAAGTGGAAGCAAACGAGCTGAGCATGGGCCTGCCACTCTGACAGACATCCCTGAACAGCCCAAACAAGCTGCTCAGGGAAAGCCCTCAGTAAGTGAGGCTGGGAAGCAGCAACAGGCTGCAGGTGGAACAAAAAACAATCACAACTTGGACAACATACCTGAACAATCTGGGGCCGACTCCGACCAGTCTTTACCTGTTAAAGCAGCAGCTAATGGTGCCCATCACATACGAAAGTCCAGCAACCTTAGTCTGGCGTCCAACATCTCTAACCTCAGCCTCAGTAGTAGCTTAACCAGCAGGAGCAGTAAGTATGTGGTCGATTCCAACGCGGGTACCCCAAGGACTAGTCGTGACGAGGTCGACAAGGGGCACAAGATTAACGCCAGGATTATTCATGTGATTTCTCGGGAATTCAGTGACATTTACGAGCGTCTGAGCAGGGAGGGGAGCTTAAAGGAAGACAATGGGTCCATCTGCTCAAATGACTGCTCCCTCAGGAACAACAGTCAGGTGAAAAGACGCTCAAAAGAAAAAGTGAAAGTGGATATAAACAGTAATGGACTAAGAGACAAAATGGTCCTGAATGCAGGGACAACTGAGAGTAAAGGTGGCATCTCGGTGAAAAAGCCTGTGACTAAATGTTGTGTTTTGTTTTAAAAAATAAGGGAAAGGGAGGGCATCCCACTTTGTGCTATTGTTACTGATAAATAATGTAGCCTGAAGCATGGATGGAGACTTCAACATATTTTCTCTGGAAAGTCCTGACCAAAGTTCATGTTTCATATGTAGAAATATTCATTTGCAGCATAGTTTTATTGGCAAGAGTAAGGATTAGTGTGAAAAAATTAGAGTACAAATTTAGTTGATAAGTTGCCATTTAGTATTAGATCCTCTCATGCCTTTTTTACCTTACAGTTGCTGGAAAGGAGGATGGGATTTATCAGAAAAATCTGGAAAACATAGATCAGTTTTGACTTTTGTAATGCTTTGCTTTCAGATTTTGGACACTGTGGTTTGGCAAGACATGCAAAATTTTGTCTTTACAAGTTTTCCTGAACTAAGTTATCAGGTACCTTGTGTAAGTTTCTCATCTTCTCTTTTGAAGTTTCTAAATGTCCTTGAAACTTCAAGCAATGTTTATCAGTTGCATCCCAAGATGAGTTTTTTTTTTTTTTTTATATACTTGACATGCCAATTTAATGATGAGTACAAAAGTTCCAGCCTTCTTAGGTGCGAACTTATTGTGGAAAAAAAAGGATATTTCATATCATTTTACTGCTGAACATGCCAGCTTGAGAAATATAATTTCCGCCTTTGTCAAAGAACAGACTTTGTTCATAGTTCAGTCTTTTGAACATCTTACTCATCTTCAGCAATTAATAAATGTTCAGATGTCGTTATATGTGTTTTGACGACATCTAGGAAATTAGTATTTTAAACAATGTGTGTGTGATGCTGTCAGAATATTTCATGATTTTTGAAGTTTCATCAGGCATCGGGCACATGTCATGGAATTTAATTGATCTGTTCTCTGTTAATTGCATTAGGTTCATATATTTCTTTTTATTTGTAAGTAGCATAAGGTTTTTATATACATAAACAAAAATGTATGTGTCCCATTATGAGTTGGGAGTCATTAACACTGACACATATATATACAGTTCTATATATTTTAAGATAAAGTTGCAGGACATAAAACAGTCATGTATGTAGATAGGTATTAGTAATACTGTGATCTGTTAATGTGAAGCAAACTGTCAAACGTAAAGACATTTTAAAACACAGCAGTGGCATTATGAAATGTGAAATGAATTTGTGTACATAATAGCATCTGACCATTATTAATATTATTACCATTGCTGTGTCCAGTTTGTAAGGTATTGTGTCCAGTCTAGCCGGCCTAGACGTGGTCTGCAATGACCAGTGGTGTTGGAAGCTGAAGATTCCACACTTGCATGCCTCGTGTGTGTGTGTTTTGTTTTATATTAAAGCAAAGTTTAATTTATGAACTTTCTCCACGTAGTTGACAGTTGTCAGAGTCTGCTGCAGGTCATTTCTGTACATTAATACTGACATGGCATGGACTTGTGTGACCCATTAAACTGTTTCTTTTATATATAAGATATCTGTTGTATGTTTTATTCCTTCTCTCTTTATGTATGTATCATAAGTTGAATTGAACTGAAGAGCATTAGAAAACCCCATTCTTGTACAAAATGTCCAGAAATGATTTTCATGTCTTGTGGATTCCTTGGAAGAAAAACCCATCAAAAACTTACATGATGATAAGATGTTTAATAAATAATGTAGATTAAAGTCATATCGACACAGAGTTGAATGACTGATACTGACATGTAAAGTTGGGGGGGGAGAATAACTTAAAATGTGTTGATATATTACTTGATTATAAGAAATGTACATGCCTGTTACACCCAATCAACCTCCAAATATTTGTCACTAGAAGATCCATATTTCTGTTACAAATTGGTCCTTTAACTGTCAACACCTTTCACAGATTGGGACAGGATTAAAAGTGTCAACTTTAAGGTGATGAAGTTTGCAGTTAATGCAGTTTATTCATATCTAACTCATGAAGGCGAGAGAAAAATGCTCAAACTGGAAGACAAATTATACTTGCTGCTTAACTACATAAACTGACAAGACGTGAATCGGAACGCAAGAAAAGCACACGGTGGAATAAATCAATCACAAATTTTTTTCAATTCTGTGCATTTTTGTAAAGAGTCTCTAGAGCATTTGAACTTCAAAGCCAACACCAGGAAATTTCACTTCAACAAGGCAGCTGGAATGATTTCCATTTTAAAGTCATTAATTATACAAGAATGCTGACAAAATGTGAAAGGAAATAACATGTCTGGTTTGTTGAACAATTATTGTCTGCAAGAGTAACTTGACGAGAATTTCTTGACCATCACAGTTCTGCTACTTTGTTACGGTTGATACTTTGTCATAAGCATATATAAACTAATAATATAATTTCCTATATCAGATATAAAGAAAAATTATATAATAAATTGTGACCAGCTATACTTAACAAAAGACAATTTGTCCAATTATAATTTAGAAAATAAAATCATGTTTGTAAATTATAAGCACCATACACTTACACCAACTGAAATTAAAATGTAAGCAAAAAATATCATGCATTATTACTTGAATGTTTAAATATCACTAGGAAGCTGCCTTGAGTTAGCCCATAATATCTGTATCTAAGATGAATCCCACATGTCAATGTTACTTATTTTGACAATATCTTTGAATAAAACTACTTATTTTAATGTTTCATCATATTTGGCAGTGAAAACAACAAAAAACTGACATGAAACTTGTAAATAAAGTTTCTCCAAAAAAAATAATAAATAAGAACATCAAATAAAACCAAAAAAAAATTTGTTTTCTTCTTCAAACATTGGTGGTCCTGTGTTGCATAGTAGTGCCATCTACTTTACTGTCTGCAAGGGGTGGCATTGAAATTGGCGTTGCATTTAATAAAGAAACTGCTCGCCTTAACTTCACTCGGTGGGTTCTGGCAGCTTGGCTCCTCTATAAATAAACAATGTAACTCTAGAACTTCTGTTTGTAATTCAATTTTACTTCTGAATCTGTTTATAAAAGTACACATTTTAAACAAAAGCTGAATCAAAATTTGACTCCAGATTTTCCATACATCTCCATCCACTCCTCTTGTTGATTCAATGTATTTAGAATCTGTTTTAACAAAATCTGTTTTAACACATTAAAATAAACACACAAATAAAAGTTTCATGAGGGAACATACATCATTCTTCCATGCCTCTCTGTACTGAACACAGGAAGCCTACCTTATTCCTCTGCCCCTGTCTGTACTGAACACAGGGAACCTACCTTATTCCTCCGCCCCTGTCTGTACTGAACACGGAACCTACCTTATTCCTCCGCCCCTGTCTGTACTGAACACAGGGAACCTACCTCATTCCTCCACACGTCTGTACTGAACATAGGGAACCTACCTCATTCCTCCACACATCTCTACTGAACACAGGGAACCTACCTCATTCCTCCACACCTGTCTGTACTGAACATAGGGAACCTACCTTATTCCTCCATGCCTGTCTGTACTAAACATAAGTAACCTACCTCATACCTCCATGTTTGTCTGTACTGAACACACAGGGAACCTACCTCTCTCCTCCACGCCTGTCTGTACTGAACACAGGGAACCTACCCCATTCCTCCACACATCTGTACTGAACATAGGGAACCTACCTCATTCCTCCATGCCTGTCTAGCCTGGAACTCGATCCGGGCCATCTCTGTCCTGACAGTCCTTGGCAGATCTGGGACCATGGCGCCTAATACTTGTGTCAGGGCCAACACTAAGTGCTGGAAAGAATCACATGGTAAAGTTAACAAACAATGAGAAATTTACCTTATATATCTTGTATACTCTGCGCCTTTGTGCGCGTGTGTGTGCGCTCATGGCTTCTACACCAATTGTAATTCTAAGTCATCACCATGGATTACAGTGACAACAACAAGAACATTTGAGACATGATTACAGCGCAAAGCAAATTTGGCTGAACAGACATTTCAACAAAATATGACAAAATCTACTTTCCACATACCTCGCCTCCTACAAACAATAACACCAAGTCAGCAGTGTCCCACTTTGGCAGCAGACCTTGGTTATGCAGGGACAGGGCCACTAGGGCACAGTTGGTCATCACAGCTATTATCCCCATCAGTTGGAAGGCAATCTGTATAACACATGGCAGGTGGGAGGGATTACAGAATAAGTGAATCACAGGAATATTCTTGAAAAACTGATACAAATTGAGATACTTAAATTTATTTAGGCTATCAAAAAAGGGTAAAAATAAGGACAAAAATCCACAAACTGATAGCTTAAGAAGTTAATTCAGTATATTCGAACATATTATTATAAAACTGTTACAAACTGAAATGCTTAAATTAAGGTTATTCAAAAATATTAAAAAAGGAAAAATACCGAAGACAAGAATAAAGATAAAGAAAACAATAATATTAATAATAAACTGTCCATCTTCCCCTAAACTGTCACGTACCTGCCATGCACCAATACTGGCGGTGGGTTGAGAGAAAGGACGCTGAAACACTTTGCAGAGTTTGAACGAGTCTGTTCTTATCTCGGTGACATTGTTGATGAAGGCCCAGACTGCTGCAAGAGGATAGGCGGAAGAGAACAGCACCACGTAGCCAAACTGAATAAACATCTCCAGGTAGTCATCCATGGTGCCCTGAATATGAAATAGATTCAATTTGAATCTTAAGCTAAATTTGTACTGCTCACAGCAATAGCAAAGTAAATATTGTGACACTAGTCCAGCTTTATTCTGTTCTTATTTGAGGGGTGAACCAAACTCATAATTCATACAAAAAAGTGAAAAAAATATTTTCTATCGTTTATGAGTAAAGCACACATTTATACAAAAATCTATTTCAAGTTAGCAAATCAAAACTGACATTTGAACAAAACATTTTTTTCTGAAATCGAAAAAGATACATAAATTTTCTATTGTTAATATCAAAACCAAAGTTAACTGTTCTCCAAACTATTCTCTCTTTTTTCCAGAAAACTGAAATGTCATACAACAAAGTAAAGAAAATATTACATGTTCTATTTTCTGTCATTTATCAATAGTAAACCACACACTTACACAAAAATCTGTATTAACTAAACATATCAAAACTGACATTTCAACAGGCCAAAACATTTTTCAATTTTAAATTTTTTCCTCTCTTGAGTTTTATTTTCTGCTTACTTCGTAGGTTTCCATCTCGCCCTCCACCTCGGCCTGCTTTCTGACCTCCTTGCTGATGATATCAGTCACATGACTGCTTTCATCACTGTCGACTTTGGCATCTTTATCTACGAGGCTCTCTCTTCTCTCCTCAGCTTTGTCCATTTTATTGGACTTGTACCTAATTGTGGAATGAAACAATACTAGAGATGAAGTTACGAAATTAATTATCAATGAAAAGTGGCAACAAATTTACTTATACAATCAATAGCTCAACTGATTTTAACCACATAAAAGGTGGTTTAAACAGTTTCACAGATATAACTTTTTTTTACTGGCGACCAGAATTTGCTGGTCCAGGAGTGTTATCCACAAATTTAAGCATTTAATAAATTAATTTTTATTCATTGGTTTTGATTTTGTAGTCAAAATAGTTACCACTATATTAGCTAAGAATGTCCGAGTTCCAAAATCATCACTATTTATCTGACACTATTACATTACAATGGAACATTCCAGTGATAACATGGCAGGTTAAAAAATGATGCTCCATCACATTCTGACATCTTAGATAAGAATACTGTTCTACCTGAACATCAAATATGGAAGGAGGGATTCCTGAATTTGTCCTATTACTTGCTGTATGATCAACAGAAGTGCCAAGGACTGAAACAGAAACTTAAACACGTCACCTAAATTTCTCTTTGATTATAAATAATATTTAAAACATGACTGTGTTGTTTTACTGCACAAAACACATACAGTAGTGCATTTCTTTTAAATCATCTCAACTTAAGACTTGAACATGTACTTGTGATATAAATTAACTTCAAATCTATATTCTTCTCTTTTCCAACTGAAGATATATCAAAGAAAAATTATTTTACTTACACTCCTGAGTCTAGGAATATCTTGCATATAGAAAGCTATGTAAAACAACACCACAAAACAGTTGACAAAATCAAACTGGAAAAGACAGAAAATGGTTAAAATTTCTTTCTGTTTTATTACAGCAACAAGCAAACTACATAGTGTTACACCAATGAGACTTTGGAAAACATTTCTTTAAATCATCTCATTAAATTTCTTTGTAGCATTACTAGCCTGGGTGAAGTCTTTTTTTTTTTAATCTGGGTGTGTTATTTCACATTTGACAAATAAGACAGCACTAAAAAACAGTATCACAGAATGGTAACTTCACATATCCCATAATGAGATCTTCACATATCCAATAATGGCCACTTCATACAGGGGCAGATCCAGAGATATTTTCTGACAGGCTTACAAATCATCTTTATTGATCCATCCTCCATTTTTGACTGTCTTCCAACAGAAAAAAATTAAATACCCTTCAATGTAAACTCGAAAATCTGACCGTCTTCTAGAAGACCCAGAAGACGACCTAAATCTGCCCCTGTCGCATACCCCAATTAGAAGAAAGTCTATGACAACTTTTATCAGGGTATACAGGTTATGACACAATGTCTTACCAAAACTAGCTTGATAATCAGGTGGTTATCATAAGCAGACTGGAGTCTGTGATTTTCTGAAAAAAAAAATCATCACACTGAAAAAAATTTAAAAAAAAAAAAAAAAAAAAAACAACATACTGATTTTAATAAGCTTGTGATCTAAAACTAATTTTTCTTACTTATGAACTATCCAAACTACTAAGCATTCTGATATAACTGAATTCAAAAGCCAACCCACAGCACAGACAGCTGACACACAGCACTGACGCACATCTTGAAAACGGGTATTGTGGTCCAATCTACCGGTGAATTTGGTATCATTCAGTGCCGAGTCTGGTAGCTGGGTAGGCCTGTTACTCCTCATTCTCATTGAAACTATCAGTCTACGTAGATCAATCCAACTCTATGGGGACTCTCGCTGAATGCAGTCATTTTAACAGAGTAACATGCTTCCTCCTGGCATTAAGTAGAATACAGAAAAACTGGTGATCATACGAGCAAATCAATTACAAGAAGAGGTGTGTTAATCTGTTAAATATTCAGCGAGAATCCCCACAGAGATGGATGGATCTATATGTACGTAGACCAATAGTTTCAAGGGAATGAGTCCTTACTCTAGTCAGTCACAGAATCATCAAATCCATTACAAATCTTGAGAATGAATTTTTTTCCAAAATAAGTATAACACTGTTATACACTGTTATTAACAGCAACCTCTTATTCCTCATCTCTTTCACTTACCAAAATCATTCAGCGCCTTTGCTATCTTTCTGTAGATGCTGTTCATCACAACAATGGCCACACTGTACAGGAGACTCGGCACCAGAACCAGCGCCTTTGTCCATAATGTCTGCCACTCGGCATGGTACACCTCGGCCTCTATTTGAAACCAGAAATACACCAGCATGACCCCAACCGCAAACAGCAGACAAGAAAGGATGATTGGTATGGTGATGCAATAGAACCTTAAAACACGCTTCCACTTTGGGTAGACAGGCTCGGGGCGGCCCGTCACCTTATTTATGCCCATTTTACCAAAGTACGCTGCCCTGCAGTCCTCAAAGTGGACTCTGTCCAGAGTTCCCCATTTGAAGGCGAATTCTGAGGCCTTCCTCTTCCAAACTTGTAAGAATATGGTAGCCCAGACTACATTAAACACTGCAAAAAGTGCCAGCCGATTTATGTCCTGCCAGGCAACAAAGTAATACATGAGACCCAAAATGGCCGGTGGGATAAGAGCCATAGTGTAAAAGCCAAGGAAACCAAAGTACATTGCAATGGTTTCTCCAAAGTAGGTACGAATGTCATCTGGAAAATAAAGAAAGTTATGTTAAAATATGACAATGATAGTGATGTTCAATGATAGTATCTATTTAATATATTTCAATAAGTAAAAAAAATGATACTTTTAGAAATTTCTATTGTACATTCAAATTTATCTTATATATGGGATATAGATCAATTGCTTGTATAGAGCAAAGTTCTTTTGACTTACTTCAAGTCTGAGGTTTGTTGACTTGCATATGGGCTTTGATATTTTGACCTACCTACAAGCTGAGGTCTGTTGTCCTACCTTTGACCTAAGGTGTGCTGAACTACCTATGGGCTGAGGTATATCGACCTACCTACCTACCTACCTACTGAGGTTTGTTGACCTACCTACATGGCAAGGTTTGTTAACCTACCTTTGGGCTGAGGTTTGTTAAACTACTAATGGATTTTGATATTTTGACCTACATTACCTACAAGGTGAGGTTTGTTGACCTACCTACGAGCTTAAGGTGAGGTTTGTTGACCTACTTGTGGGCTGTTTGTTGACCTACCTATGGGCTGAGGCTTGCTGACCTTATTATACCACTCTTCTCCAAGCCTCTTCAGGACATCTCTGTCATGGAGGGGATATAGTTTATGTATTACAGCATCATTCAGTAGTTTTCTTACTAAAAATTCAAGGAATGCATCTCATGAACATACATGCATTTCTTTCATCACTGTGATTGTTATAAACAACTTATACATATGCTAGCAGAAACAATGTAATGTTCTGATTTTGCAAAATAAAACCATTAGAAAGCTGTATTATTTTCTCTCTCAAAGCAAAAACTCAAAACAAACAATAATTTTCAACAGTTGCAGGATCATTAACAATTATAATGTGTTATTATGGCCCATCTAATCCATTCCCAGTGTGGCCTCACCTATAGACTGTCCTGGGTACAACTTTTTCTTCAAATACCCTGGGACATGTTTGTCTGAATCTGAGGCACGGATCTTCTCCAGTTCATGGAGGATGATCTGCTGCTTTTCAGCCAAAGTCAGAAAATTTGCCAGATCCCCTGCAATAAAGCAATAAAATGAGTTCACTGAAAAGTCGAGGACATCTACAAAATGTCTGTCCATTTCTTGTCAGTTAGAAAGTGGCATTCTCAATTACCTCAATAATGAGAAAAAAAATTAACACTTTTCAGAGGAAGTGAAACAATTTTAAACTTAATAAATGTGTGCTACAAATAAGAATCAATATGATGATATTAAAACTGAGCATTAGCAAAGCAAAATTTGATGTTTTCTCAATACAACTTCAAAAACCTTAGTCCATTTGGACTTACCAATTAAAGAAAACTTACAATAAAAAGAGTTCTACCATAAAATATAAAGCAGGGCAAAGATAATCTTAGCTAATTTAAAAGCAAGTTGGGTAGACATTAAAAGCTAGGCCATTGCTGTAAATCTTGTGCTTTCTTGATTATGAATTTGTCAGCAACCTGAAATTTGTCCCAAATGTTGTGACAGTCTGCCCTAAAATGGGCTGAGACAGAATGCTGAAAATCGTGGGATGCAAGCTGTAAGCTGAGACGCCTGTGCGAAATCTAATCCAATCCAGACAGAGGCTATGAGGGCAAGCTGACCCAAAAAGTAGCAAGACTGCCACGTTTTACATTGCAGCTAATCAACTTTTGGAACATTAGTATTATTTTACTCTAATATTAGTAAGAAATATAGACACAGGTTAGATAATCATGACTAAGGTTGAATATGTAAGTATGGTTTTGTACAGGTTTGGAAAGGTATGTAGACATGATAATAACCAGATTAAAACAAGATGTGTCAAAACGTACGAGTATATGCTTTTATGCTTTACTTACTAATAGAAAAGGAGTTAATTTTCATAGAAAAGGAGAATTTTGTTAATGAAAGAACATAACAATTTCTACAGTACAAAATCTTCAAGCAGATTGGCTATTCCAAATTTCAACAAAGATAAAGAGAATAAATATGTATGCCTATTTGGTGCATCTCAGCAGGTTAATAAGATGATATTCTACCACACATCAGTAAGAATGGCTGCAATTGAAAATCAGTGAAATCTGCAAGAGGGGGTATTTTAGTGATAAAGAAATCACAGCAACTGATCAACTGGCTATCACACATGGTCACCCAGGTTTACCTTCCTATTGCCAACACTTCCTGGATAATGTAAAGCAGATATATCACATGTGAAGTTTCAAGGTGATTTTAAACATTCAAACTCTGCGGATATCATTTTATAAATATTCTTGTTTAGTTGTGCTCTAATAGCACAATGATAAATGAAAAAAGAAAAATAAATAAATAAATAAAAGTGTCTTTCTGTCTCTCAGTCTTTCTGACAATCCATCTGACAGAGTGTCCGTCTGTCTGTTTGTCCGTCTGTTTGTCTGTCTGCCAGTCTGTTTGTCTGTCTGTCACACATCTTAAATAACCCAACATTCCACAGACCCAATCTAACTAGCTGTAACCCAGTGTACAAACCTGACTTCTTAAACTGACTAATCTCAGCAATGGTAATCTCCCTCAGCACCCCTGCACTGTCCTCCTTCTTGATCTGCATCAACTCTGCCGCCTCCAGCAGACGGTCCGTGCCGGCCCCAATATGGAGGATCACCTCCTGGAAATTAAAGCAAATGGCCTCTTTAATACATTGCTTGGCTATGGGTGATGTCTAAGACTGCACTCCCACAGATTCAGATCGATCCATCTAGATTGACCTAACTCCCTGGGAGTTCACCCTAAATTGCTGTCAGCCGAGCCCGCACGGTAGTTAATTACCCCCTTACAGCTTTAATAGGCGGGCAGACATTAAAGCTGGCTAAGCTGACAGTAATCTAGTGAGACTCCCCACAGGGATAGAACAATCTAAAATCTGTGGGAATGGGGTCTAGAACATGATGAAATTCTCAGTCCTATGGACCATGAATGATAGCATTTTTCTAAAACTGGTACTAAATCGTATTCAGTCCAAGGGACTTGGACAATAATTTTTAGAACTGCCATTCTGAATTTACTGATAGTCCGACAATAATCCTTCAGTTTGAAAAATTTTCAGAACTGCTGTTTGTCTGTTTTAAAGGGTTTGCTATATATGTATGGTAGCCTAGCCTTAATGTTATTTTTTTAGTTATCACATCTTGTTCACATTGTGCAGGTCTGCTAGAAAACCTTTCTCATGTCAATAACCTGGTTGTGTCTGTTTACTACAGAATATGCCTGCAGTTCAGCGCCCCCTGCTGTCCGTTGTGCGTGGATCTTGGCGATCATCCACTCTATGGCTGCTTGAGGAGCATCAGTGACAAACTCCAGTACGCAGAGGGTGTGAAAAGGTTCCACTGGGGGGCTGGACTCGCGGCCACCATGGTGAGAATTCATGGTTGAAGTTGATTCTTGCTGCCTGGGCTACGGAAGCTTGGAGTATTTCATTCAGGTTTCAGTTCCTCAGTATAGTTGACTAACTGCATCAACACCTGCAATAAAACATCCAATATGAAGTTATAAATATTCACAGTTGATCAATTCAGAGTTCCATATTATGGCTGAAACTGTATGATGTCCTATGTTTCAGCTACAATTGGATTAGCTCATATTACCCTGATATTTCCATGGGAAATGCCAATTTTGCCAATTCGAATGATAAATGCAAATAATGAATATTGTTCTTGTCATAGTCTATGATATACAACCCTTCGGGGACTTAATTAAATAACGTAGAAAGACTGTCGATCTTCCTAACCATCAAGGATAAATACTCACAACTAAAAAGATCAGGAGAGTTTATTGAACCAAAAACTTACAAAATGGCGGTCAAAGAACTTTCATGGCCTTAGACCTCCCTAACCATCAATTAACTAAGATAAATACTCAAAACTCAAAAAATATCTTAGAGAGATCATTGGATCAGTAAATCACAACATGTCAAAAATCTTCCATGGCCTACAGAGACTGTTATTTAACAAAATTAACTGGTAAATGGAAATTACAATTGAACAGTTCATGGCAATGTTAAGTATCATGCATTTTTATTCAATAGAAAACAAGGCCATAACAAGGCATAACTTTCTGATGGGCAGTTTAGAATGAGTTATAGGTCGCAAGAGCTACTGCGCATTAACTCTATGGGGAATCTCGCTGAATGCGATCAGATTAACAGACTAATATGCCTCTTCCTATCCTTGAGTAGAATATAGAAAGGCTGGTGATTATAAGAGTATATATTAGAAACAAGAGAAGGTATGTTAGTTTGTTATTCT
This sequence comes from Lingula anatina, assembly GCF_001039355.2. Next base: position 197,515 of record NW_019775572.1, on the reverse strand, counting down.
GATTGCATTCAGCGAGAGTCCTGTTGAGTTGGTATGTATAAGTTTGATCGACAAAATTTATTGTCAATGGTCCCCAATAGAGGAATTACCATTAGTGGGTGTTGCATAATCACTACAATCCTTGGCAACTCCCCATGAAGCCTAAAGAACAACCGGAGTCCATAAACCTAGAGCCGAAGCTTATAAATGTCAACTCAAGCCCTTCAATCAGATTATTATTTCCTATACTTCAAGCTGGTATTATTCACAAGTCAATAAGACTGATCCCTCAGACCATTATGCCTTCTCTCTGTGTGTGTGGAACGCAGGTTTTCGGATTGAATATATAGTTATGAAACATTTGTTGCCTTCTGATTGATGAACAGTTATTTGTACTTACAAGCAAATAGTTACATGTACATGTGCCAGCGTCGTTTTGGTCATACCATCATGATGTAATACACTGAGAAGCACTCCGAGTGTGAAACATGTGTCAGCACATTCTCTTCATCACACACCTTACATTCATTAGGGGAAAAAAAGAAGTCCCAATTATTCCTTATTTGAACCCCAGGTGGAGATAAGTATGAGTCTTAATAATATTGGACATGATCATAAAAACTCAGCAGGCCCTTGGACAATAACCCATTCACTTGGGGATTGGTTGAACATAATAAAGAATTACAGACCCGTACATGTGCAGCACCAGTTGTATTAGGTGGGGATAAAGGCCAAGAAGAGTAAAGTTGGGTTTCTGCTCTTGGATATTCCAGAAAATTACCCATATGCATTTAAAAATTTCCACTTTTCAACTCATTTACCTTTTTAATATTATTTATAATTTTAAAATATTTTACACAATTTCACTTATTCATCTTTTCAGAACTCAAAACCACTTCCTCAAAACATTATCACTTGAGCTACGGGATGCAACTTACTGGCACAAACATTCCTTGAAATAATGGACTTCGTAGCTGTATCCAATTATCATTTTTTTTCTTAATGACTGTCCAGAGAAAACTGACCTTTTTCACTTATTCATCCTTAACACTGTAGGTATAATTAATGCTTCTTCTGCATCACTTTAAAAAATTTTGTTTGGAATGAATGAAAACCAATTTCTTGAAATGACAGGCATCCATGACCTTGAATTTGGTTCTTTTTACAACTCGGGAAAAATTTAGTGGTTTTTTATTTAGACAAGGCACATTTCAGTCATACATTGCCAACAAATGCTTCATTTGTTACAAAAACATCCCTAAAGGTTTCACCCATTCACTGTTTTTCCAATATACTGTAAGTTCTCATGACCAATTCCCATAAGAGTAAATGCTTAAACCGAAGTGATATAATTGCCATCAATCCATGAGCGAAGAGTGTTTAAACCAAGAATTCCCATGCCTGGTCTTAAGCCCCATAGCAAACAAAGCCTGCCTGGAGTTGATTCAATGTAATAAGCTCAAATCGTGTCTTTGGACGCTAAGTGTCAGCAAGTGGTGGACGCCACATAACTTACTGCTCACAGCAGTTTCTTCACAAGAGTTTTATGCCTGAGCATAATCAGCACATTCAAATACTCCCACAACTGGTATGTGTTCATTCTTACAAAGAATTCTGAAGCAAACAGAACACAGAAGTTTGGGATATTTGGACAGAGAGAACTGAGGGATCCGTGGTATTAAAACCATTGTGTAACTTGATACCATTTATCTTTAAAAGGTGAGTTGAAAATACAAGCCGTGTGCATGTCGTTCCTTTTAATGTATTTAGAAGATATCATAAGGCTACTATGTGTCAGAGGATTTCAACTGAGGTAGGAATTATGAACACAATAAACCAAAAGTTTAGCAGTGTACTTGCTACTTTAAAGATTTCCTACTTGAAATACTTGAAAAAATGAGAGAGAGAGAGAGAGAGAGAGAGAGAGAGAGAGAGAGAGAGAGAGAGAGAGATTTCCAAATCAAAAAATCAAAAAAGGAAAAAAAACTGCCAAAACTGAATGCAACATTTTAGATTGTGACTTATCATTTTCTGTGATATATATAGAAAAAAAGATAGAAAAGGGATGAGCTTGGGTTAATAACCTTTATCTGATAGTGTGCCTCCAAATAGTTCATATACATTCCCCATGTCCACCTGAGCAAATTCACAGATAAAACCAAGAACATTTTCCTCAAATTGAATCATAAAGTACTAGTAACTACATGTAATCCATAAGAATTAACTTCCTTTAACTTAACCTTAATGTGAATTCAATTCTCATGGTGATTGTGTGGTGATAATGTTCACCCACGCTGCTATGAACTGCCATCATACCTTTCCACATCTTGCATACCTATGGGGCAGATTCACCACCACACCAGAGAACTGAAATATTTACAACTTGACAAGGTAATGATTTAAGATATATCTGTCCTCACAAGAGGAATGTGATGTGTGCTATTGAGTAACTCTAAAGAAGATCTATCTAGAATGGCAGAGTTCTGAAGGGAAATTAGCTAATTTTCTGACAAAATACTTGGGTTGGATGATCTGCTATATGTGAGCTGGCTGGCAGGTCACAAAATGTAAACAACTTACAAGTAAACTGTAAACAACTTACAGGTAAACTGTAAACAACATGAGAACAACACATTATGTCCAGTCCGACCACTAACGTAATCAAGTGAATTGTATCACATCCGCTATACCTAAATATTATACTGAGCATGAGAGCACAATGCCTGCTGATCATTGACAATTTCATGCACGTGTTTGTGCGTGCCCATGCTTGTGTGTGCATGCCTGTTGTGCATGCTTGAGCATGTACATGTAAGCCTGGGTGCTCATGTGTACAGTCTTGTTATGTTTACTTCTAATAGTGAGGATATAGCATAAAAAATGCAATGCAGATAATTTAAGTCATGTCCCAAGCTGATACAGGGAGAATGTGGTGGTGGTGGTGGTGGTGGCTGGGAGGGGGGAGGGGCAGGAGACCCTCCCCCCTTCTTTGTAACCTGGATTCTCCAGAATAAACACAATATCAATAAATATGTGCTATCCTTGCCTTAGGTTTTATACAACACCACAATAAGCTCAATTTACAGTAACAGTGATGCTGCAACAACCAAATAATCATTATGTGGGATCACCAAACTCGATCTGTTAAGTTCTTAATTAAATTCTGCATACTCCGATAATCTGCTGTCATGAATCTGCTTCAGCTGTAGTTCAATCAATAGGCAAATACAATGCAAATGTTCTCACTCTTAATATGTATGTCTTTCTGATATATTCAGTCACTGGTTGTGAAATACATGTCTGAAGAGCAAACTAAAACCTAAGTATGCATGCCTGTGGCCAGCAATTTCAAAGGGAGGGGGGGGGTCTTTATTCTGAAAAAAAGCTAACTTTTACCCTCATGGTTGACCCAACTTGAAATATGGCATAAAACTTTATAGAGAACCTTTTCTGGCCTTTCCTCTTTGCTAACAGACCTTCCGCACAGTGGCACATCAGCAATAGGGAAATTGAAAACTACTGAAATATTTCTCTTCCCAAATCGGGTGTCATCACTGCAGGGCAAACTGCAACCAAGACTAAGCAATTGTATATATTCTAAACTAAAAGTCACTTTCTATCCAGCAGAGAAGGAAAACAATTTAGAGTTTTACACTTACATGTACTTGTGAATTTTAAGCCACATCTATGCGAGGGCCAATGGCTGGCTGCTCTGTGCTGTCACTGCAGGGCTAATGGGAGCCTCTAATGATTTAATGTCTTTCTGCAGGTAGCATTTTGCATATATATGGGTTGCATACATGTGTGTTTTCATATATGATAATTGGTCATTAATCACAGGAATTACACTGTCAGTATTATATGAAGTCCCTCCATTTCCATTACACTTGATAGAGTCATTTTTAAAAGTGCTATACTTATAAAAAAAATGCAATTATTTCAAACCTACTAAATCAATTTCCATAAGCTTCACATTTATTTATTATTTGACAAAATGTTTTTTTTTTTTTTATTAATTTGTTTGTATTTAAGTGTTGAACTTTTCCTCTCAATATTTTCAGGCTGCCTCATGTACTCAAACTTCCCACTCATCCTTATTCTCCTCCTATATACCACAGTGGCAGAGTCCACTTGTCCCGCTGAATGCAATTGTAACACAATCAACAACAATGTCACCTGTGTATTCAACAAAACAGATCTCACCATCCCAGACTCAATCCCTAATGCCACCAGGGTGCTACAAGTCCAGTTCTTGAACCCAATGCAAACCAGACAGGCAGCATTGCAGCAAAGTCTTTTTCCGCCGCCATTATTCAACCTCAAAGAGTTGGAATTGAGGAACACTGGAGGAACGCTGGATATTATCCACCCTGTAAAAAACTATGCTTTTCAAAATCTGAAAGAACTTCAAAGACTAACGATCACCAACAGTTCTGTCTTCTACATTGAACCAAAGGCCTTTCAAGGACTTGATAACTTGAAGGTACTGGACCTGAGTTATAACAGACTACACAATGACATGACTTCACCGCCATTTCATGACCTCGTAGATCTGACAACGCTGGTTTTGTCGGGAAATTTACTCACACAAATTGAGAATAATCTGTTTTCCAACCTGCCTACTCTTGAAGTTTTAAACCTTGAAAATAACAGAATTCAGAACATTTCTATGGACATTTTACTCCATCAAAGTCAGACTCTTGAAAAGTTGGACATCAGTGGAAATCCACTGAAAGAGTTCGATTTCGAAAACCTCCAAGTTCTGCACAATCTGGAGTACTTGGACTTGTCACAAACAGGCATCAGTGACATTCCAAATTTTCTACACAACCTGACAGCCATGCCCAATTTGGAAACATTAGACCTGCGGTACAACAACCTCACCAAGTTGACACGTCAGGATGCAGACGCTTTAAAACGGAGACAAATCAAAGTGATCTTCACTGGGAATCCATGGCTTTGCGACTGCTACATACGTCCACTATGGGAGAGGCTGAAAGAGAACAGCAATTTGGTATATGGAAAACCCTACTGTGCATCCCCAGCCTATGTAAAAGGTCGACCAGTGTCCTCTCTCCAACAGTGGGAGGTTGCAAACTGCAACATTATGGCAGGGCGTGCTGTAACTGATGCTGTGGATACCAGCGTTGGTATTATTGCTGTTGCTGTATCATTATTTTTCATCCTTGGAGCTGTCCTCATTTACACAGTATGGACTTTTAGAAAGACAACAATGTCTCAGACCAGTGAAAAGAAAGAGCATTTTCACTTATTTGGTGCACAGCCTATTGGACAAAAATTTGATAGCAATGCGACAGGAGATTCCTCCCTCCCTATCCTGTCATTGCTTAATTCTGAAACTGATAACCACCTCAACACTATGGTGGCAGACTCAGAGGTCATGCATCAGAACACCAACACTGAAGAAGCTAACATTCCTTCTGATTCTAATCCTGCAGAGACTGAGGAAAGTAATAACAATCAACCAGAGACAGAAACCGTGTTTCAAAACCCTGTATATGAGGGGCAAGCAGAAAGTGCTCAACAGTTTGTGGAAAATAACCCTGTTTATGAGTCAAGTCAAGGCAGTTCAAGTCAAGTCCACAGGGCATCAAATGGTAATCCAAAAAACACTGGAAATGGAACTTAATTGATTGTAGCATGCCCATAAAAGACCACTTTCACTTTCTACAACATTTTGTTTAGTATTTGCTGTACATCCAAGAACAAAAAAAGAAAAATATTTGACTTAGAGTCCACTTGTATCACACATTTTGTATGTTTAACTACTTTTAAAACTTTTGATGAAACACAAATATCGCATCTTGTCTACAGTATATCAGATTTTTATGTAATCATTGTATTAAACTTCTGGTGCATATTCGGATCATTGAATGACTTACATAATTCAATTTTACTTGGTAGTTTTTACAAAAGTACTAAAATACCATTCAATACTGTCACTCAGTCAAAACTGCATAGAATCCCTAACAATGTTTTCAATGGTGATGTTTAAAAAGTTACTTTTAGTGTTGCTGCATATTCATCAATACAAAAAAAAATAAATAAATAAATAAAACAAAATTCCATAATGTAGTAGGCATTTTTTTCTAATCAGCATTTGCTGTTCAATGCAACTTTGTGTCTCATGTACATAAAAATTTCATGTCATCTTCATGCACATTGAACAATAATGCTCAGTTTAGAATATTTCACAATAAATGTATCCAACGTGTACATTGATTCAACAACTGTGATTTTTTCATAAAGTTTGCCAAGTTCAGCAAGAACTCTACATTGTGCTGTAACCTTAAACATATGAATATAAATAAACCGTCATTTGTCATTTGTGCAGTCATATTTTTTGTGTGTGTGTGTGTGTGGGGGGGGGGGGGAGCTTTTATCATTTTTGGCGACACTTCAAGAATACCAATAAAGATCAAGGTGCCTCAATTGTTTATCATCAATGACATCAATCTGAAATGAGTTAAGCTTGTGATCTTTTCTCATTATCTCAATACAGGGGTAATAGTATTCTCCTATATTTAATTACAGTGAAAGATAAAGCCATGAACCATACAATATGTTCTGAAATTATAGATAAGAACAATACCAGCTTCGTCTTACGTTCACCATCATTATGTATAGTTTATATCCATTGGTAAAGTGGCGATGATGAAATGTCCGAAACCATGTAACACTGAATTTAAACTAAAATTAGTACTTACATGTAGTAACGTTAAATATAAAACTCAAATAACTAAAACAAAACTGAATAAAATATTGTTTATTTAAAACCCATGGGTATAGCAAGTGCACAGAGCTAAGACTTACCTACTCGTTAACCTTTTTCTACATGCCATACACGTCAACAACGATTTCTGATACCCCACCCTGATATTGATACCGTCTTACGACTTTACACTGCCTAGCGTCAGTGGCCTAGCGTTGACAGCAGGGCGCTGCCATTTTGGTAAATACCGCAGCAAATTGTTAAACAACATATATAAGCAATTCTGTCCCAACATGCAACCAGAGTTTAAAAGCATTTTTATCTTTGATATATTTTTGGAATTAAAACCCTCAGACTGGGGCTAGGTAATGCTCGTCACGGAACGATGCACACCAATGACGTCCAATTAAACTGCTCCATTTTTGTCAGTCCGTACCACAGACAGGATCAAAATACAGGTCAGCTGTGTTTATGTAAAGAAAATCGTTGTTCGAGGCACTAGGGGTCGCGCAAAAATAGGAGCTAAATGCAGCAACTTCGATTGTATGGGCTCGCAGAATTCCTCCGGTCGACGTAGAATGTCTGATCGAAATGCAGGACAAAGATCAGGTGCGGTAGGCGATGGCGATTCGTCTTCAGCCGCAGGAGGACGAGAGGAAGACCCTGATTTGGCCACCATTTTGTCATATTTAATTCGAAGGTATATAAAATAGTACCGCAAAACTCACAACTGACAGCGATAAATTCTACCAAAATATAAACCAAGGGATGCAGATGCGTTATAGAAGATACAAATCCTATGTTGTCAGGTTGTCACTGTCAGGGCATAAATAGTTTGGCTAACAACCTCGGGTCAACTGCACCCTGACACCTGCTGGACATGGCCCAGCGTGACTCAGCTGATATTATGTAAACAAACATGAGATCAAGCTGTGAACTCTGCCTTCTAATATTATCATCCTTTGGATGATGTTTAGAAATGTTAATTTTGCTATCGCTGAATGCTATAGTGCATCATTAGAAGCCTTCAACAGGGGACCTGTTTATATTCTAGATATTAAAAAAAACCACTCTGAAATGAGATTTTTGAATAAATAAATCAAATGTTCATTTGAATATTGCACAGCCCATAAAGACTTCAGATTTGCTTTTATTTCTTAATTGGTTTTGCCTTAAAATGAGAAGTTGTTGGCTTCTAGTTTCTTTAAAATTTGGCATGATGCATTTTAATTATATCATGCACCTCAGTCCTGTATTGCTTTTGTCTCCTATCCTGAAAAAAGGTATTTTAACTCACCTAGTAAATCCATTGCTTCAAAAAAAAAAAGTGAAATACCATTTACATTAAAGTGAAAAGAAAAAAGAAAGATTAAAATGACTTTCAGAATGACAGTTTATGGTATCTGATCGGGATCAAACAACGCATAGATACAAAAGCACAAAAGATCTTTTACAAGACAACTTTGAATAACTGTTGTAAAAAAAATCTGCACTTTCACTAACGCTTACATGCAGAAAATTGGGAGGTTATTTTCCATGCGCACAGTTAAAGAAGGCCTCCTTAGAGACATGTTTTGTGTGCTTCTAGTGGCCAAGTCAGGATCCTCCCCTCCACTGGGTTTGGTGCTGATGATGATGATGATGATGAAGATGATGATGATGATTATATGATTTCATCACAAACGGCTGTTGTGCCAGAAGGTAGCAAAATCAAGGTCCTTTCCACTTTGAGGAGTATATTTTAGCAATACAGTCTGTACCAGTACTCATTGAGAGATAATATAACATATATTTGCACCACAGGGGGATTTAATTCCATTTCACAAGTGCACCAGTTACTAGCAGTTTAGTTCAGTTCAGTAGCTGTTGCTAAAAGGTTAAGGTGACTCTTATTTGATTACGTAGCTGTTGAATTGTCAATCTTTCTTATTGTTTCAGTACAGACTGTAGCACTATAGTATACATCTATACTGCGAAAAGGGCTTAAAATGAAGCAATGTTATGTGAGGAATTTGCCATACTGACATCCTTATTGTATAAAGCAGAAATTAACTAATTTTGTTTATAAGATAACATTGAATGCATGGTATTGACGGGAAGGAAAAATTAATGACTTACTATATTTCATAATAATCATATCTTATTTTCTTTTCAGCTGAAGAAAATCCTGACACAAACACCATAGATGTAAGTGTGATGCTTGTTTCCTTTAATGGTATATGTTCGGTTGTTATATTAGTATATTGAATTACTTTTGTTATTCTCAAGTGGAAACATAGAATTATATTGAAATATCCAAGTTATAATATTTTGTATACATTTCTTTTTAGAGAAGTGAGTTTCGACAAGAGGTTCTCCTCCAGTCCGAGGGCTGTTTGAACTACAATGGGGCCTTATCTAAACCTTCTATTGTAAACATGGTGCAGAGGGTGGGTATCTGGTACCAGTTTTTACAAAAAGTCTGAAGTTATGGTGCTTATATAAATTAAGACGCATTTTACAGTTGACTATGTAAAGTTGTCTTTGTTACATTGGTCTTGGAGCATTTTATAATGTAAAATGTAGTTGTGATCTTATTGGCTTGGCTAGTCTAAAGTTCCTGGGCTTAAGATTTTATCATTTTATGTTTAATACTATTTGATTTAATTAAAACCACTAATTCAAGCCATATTTGGTCAATATTAGAAGAGACAACATTCTAGTAAAAGAAATAAATTATTTATTTTATTATTTAAGAAAATCATAAGATTATTTTCGTTATTATTATTCTCTGAGAGTGAACAAGTGCACATATGCATGTACTTACCTGACATCAGAAATGTTTTATATAACACAAATACTCTGATAAAATATTTTAATGAAAATTACTAGTAATGAGGCAATGATTGCTTGTTTCAGCGTGAAATAGGATTAATGAACGGAAGCAAGAGTTTCACTAGGGCAGACTGTTGTGTGGCTATGTCAAAGTATGTATTAAAATTAAAATAGCAGCACCATTATTAACTTGCATTTTGTGATAGTGATAGTGAAACTCTCCTTATTATTTGCATAAATAATTATAAGTGGAATTAATTTATCCATTTTTATATGAATAGAAATGTTTTTACAACTCTCTCTGTTCACAAATTATGTATTTTTCTAGCCCACTGATATCTTGAGGTTACTTCAAATGTGTACAAAATCATGTCTATATAGCTGATAGAAGAAATCTTGAAATTACTTGCCACAAACCCACATATGATACAAGTGATGAAACATATGAAAACATTGATTATATATATTGTTTTCGCCCCTGACAAGGCCTCAGGGCCGAAACGGCCGTAGGGCATTTTTTTGATAAAATGGTGAGAAAGGTCTGATTTGTTCTCATACTTGATTTTATATATATATATATATATATATATATATATATATATATAAAATTGGATATATATTAAGTACACCTTTTTATTCGGATATCTCCCCACCAGAGGGAAATTTACTAAAACATTAATAACGTATCAATATGTATAACTGGATAGATGTATAAACCATGCCTCCCTTGTCTTCAGATATCTTCCCAACCACAAGGAAATGTACTAAAATATTTATAACGTATCAATATGTATAACTGGACATATGTATAAACCATGCCTCCCTTGTCTTCAGATATCTTCCCAACCACAAGGACACAGTTGCTCAGTTCCATAGCAAAGTTTTCTGTGGCACCTACTCTCAGGATGGAGACATATTCCTCTCAGCCTGTCAAGGTAGAAATAACAGTTGAAGAAAAGATAATCTGTTACAATATAGAGAGCTTTAATGAAATGATTTGAGAATGACTACTGTATGACAATATATAAACTTATTTCTGATAGTTTTGGAAACATTTGAGATTCTGTTCAAAGGTAATCGTTACTTTTAAATTAGGTGATATTCTTATCTAGAAACCAAACAATTCAGTGAATAAAATTTGATCATTTTTGCCAGTTTGCCATTGCTATTGTAGAAGTACTGTTATGTGGGTAAAACAAAAAAAAATGAGTTCATAGCACTCATAACTGTTGTGTATTCAAGCCATGCATTATAACTACAACACACAGTCATCAGCAGCTACCCTGAGTTTCACAGGTCACTGATATCTCATCTCTTCTGTGGACATCCCTCTTGAGTTTCCATGGAGCTCTTAAACTCAGGGTGGCCACAGGTTACCTAAAACTTACTGATATTGACTGTGCCCTCTCCTACATTCCAGATCAGAATATAAGAATATTTGACACATCCTGGGGCAAGTTTACTCTCATGAAGTCAGTCAGGGCCAGAGATGTGGGCTGGAGTGTGGTGGATACAGCTTTTAGGTACGTGTGTGTGTGCGTGCATGCGTGCATGTATGCATGCATGTGTGTGTGTGTGTTGGGGGGGGGCATGAATTGATTTTACTTTTGTTGTTTTTCATATTGTTCATCAATATATTTTCATTTTTTATTTTTATTAAAATACATTTTTTGAAAGCCAAATGGATATATTTGCTTGTTTATAATAACTTAGAGTTGACTTAGAGATTGTCATAACATCAGTTTTTGTAAATGAAAATCATTATTTGTAAATAATAACAATAATCATTTGTAAATAAAAATAATTATTTGAAAATGTCCTATTTTTTTTTCAGCCCTGATGGGAATTACCTGATATATTCAAGCTGGTCTGACTGCAGTAAGTAGGAGCACTGAAAGGAAATAAGGATAATAGCTTAATTCAATAGACAGCATGTTTTCATCTTCAGTTTGTTTGTTACGATTGATACTAATGAGGCTGTAGCACATTTCCAAACTACTTTTAAATAGTTAAAATGGTTGTTTGATCCCTTGCAGGGCAAAATACTGGGTCATACCGATATTGATGATCTTCTGTACTTTGTTCGTTTGTTGGACTTTTTTGTAGGTTAAAAAATTTCATTTATTTTTCAGTCCATCTATGCAACATTCATGGAGAGCATGAAGTCCATGAAGCCTTACACTTGTTCCCAGATGCTGGCCATAGTTTTTGTGCTTTCTCTATTGTTTTCTCTGCAGACAACAAGGAAATCTTAGCTGGGTAGGTAAACTCATGATTAGACAAATCTAGGACTGCCTTTGTCCGTAATTGTCAACAAGAAAAATATGAAATATTAACTTGTGGTAAAGTTAGTTCAGCTTTGCTGAGTGAAATATTAAACAGAAAATTGGTAAAAATGGTGCACCTGAAAAAAAAAAGGAAAAAAATGCTGAAGGTACCTGAGTTTGATTTAGGAAGCAATATTTTGTGTTATTTGTATATAGTAGACTAGTAAAGCTAGACTTACAGGAGAATACTTCCACCTTGCAGAATACATGTTTAAGGTATTGGATGACAGTATATTTATACTAAATGATGTTTTACTTTCAGTTCTAATGATGGTGGTCTGTATGTTTATGATCGAGAGAGCAACCAACGATGTTTAAAGGTAAGTAAAAGGCATCATCACAGGAAGAGTCTTACAGCTAGACAAAAAAAAAGATGTCAGACTTTGGACCTACAAGTCACAGAAATTTTGAGATATAGAAACGGCTTGTCATGGTTATTTAATGAACCCAAAAGTTATATAATATTAAAAGTCTTTGAATAAAAATGTTGTAGTTTTTTATGCACATACATCTGTTTGGTGTAAGACTAATTTCATTCAGTCAGTCTTGCATGCACTCTTTTGTAAATCTTACTGCAAATTACCATTATCTTTTGTCTTTTTAGTGAGACATTATTTTTGGATTTAATCATGTTATCTTTGTTCCTAGATTACGGCTCATGAAGATGATGTAAACTCTGTTGCCTTTGCTGATACATCGTCACATATCTTATTCAGCGGGGGAGATGATGGACTAGTTAAGGTGGGTGCTAAGGCCTGATAGATCTATTTACATTTTATTTATTTATTTATTTATTTATTTATTTATTTATTTATTTATTTATTTTATTTTCATTTTTTGACAGAAAGATACTGAAAAACAATAACAATTGCTAAAAACACAATGATGCAAATTATAGTATAAAATAAACACACACAAACTACTTACTAAGGCTAGAAAAATTTTGAGTTTGAGAAATCTTTGAAAGCTAATATCCAAATAAAGCTTTCAGTCATATCTAGCATCAGATCACACAAAAAATGTTTTTCTTTTCCCCAGCCAAATAAGAGGGTGCTTAAGGTGATTGAGAAAATTGTACATCCTAGAGATAAACTATTTAAAGATCGTTGGAATATTTTGTTGTTTATATTAATATTCATAATACTAAAATGATTTATTTATTATGTGATATAAATATCTCATTGATACATAATGTGAAGATAAAAAATTTAAAGTTTAAGTTTATAGTCAATATCCACAATATATCTACAATAAATGAGATCAGCCCAAATTACAATTTACGTTTGGTCTCTTTTGGGATCTGTTCAATCCTAAAAGGATATCGCCTCCCTTGGGGGTATATGTGTTAATATATTTAATGGATCTTGATTCCTCAAGGTGTGGGACAGACGGACATTAAGTGAGGCGACCCCTGTACCTGTGGGAACTCTGGCGGGACACTCAGACGGAATCACATTTATAGACTCCAAAGTAAGTAAAACTAGGACAAAATATGGAATTTGCTTAAATTTACAATAACTGTTTCTTCCAACAATAGATAAAGTAAAATTTATTTTCTCTGCAATATTTCAGATATCTTTAATGGTAATGATGACACTAAAATATTAGATAAGTAATAATATTGAGTGAAAATCTTTGCTTGTACTTGCTATCTTTAAAGACAATTTGAATATAACATGAAAGATATCTCCTTGTATTTATAATAGGTATCATGCAATGTTTCATTGAATTATTGATTTGAAATGCATCTGCTTGAGAACCTTGTTCTTTATTTTACTAGAATGACTCCAGATATCTCTTATCAAACTCTAAAGACCAGTCAATCAAGCTATGGGACATGAGGAAGTTCTCTTCTGATGATGCAATTAGGGTAAACTGAAATTGTTTTACTTACTACACAATATAAAGCAAAACACAGACAGGACATCAGATTGTGTTTTTGGCAATTTTCCACTATTTCTTCCTACTTATTTCTAACAACTAAAATCTAGTTTCAAAACATAAAACAAAAAAGAAAAAGCATTCTTTTCATATACAACAATAACTTCAATCTTCAATCTCAAAGCTTACAGTTTTCTTCATTTAATGGCCACATAGCGAAATACAGGAAGTCTGACATGCTATGAAATTTAACTGAAAAGGTTTTTCAACTTGTTACATGTGTGCAAAATGAGAAGTTCTCAAAACAGAAGTGGTGAAAATCTTAAAATTGTGGTGGTAATCTTATTTTATTGAAATCAGTATGAAACTTGACCAATTGTCTTGTATGAAATGACAAGAGTAATTTGCTCACTAAATGTTTTTGACACCTTTTACAGGGCACCAAGCGTGCTGTTGCCAGGCAGAACTGGGACTACAGGTGGCCTCCTGTGCCAGCGCGAGGTAAAACCCCCTTTACACTGAACAGTGTCCTTTCTGCATCCCCTTTGTGCGACCATGAACCTGGCATTGCTGTGGTCGTAGAAAGGAGGCACAAGCATCGTTTCGGTTGCAAAATGAATGCTCAGTGATCGGGCAGTTGTTGGCACATAAAGTTTTTTTTTGCTCTCATACGGGGCTGTACTTCAGGATGCAGAAAGGGCACCATCAAGTGTAAAGTGAGCTTAAGAGAAAGTTGTAGTAGATGAGCACTGTTTATATTTGTTTTTCCCATGCCACACCTGAGTGTACAACATAACATATCATGTGACAAAGCATGGGAAAGCTTGTATGTATAAATAATAGGTTTTAGATATAAAATATGGACTGAACTCACAGTGAAGTGATATGTGGCAGACATGCTGGAACTGTCAGTCCTACCAGGCGATAAGATTTTTATGAATTTTTTAAAAGGTTTAACACAAAAAACGTGCTGTTGTTGCCTTAAAAAACTGAAAAGTAATATTCTCAAGGCAGTGCTTTTCATTAACTCAGCGAGAATGTACATCATTGTTGTGCTTGAATTATTGTTTCTCTGCGTATCAGACTGCTGAAAGCCATTGAACTGTAACAACCAATGGTCATTTGCTTAATGGCATTCATGGAAAATCAAATCTTGTCATAAAAAATGCATACAAATTTTTAAGATGTCCAATTTTCTTTACTCTCATTCAGTCAAATATCACCGAGTGCAACCATTCATCTGTTGTATTACCTTATTCTACACTTCTCTTTTAGTGAAAAAAGTCAAGCACGTGGAGGGAGACAGCTCTCTGATGACATACCGCGGCCATAGCGTGCTGCATTCCCTGATTCGTGCTCGGTTCTCTCCAGCCTATACAACAGGCCAGCGCTATATCTACACAGGCTGTGCCAGTGGGGGTGTGGTCGGTATGTACTCAGGTTGATCCACTGATTGATGTGTGCTTTAGCATAAGAAACAAGATGGAAGTTGTTGACAGGTGTCTGGTATGAAGTTGTAGATCATCATCAAGTTTACAGCATTTTGTATTTTTGTGATTGTACAGACATTAATTGCAGAAGACAAATTGATTAATAAATAATTTTAATTATAAGGGAGCAAAGTTCAATTCAACATTCTTATGTTCATAGTTAAGAATGTCTGAATGATTTTTTCATCATTATAATGCAATTTATTTTCCTTTCGCTCATTTATGAGAGCTCTTTTTTATATTTCACTTAGAACATACTTCAATTTAAGTCTTGTGTTTCCCTTTCAGTGTATGATGTCCTCACTGGTAAGGTGGTCAGCAGATTGGACGGTCACCGTGGCTGTGTAAGAGATGTGTCTTGGCACCCGTATGAGCACACAATTATCAGCACATCTGTAAGTATGAACAGTAGCCATCTTGGTTATGACTGCCATATTGATTATGGAATTTATCAGATTATTTATCACTGCCTTGAAGTTTATGGAATTAAGCAGCTTATTTATCACTGCCTTTATTTATTTATTTATTTATCTATCAAGGCTTTGCATCCGCGCACCCCCCCCCCCCTTCAAAATAATCCTGAATCTGCCCCTGTAACATAATACATGTTTGCAACAAAATTGTTTCTGAATCCACCGTTTACAAGTGGTCAGTTAATGAATTGATATGATACTCATTATTTCTCATTTACAGTGGGACGGCTCTTTGGGCAAGTGGACATATAATGGTATGAAGAATATGCCACATGACATTGATTCAGATAGTGATGAGAATGCGAGTGATGATGATGATGAACGCTGTCCCAGAAGGAGCAAAAGACTAGCATCCTTGACACGTAGACTTGACCGAAGGCGATTACCTGTACATGGAATATAAATGCCTGAATACCTCTTTCTTATATGTGTTAACAACGGAAAGAAAAAGGTGTGCTCATGAGGGGTGGGGTATTTAAATAGAAATATATATGTGGAATACACCAGATCTGCAATTGAACTGCCATGCACCCTCAGTTGTATACAGATTTTTAAAAGACCACATGGTTGATATTCAAGGCTTACTCACCAAATGTTATATTCTAACATGCTGATTATCAAAGTTGTGTCAGGAAAAATGGAATTAAACTGTTAAATGATTTTAAAGAGAAGATTTAAGATTGTCTTTGCTGAGATGACATGGTTATAATGAACCAGCACTAATTAGAATCCATACTTAAATAGATAAGATGGATGGATTTTTAAGGTAACTTTTCTGTATCACTTTTCTGTATCACACAAAGTACATATGTGTTTTCACAAAATGAATTAAAATAGCAATAAAAAGGCATATATGAATGCTCGTGCCATGCCCTTTAAGTATGGAGGGGAGTATTTAGATTTTTCTTTTAGTTACCTTAAAAGATAAGAAGAAAGAAAAACTGGCAAATGTGACACTTAACCAAAATAAAACTAAAATGAAGAACATTTTTTGTGTTACAAAAATAATATTCTATCTTGCAGGTGATGCTGACACTAATTCTTTGTGATTAAGAAGGTCCTTGAATGCAAAGGACGTTATTTATTCTCTGAACTTTGAACTGAGTTTGGGTGCCTACCCTGTGGAATAAAAAAAAATATTGGTTTATATTTTAAGCCTTTGTTTTCAAATTTCTCTTCTTTTTCTTTGCAAGAGAGTCAAAATTCAAGATACGTGTATGGGCTATAGCTCTGTGGCATTTCACCTGTGTTTTTGGAAAAGTGTGGTATGTAAATGTCTACCTGATCTATTGGACTAAGCTAGGTGGCATGCTGTGGTGAGAGTAAAAGATTCTATGTATAGAAATTTATACTCCCTAACAGCGATTCAGATTTTATATCTTTTTTTTTTTATTTTTTTTTTTTTTTTTTGGGGGGGGGGGGGACAGAAAGGTTCATTTCAAAATTAAAAGTATCCCACACGGGGTGTTGCGCCAAATCAAATATTTTCCCAAGGAAAATAGCAAATGTCTCCATTGAATTTAATAATACAAAAATGTTTCTTGTACCTTTTAACATAGAAGTAGAGCTTTTAATAAGCTTGACGTTTTAAAGATAAAAGCACACGCCCCTTCACGTCGTCAGTATGAATCAGTTTGTGAAAGAAATCAGGTCAAACAAATGAGTTTTTCGTAAATGTTTCGTGTTTCAAAAATATTGAAAATACCCATATCAAATGTCAAGGTAATGAATAATTTAAAATCAGTCAGTATTGAAAAATAAAAATGCTAACCAATGTAGCAAGTTCGGTTTCCCTACGAGTGCAGTCGGCTAGGGAATTCCCAAATGACGTCACACTCTTAAGGCATGGCGCATGCGCATAACAAGTAGGCAAAGGAGCTTGTTAGGATTACTAGTGTAGTTGCCTCTTGTGAAATTCAGAATGACCTAGCACTTTTAAGTATTGTTATTCTGCTAATTTTTTTTGGCTTTCCAATTTTGCAGATTTAAAGTTGAATCCAGCTGAAGGCTAAAAGTGAGTGCCCTTTATTCTGACATAAGTTATATTGATAAGCATAATTCATGTTTTTTGACGTTTGGACAGAGACTATAATTCACTAAATCAGGGGAGCGGGTGAAAAGGTAAAGCTCGGTCAACTTTAAAGTTTGGTCGACCTTGAAAAATCAAGGTTGCTTCGTCGCCTTTTGCTGGATGGCACGCGTTAACATTCTATTTACGGTCTCTGATACAATGTATGTACAACCGGTATATACGTGCTGCATGGACAGTACATGTAATTAACTCATGAACGAGATATGAAAAAGTTTAATATAGCTTCAAAAAGATTCAAGTGGTATTATTATATTTTTTTAACTGGATAGTCTGTTGGTTGTGAACCACTATAGATACTGTTGAGTTAGTCGCAAAAATTCATAGCATGTTCAATGTATTTCTCATACAAAATTCAATATATAATTGCCCCTTTAACTTGGATGTGAGATTCCAGTATTAAGTCTGCTTAATACAAGATTTCTGTTCTTTTCAGTATTTTATGTGTCAGGAATGACCCAATTCAAAACTTGATGGTTAACTCGGATTTTCTGTAATTTCAGGATGGAACCATGTATACCACTGCCCGTGAAAGAGGACGAGTTGCAGGAGCTGGTTTCCATGGCAAAAGACTGGGCCCTCACTCACGGTGAGTTGTTGAGTCAGGTGCGCTTTGATAGTCTGAAGGTTACGTGGTCCAAAAAAGGTTTTAAAAAATGAGAACATATTTATCAGTTGTATAAGAAAAGGGTAAGTTGGTATGAAGTTTCTATAGTGAACATTCAAAGCTATGAATTTTTGGACTATTGAATGCCTCGGACTATTGTCATTAACCCAATGAGTCAGAGAATTAAAAAAGGGACCGTCAAAAAATACTCTGCCTGATTAACTGTCAACAGGGTACAAAACTAATTTCTTTTAATTTCTCAGATATTCAAGTTTGGGTTATAAATGCCTTACCTCTTATAGCACACACATAATTGATTTTGATTTAAATATTACTTATTTAGTTTAAGAATGGGACATGATGGGTATGTTGGTCAGTCCAAATACTCACCAGAGAGAAAGTGCCCAGGCTTCACAGGTGCTTTGTCCATGCCCAGATTAGATCTATATGTTATAGCTTTACCAACAATTACTGTTATTATTATCATTATAGTATGTATTATTTTTAGGAATCACTATGCGCACTGCAGACAGACCAACGTCATCAGAAGTAACTAATTACGCCCCTTTTCTGCTTCTGCCTTCACCATTCCCAGAGCGACTTTTTCACCAAGCATGCGCAGTGCAGCAAGACTTTAATCTTCTCTATCACCGAGTAGCACACGACCATGACTTTCTGCAGTCAACTCTCCAGAGGTAAGAGAAGAGTTTAGCTGCTCTTCAACTCTCATGCTAAAATTGGTATTCAAAATTAACTTCAGCTTCTTTGAAAGTTTCTCAGAGTATGCTGTTTATTTTTCTCCAGCAAAATCATCCCTTTCTGAACATTGATTCCTTTTATTGTTGATAGTTTAGTCATATGGTTTAAGTTTTCCATTTATTTTCTTCACATGCAAATAGACTGAGAAGAATTTGGTTAATTTTTTCCAGTGCAATTAAAGTGGATGATTTCACCAAGAGATTGTGGGACATTTATGAGACAGTGAGAAAGGAGGGAATTAAACAGGTAACAAAGCACCAAGAAAAGTTATATATACCTTTAATTACACTACCCCAGTGTATATACACGCTTTCCTCATTCTGAAATGTATTTTTATCCATAGCCTTTCAATATGTGACCCAGCATGGTGGAAAGCAGTATTCACTAGAAGTGGTTTAAAATTAGAAATCTTGTCAGATTTGTAAATTGGAATAATTTTGATTGATTTTTACTTTCATGAAAATAACAGTAAAATAACTCAATTATAAAATCACAGTTAAGTAATAATGACAGTTTGCTTGTTTTTAAATGTTTCTTTATAATAAAAGGTCAACATGTGAATGAATATATGTTTCATTCATATCAAAAATGTGCTTCTTAAAATCTTTTAACATGGAATTTAAGAAAAAAATGCCCCCATTAACTGTCACCTTATATATTTCAGCCAGTGAGTCTTGCTATCAACAGAAATGATTTTATGACTGACTCTCAGGGGCGCACCCTCTCCACCCCGGAAGATGTGAACACCCTGGGGATCAAAGAGATTGAGTTTAACACTATAGCTTCAAGTTTTGCTGGTCTAGAAACTCAAGTGGGGCTTTTCCACAGGTAGAGGCAATACTTAGCTTTAATCAGGTGAAAATGAGAATGAATTTTGGTTCTGTAAGGATTGTGTTGTCAGATACGTAGTTTCATTAAATTTTCAGCAATCTGAAATATTTTGCCTCTGTTCCACACCTAACATAAGAGTCATTTCAACTTGGCTCTCACCAATGTTAAGAAAAGAAATCAAAATTAATGAAGTGATCCCATACCAACGTTGCTATAGAATGGGAGAAATACATGCCTTTCGATATAATTGTTTGATATTTGGGCTTATGCTGATATTCTATATAAAGTAATAGTACATGTACAAACTGTTGGTGACAATGAAATGTAAGCGAATCTATGACAAAACTGTTGAGTTACAATACATGATGAAATGCTTTTTTATTTTAGGTTTATACTTGAAAGATGTGGTCTGGCAGACAAGGTCATCAAGGTATGTGTTTGGATGCCACATTCATAGCCTGCTAACAAACATACTGTAGAGCAGTATAAGGACAATCCCTTCCTCCCCCCCCAAAAAAAAAAAAATTATATATATATCACATAAATCAGACTTCTCTGACACTGACACACCTTCCACAGTGACACAATAGCCTTACACATTGACATTTACCAGGTGTCACAGCCAACATTGAAAAAATCTGTCATATCTTCAAACCCCAAATTGGTGAACTTTTTCTCTTATTTCAGCTACCTGCTAATACATGTGTGCCAGGAATAGCTGGTGGTATGGTCCAGGCTTGGAAACTGTATGGCAACACAGAGTAAGTCATTCAGTGTTCATAAGTTTTCTTGTTAATTAAGTCAGCTGAAAAGGCAGCTTGGTGTATGAGATTAACTTTACCTATATATGTATATATGTATGTATGTATGTATGGCCTTGGGTTACTGTGTGCGTGCCCATGTGCATGATTTGTGGAGTTTTTATTGACATTTATTATAAAAGCAGCATAATTTTACAATATTTCCTTGAATTGCAGAGCGGTGATATTGTTTTTGACGGAGACAGTATCGAGAAACATATTTGACCAGCGCTGGCTGGAGTGGGGAATATATGAAATCAACAGCAAGGTGAAGGTCCTCAGGAGGAGTTTTGATCAAGTTTACAGAAAGTCGCAGCTCACTGAGGATAACAAGTTAATACTGTAAGTTATCCCTTGAAATCAAGTTAGGTAATTTAGTTATGACCTTTAGAGAAATTGAATTTGAATGTTGTTTTTATGATACACAACTCTCGAAAAGATGGTTGAAGTTAGAAGGCAGGATATAACTTAAGTTATTTTATTGTCAAACAATACAACCCCCTGGTAACAGACATCTATTCCTCTGCTTAAATGGTGATGAATACATCAAAGAAAAACATTTGGTTTTCACTTTTGAAAAGCCCCATTACTGCACAAGAAACCAAGCACCTTTTTACCTCGGAGCTGAAAATGTATTTTTATTCAGAATTTGGACTGAAAAGTTACATACCTGAAAAGAATGAATTAAAAACATGCAGACTTCATCAGCTCGTGTCCTGTATTTCAGTGAAGGTCATGAAGTTGCTGTAGTCTACTTCAGATGTGGATACTCCCCGAATGACTACATCACAGAGGAGGTAGGTAGACGAAGCAGGTGATGGGTGCTTGTAATTCATTTATAAAGGGTTTTGATAAGACCGGTGTTATTTAATACGGTAAAAGTCCATTAAGAATTTATCTTTCAAGAGTTCAGTGCAAATGCTAGAATTTTAGTGTATTACTGGTACATGTTCACTTAAAAAAGTCAAGTCTGCAGTCTTGGGGGTTGTAATCTTGGGAAATGTAGTATATTATGAAGTTATCAATCTTATTTGTTTTTAGAGCATAAGTCTAATTGAAAATGTATGACTCTCATTGTAGAC
Organism: Lingula anatina; assembly: GCF_001039355.2. The sequence goes on along the minus strand of NW_019775572.1, from coordinate 175,650 downwards.
TACCAAAATATGCAGAGTAAACTTATGCTTATTCCCAGTCCTTCACAGATACCACAATTTTTATGTCCCTTTGTATGATAATACTTACAGCCAATGATAATTACCAAACTCCATTCTAGGACTGGACAACCAGGCTAAGGATAGAAAGGTCCACTGCCATCAAGTGTCCCAACATCTACTATCATCTGGCAGGTGCTAAAAAGGTACAACAAGAGCTTGGCAGGCCGGGAGTGGTGGAACGGTTTATACAGGACTCTGAGGCTGTGAAGAGAATTAGAGCAACTTTTGCTGGCATGTACTCCCTGGAAAGGGTAAGAGAGAGAGAGAGAGTATTTGTAAAATTCACAATTTTCCCCATGGAGAAGATTGGGTCATTACTGTATTTACACATTCAATTAAAAGATTACTATCATGATGATAATTTTGAAGGTAGTTGACTGAAAAAAAAACGTCATAGATTACTGACACCCTTGTAATCTCCAGGATGCTGAGGGTGATGCCGCTGTTGCCATGGCAATGGAGAATCCATTCAAATATGTTCTCAAACCTCAAAGGGAAGGTGGAGGTATGTAAAAACTTTTCTGTGATCTTCATGTGACAAAAGACATATCAGACTTGCAAAAATTTTAAACAAAGAACTGTTTCAAGCATTAGGATGTGATTGTTGGTTATCTTTGAAATCACAAGACTCATTTGCAAAAGTGGTTTAAATCTTGAATAAGTGCTTTGGAGTAACACACTTGTATTTTGGGCCATGAC
>NW_019775572.1:135980-163636 GCF_001039355.2 Lingula anatina | reverse complement strand
CCTCAAATGCAATGTTAGCGATCGAAAATTGAATTTTAGTTATTGTATACATTTTCTATTCAGTGATTAAGCGATGTGTTCATTTTTTAGAAACATTCTATAAATGGTTACGTATTTGATCTTTATCATTCCATTTCTTTGTCAATACGTTTGTTGATTTGTTCCTCTTTATATTAAAGGTACACTTGAACCGAGCATTGGTGGAGCGTGGATTCCTAGTAACGCATATAAACCAAATTCCTCTATAGTTTCTTATACGACTCAAATAAAGTCGACATACCAAGGGATAAACCGAATTAATCACTCGATCAGACATGAAATAGCTTTAAAGTGCACCTTCTTCAAATTTGGTCATAAATATGACCTACTTAACTGACCTACTCATCTGCCTCGTTTATATGAAACACCGAAAGCAAGCGGAAAAATCCGTTCAAATATTATTTTTAGGGTAATATGAAACGATGTCCTTTGATATCTAATTCCTACATGTACTTGGTATTTCTCTAATACCTACTATTTGAAACTGTATGGTGGCATTTTGCCGGCTTTTGTTACAAAAATTGACTTTAAATGCAACTTTTATGTTTAGCTATTCAATGTACTATTATACCGGTACACGGATGACTTGTGAGTAAATAAGTAGCATGCAACAGGCCGCGATAGAACATATAGCGTTTAATTTTATATGAAGGTCACAAATCGCCTACAATGCGTTCAAACGTTAATAAACAAGAAACAATTTCCTTTATTTGATACATGTATGCGGATATTAATTTATAAAAAGCGATTATATCGAATATGAAGATCGCAGTCATCGTGCAGTCGTTGTCTATTCACTTCTACTCACCGAAAAAAACTTGCTGTTCACTGCTTATTCTTAAAATCTCAACAACGCAAAGATGTAAAGAAATTGAATGACACCGTTGTCAGTAGAGAACATACACTTGTAATCCCTATACAGGGGCGGATCCAGGATTATTTGAAAGGGGTCCGCGGATGCAAAGCCACCCCACCCCCCTTGGCGAGGGGTTCAGGGCCCTCTGAAGAGGGCAAACGGTGCTATTTGGTACGGTTTAGAAGTATATGATTCAGCTAGTCAAAATTCAAATTTCAAGAGGGAAACATTGTTGTGATTTATTTTTCAGAAATCGATGGGGAGGGGGGGGGGGGTCAGGACCCCCCTGACTCCCCCTCCTAGATTTTCACCTAGGCGCGGCATGGTCACACGTTGACCCAGGGCATTGCAAAGGAATATTAAAGTTGCCCATCGCTATAGCTATTTATTGACCAAATTCTAGAAAGATTGGTCAAAGAGTTCTAGGCGAAATTCTAAACAATGTGCAATCAAGCGAAACGAGCTGCCCACACGACAAAATCAAAACCATTTTCTGAGCTTTTGAGGTGTAGTTGATGTATCATGACTCAAAACTAATATCCCATTTTATGTACACCAAATATGTCAAGATTGTATGTGTTGCGTTGTAAGTTTTGGTCACTATATTTTGACAGTGGACATTTGTGAGCAGTTTTAGCCAAAACCTCTCACCCAAAATGGGTCAAATCTGCTGTAATCTGCATAACAATAAGTTGTCTGTCGTAGTGCAAGCTGAATACTCACTCTGCAGTTGGACACAGTTGAGTGAAGACGCAACATTATGTGTGGTGAATTCAAAAGTTTAAGCTTTTATAAGACGTAGAAGCAAGTATATGGTAAGTAGCACTGATTCTTCAATAACCTCCCTCAAGAAAACACAACTGCAACCGAGTGAGAGAAAATTTATTGTAGATATTAGTAGCACGATTTGTTTTAATATTATGCCCATTGTTACTTGTATGTCACTAACAATGTCGGAATATGTTGGTTACAATGCTTTGGGACTACAAACGTACAAGAAAAATGGTGCTATCAGCTGACCATTGATGAAATCTTTCAAACTATTTTTACTTAGTTCTGCACGTGTGGAATCTTTGTATGACCCCTCGCATTTGTGACTTAATTTCAAATGTTTTCGTGTAAATATGAACATAACTGCACAAAAAGACTGATTCATTTAGATAATATTACTTGTCATAGTTCTGAGCTTTGGATACAAGGAGAATTCTGCCCTATCAAGGTGTATATCAATTTAATTAACATTTCAAACGTCGCTTTTGAAGACAATTACGATGCTTTTCAGCGATCTCTTTTGAATTATATTTATGTACTTTAATGGATAGCTAATTTCACCTGGAAAAAATAAACAATTTTTAATACATCATTTTATTATTATTATTATTATTATTATTATTATTATTATTATTATTATTATTATTATTACTACAAGAATAGGGGTCCATATAGCTATTAAAGTTCTCTTACTTGTTTCAGATTACACTTGGAGAATCCATTTATGTTTTAAGATGGACATGCTGTCAAAGATCGTTCTGTAAGGTAAGTGTTTTTAATATAATACAACACACGTTCACGCACATGTCAATTGCTCATAAAGCGATGGTTTACAGATGAAAGTTTTACGCAGGTTGACTACCGTCTCCAATGTGCCGTATTCTGTCCCTCCATTACACGACCAACTACATGTATATTTTTAAAAACTTGATTGTACTTTCATCCAAGCTATGTGTAATTTATTTCATATATTTTTAAAAGAAAATGTTGAAATAAGATGTTTTGCGCTTCTCTAGAATAAGTCAAAATGATCTCAGTATGTCAGTTGAATCAAAATTTTTATGCGTTATTTTGTCATTTCAGAAGCCCGCGGAGAAACTGTGCAACATGGGCCTGCAAGCAACAAGGTCTTTGGTTGACATATATCATGCTCAATTTCATGTATATCAAATCCGAATAAATATTTCTATTATTCCTTGTTATTTTTCATATTGATATAAAATACACAGTACAGCAATATTAAAATGGGAAAAGATTACATAGATGCGATAACTGTTTCAAGTTCAATCTGGAAAAGTTGTGTAATTTGTGTAATTTTCTTTTGGGCATGATGGTTTCCTTTGAAACCTGGCGATATTTAAAATTGAAATGGTTTAAACCTTTGTAATGAAGCACAGTATTTTGTAAATATTAAATTGGACATTAAAAGTCTAATCCACTGAAAGAATATCTAAATTTCAATATTAAGTATAATATAACAATCTTGCAATCTATTCATAAGATTTAAATTTGTTTGTAGCAACATGCATGTCACCCCTCAAAAGAAATGGGGTCATCCCACCTGTCACAACTCAAATGGAATGGAATGGCCCCACCTACCACCCCTCAAATGGAGTGGACTCACCCCACCTGTCACCCCTCAAATGGAATGGAATCGTCCTACCTGGCACCCCTCAAATGAAGTAAACTCGTCCCACCTGTCACCCCTCAAATGAAGTGAACTCGCCCCACCTGTCACCCCTCAAATGGAATGGAATCGTCCTACCTGTCACCCATCAAATGAAGTGAACTCGCCCCACCTGTCACCCCTAAAATGGAGTGAACTCGCCCCATGTGACACCTCTCAAATCGAATGGACTTGTCCCCCCTTTTACCCCATAAATTTGATAGACTCGCCCAAAGACAAGATGTTTTTTTTTCTCTCACTCACATCAATGCAGTCATACGAGTATCATTCATTTCAATTTACAAGCAAAGACCAAATTTTCAATGTATGATTTATTCTATTACATTTTTCATGACAGAAAACCACGAAGATTTACTGAGTGACTCGTGCTCAAATAATAAATAATAATAGAACAGTCTTTGAACAGGACTGGATTCATTAGACATTGAATAGGCCGACAGGAGATATTAACCGTTTGAATTTGACCGGAAATGATAAATTTGAATATTGGCACCTACAGAATTATCTTATGTTAATAACTCGTGCCAATTTTATGAAACTGCTTTGTGTTAATTTCATTTTTTTTTTTATTTACAAAATTTGAAAGCACTTTTCGATTTAATCTGGAGAACAAAAATTGCATTCCAAATAGAGTATAGTATAGTATAGTATAGGTTCTGAAAATCCAGCACATATCAATTTTACTTTAGTTCTGTGTATTTAAGATTGAATCAAAAACGACCCCCAAAAGCACCTTTATTTTCATCAATTGCTTGTCATTCACAAGTGTAAATATAAAGAATAAAAAGTGACTTATACAATGCAGATTATAATAATATGATAAGGTAGTTGATTGGCTAAATAAACAATCTTAAACGAGCTTCAACATCGTGAAAATTGCGTTTTTACTCTCAACTTTGAAATTTGTGATTTCCAAACACTTTGAAAATAACATCATGCCATTTTAAACACTTTAATAATTGCACTACTGCATAATGAGATGAATTTAAAAAGAAGCTGGATTGGTTCCAAATAGAATGATGTACATAGCATGCCCTAAGGTATAATTTAAATAATATCATGATCAGTCTATATATATATATATATATATATATATATATATATATATATATATATATATATATATATATATATATATATATATAAACAAAAAGGATCGATTTCTAAGTATAATTTCTAAAGGAAACACGATCGATCTAAAGTGCATCGTTTCAGTATGTTAAAATGTGTTTAAAAATCGCAGAGAGAGAGAGAGAGAGAGACCATGTACAATTTTCAACATATAGCATCTGCGGTGCGAATGGATCTGGATCTTCGGCAGATTTTAAAATACGTCTCGGAGACCAGGAAAGCTTTAGTCAGGCGCACGTGCACTCTGCAGGATCTCGGCAAAGGTGTTTGCAGTTCTGAAATATCAAAATAACATTTAAATGGCGATATTTCAATCTCCGAAAGCAGAGAATCCGAATGTAGGTTGGCGATTTTATCTTAAAATAAAGGTCTTAGCTTTTTAATTCGATTAAAGCTTTGAGTTGCCTATGCTTACACATGGCAACGAAAAAATATAAACGCCGATATTTTATATTTTCGAGGTTTTTTCACCGTTTTAAATCAGCACAAAGATAGATGTATTATTGAATAATTAGATAAAGGCAAACTCATTTTTGGTATCTGGATGATAATAAAGGGTTACAAAGCTTTAGAGTATAGCCGCCTAACATACACAAACAAGTCATCGTGAAAAACTTAAATAGTTTTCTCTCGTTAATGTTCCATTTCCTTTTTTAAAATACTGGTAAAACTAAATGCACTGTTATACTGATCAGTTTGTAATGTAAGCATCTGAGAAGGTTTACACTAATATATCAAGTACATGTACAATGGAAGTGTTTAAAATACGAAATGTGTTCAGGTGACCTAATTACGTACAGTGAATGACATTGAAGTGACAGCATCTGAGCAAAAAAATAAACTTTCTTCATATTATATTTCTGTTTCTACTGGCAGCACGTGCTTTTCATGATATTTAAAGATATCGCTATGCAACTTTTCTCAAATCCAGTCAACTACTCAGGCCAACTTAAAGTTTAAAACGAGTAAAATAATAGGAAATTATTATCTGACACTGAAAGGAGTTTGAACTCGTAAAAACATGAAAAGTTTTTACTCACATGAAAAATTTGTTACAATTCTCGAAGCTGAATGAAAATTCCGGCTCTGCGACTTCATCACACAGATCAGCGTCCTGTCCTTACAGTGTGCAGCTGTCAAGTGACCAGTCAAGTAGATACGAGTAGTGCGCACTGCGTTGAGCGGCTTTCTGTTATGCAAATTACAACGGGTTCGACACATTTTGATTGAGGGGTTGCTATTGAAATCATTTTCATTTGAATTATAGTCTGGTTTGTTTGAAGGCACAATAAGTTTCCATCTCTAAAGAGGATTAGACAGGGTCTAATTTCAAGAGGGGAATATTGGTGTGATATTTTTTTCAGAAACCGAAAAGGGGGGGGGGGGTCAGTCTCTCTCTCTCTCTCTCTCTCTCTCTCTCTCTCTCTCCGTGTAGGTGTGTGTGTGTGTCTGTGTGTGTGGAGGTTCTTAGTGAATATATGTACCTTTTAGATGGGAAGTGGGTTGTTTAGTTGAAAGTCTTTTCGTGTATCAAACCTAACTTATTAGTTTTCATATCGCATGTCTCGATAAATAAATAAAACACTAATTAGATTAAAATACACCAAGTATAGTAGTTGACAAAATCAATTAATGCGATATATAATTATCTTTTGAATAAAAAAATTAATTCCCCTTGCTTTTTATATAAACATGTGCCAACCTTCACGTACGTTTTAAGTACGTTCGGCTATGAATAGTGTTAATATGATTGAATCGACGAAATTATTACTGGCAAATGTCTGCGCGCATTATTATGCCGGTAGTTGATCCACTGAGCTACTTCTAACATTGACTGAAAAGGACATTACACGCACCGTAGAATATATATGCCATCCGCGTGGGTTGGCTGACTCGGCGTAGTTATTACGGTGCAGCACTGGTGTAGCTCGGACGTATTGTTATATATTAAGCCACATTCAGGTGTGCAAACAACACTCGTGTCCTTGGAGTTGCGCACTGTGTTGAGGGCTGGGGGTCACCATTTTCGGAATTGGAGCTGTGATGTGAGAGGTTAAGCGTTAAAGAAGGGAGGGATCCATCCAGGCGCTAGGAGTCTGCATATTAAAAAGAGATAGAGAGAGATAGATACCAGATTGGCTGCAGATGGTTCACGGTTGGTGGCCAGGTAGAGCGACGGCCAAATCATTAGTGGACGGACACTAGAAGGACCATGCCTTGACCAAGTTGATGATGACCTATCTGTCTCAACATCTCCTTTATACTGACTATATAGCACAACATACGTAGGTGATATTCTACACTGGACTGGTAGATGAAAGTTGGCCTCCGCATTCATTTTGTAGCAACGCTATATAACAACGTCTTTGGTTTACCTACTCCCAGCATCTCCTACAAGTTGGAGCTATATGAGAAATACTAAATGGGACGGGCTGACTTAACCCGTATAATATGAAATCAAACGGAACTTTGCTTCGAATTCAGTAGAGTGTTTTCTTGAAGATTTGATACTTGTATACAGTACCTACTGTATCCCTACTACACAGAGGAGCTGTACCGTAACGATAAAACGGGGGGATCAACAGGTCGGTCAGGTGCTACATGACAGCGTCTGGCGTGGTGATTACTTGTAAGCATTGGCACTGATGGCCTTAGCCTGATCGCACCCAATCGTAAGCTAAAAAAATTTTGAACTTCACCAAACGGGTCTGCCTCCCCTTGTCACGACGTGCACATGCAATAAACATAGTGACATAATTTTTGCATAAATAGTGCCTGCAAAAATTACTAAAAGCGAGATCGCTGTATTCATGCTAGAGATCCTGGACGCCAGAGACTGCAGAGTAATAGGCCTGGAAATTAACCAAACTTAAAGTGAAAGGTTGCTCTGGCAACGAGAGTTAACTGCAGGTAGCACCTGCATTGTAGGCGTACTGTAGGCAGTTTATATGACAACGAGTTAGTTCCTTCAATATCGTAGCTTATGCAGCAGCTACTGATCTCTGTAGTATATTGTATTAATGTCTAAGTGCCATATCATATATGTTTGGTGCATATCGACTGTGTGTAATATGCAATGTTAGCCACCTAGGACGATTCCACTCATGATAGATGGGACGCGGATTTAACTGAATAGGCGCTTCCGTTGCGGATCAGCTCATATTTTTTTTATATTTCATATACATTGATTTATTTATTTATCGCACTTTATGATCAGTTACCCGTAAAATAAACTGCCGCAAAATGTCTGAACACGAGACCAAGACTGCCAAACCCCCGGATGCGACTCCGGCTTTTGACGATTCGGATTCCGATGTGTATTCAGACGCCTCCCCAGGACCAAATCCGGATCAAGATCTGGATCCTGAACCGAGTCCAGGCGAAAAGCCAATCCCGGCCGACTATTACAAAGTGCAAAATCCGGATGCGCCGCCGGATCATGGGGACCACAGTGCAGGTGAAGAAGGACCGGATCCGGATTTGGATCCCCCTCTCCCGCCTCCTGTAGCATGGTCAAGGTCTTTTGACGATGTTTTCTCCTTTGTGGGAGGACTGGGCAGATACCAGCTACGAGTTCTATTTCTTCTGTGGCCGGCTGGATTGCTGATAGTGCTCTCTCTGGACAATATCGTTTTCTTGGAGCTCACGCCAAAACACAGGTGGGTTGATGATAGCTAGATGTGTGAATGTTTTTAGTTTTTAGGGTGACGGCAGCTCAAAGTGCCTTATTTTTCTTCAACCACTTGCTAGAATACTGTATGCGGAATTTTTGGTCAATTACATGCATCTTTTTTCTTTATCTTTTAAGACGATCTGGGCTTTTATTCCAAATACAGACATCTTCTTAAGATAAAACATGTTATATCCCTTCTCGAAAGTCACATATGTGGGCGAAATAACAATATAATTGCATGGGACTTATCACTCGGCTGAAACCAAGTGCAGGGAAATATTCTTTAAGACGCGTACGTGAATTCATAAGTAGATTAGTAAAGAATAGAAAATAATTTTATTTGTCACCAGTTACCACTCTAAGAACTCTGTTAGAATCCTTTTATAGTATTCTGATTTTTTCGTGTATAGAAATTTGAATTCTTCAATAATTTATCCATTCTCTTTGCAGTTAATGAGTTTTGTACGTGTTTACTAAACTGGTGGTATTATGGCATACAGTGTATAAAGATAGAGAGAATAGTTTCAGTGATCTCGTATTCTGGTCATTTTATACGCATCTCATACACGAGGTTTGTGGTTGACCACAGTTAGCCTATAAGATACTCCCTGGATTTCGCTGCCTTTTTTTCGCCAACTTCACTCTATAACATGTTTTTGATAGAATGAAACAAAAGTAAATAAGGTAAACTGTATACAATATAGAGCATTTAGGTATAACTGGAGAGCCGTCTATTTTTGTTATTCAGATGCCGTCTGCCCGGTTTGCCCAATGACACATATGCCATCCAAGGCCCATGGCACGAGGCGCTCGTGAAGAAGACCATCCCAGTGACCTCTAGTGGCGAGTACGACAGTTGCAATATGAATCTGGAAGGTGACGGTGTAGTGGCGTGTAACAACTGGGTTTATGACGAGGCTTTTTTCACACAGACCTATACTACAAGGGTATGTATTCAAACTCGTTCAACCCTCCCCTGCACAGTGTTTTGGTCACGATAATGGACTACGTTTTTTTTCTCTTTTAAGGTGAAACATTGCGCGCAAAGGAGTAAAGTAAACAAACTATCAAACATACAAACAAACAAAAATGTGTAGGTTGTTTCACATGACCTTTAACTTTTCTGTAGGTTTTGAAGAACCAACCAAAAAGTGATGTCATAGACGGATGAACATTCCATTGTCACGCTCATAAAAAAATAATTATTCAATTTATTATAAACACATAATCCTTGAATAAACTTTAAGTATGCCCAAATTCCTTGAATAAACTTTGAATATTCCCTATTTCTTCAGTTCAACTTGGTACGTGCCCAAGACTACATCGTGTCCCTAACAACGATGACGTTTTTCCTGGGAGCATTCTGTGGTTCCATACTGTCTGGGTACTTGGCTGACAGGTGAGACTGAGATAGAGTCTCTCTCTCTGTCTCTCTCTCTCTCTCTCTCTTTCTCTCTGCGTGTGTGTGTGTGTGTGTGTGTGTGTGTGAGAGAGAGAGAGACAGAAGAAACTGTGTCCGTCATAACACAGAACTATATATTTATATTTCCTTAATAACACAATAATTATAATCCCAACATATTTTATCAAATCGTCATTAAGAAAAATTACATCTTATTAAATGTAATTTCATTCAAATGTCTTTACTGCTTAAATTTCAGATTTGGCAGGAAACCAGTCCTGATGGCAAACATACTGATATTTGGAATCGTCGGTTTTACCTCAGTGTTCATACCTTCGTGGGAGTGGTATATAGGAATTCGCTTTATCTTAGGGGCAGTTACCATGGGGACTGTTCCAGAAACATTAGGTAAACGCTTTGGCTTACACACACGTGACAGGTGACGAAATGGATTTCTAAAAAATTAACACAAAATCTATTAACTTAAAAGGTGATATTTGCTGTAGTTTTTGGCAGTCCAAAGTAAATATCTACATATAACATATTGATTGTTTGGACGTTTGTCTTATTGATTGTCAGGTCAGTATTCAGGGGAGGGTTGGGGGGGTTCGAAAGAACCGCCCCTTTTGTTAGGAAAAGGTCCACTCTGAGTAAAATTTGATCTAGGTACATGAAGTTTTTTTTGGAAAAGGTCCACTTTTTCAGAAAAAGAACCCCCCTTTTGAAATTGCTGGCTACGGACCTGATTGTAGGCCTACTGTCTTTTATTTGTTTCAGCACTCGAACTCGTAAGCCCCGCTAAACGGATGCTGGTTGGGAGTCTCATGCACGTGTTTTTCATCTTTGGTGGCCCCCTACTGGCGGGTCTCGCCGCCATCACAAGAAACTGGCAATATTTAGAAATTGTCTGTGCTGCACCGGCGTTCCTTATCCTATGGTTATTTTGGTATGTTGTGTTTAATTAATCTCACGAATAAATATGTGAATGTAATGGAACGTTTTAGATTAAATCAAACGTTTTATTTTGACCAAAAAAAGGACATTTGTCTATTAACAAAATAATTAGTTTGGCTTATTTTTATTTGTCTTCCATTCTTCTTTTCTAAAAGTTGAGAGTTGATAGAATATTTTTAGAACTGGCATTCAAGATATTGAGTTTCATTTTAAGCTATATTCCCGAGTCTCCCCGATGGCTTCTCACTGCGGGGCGGCGCCAAGAGGCTGACCGAATATTACGTCACATGGCGCGTGTCAATAGCCGAGCTGTCAGCGAGAAGATCCTTGAAGAGGTGGAGGCGAGCGCTGAGACTAAGGGTGGAGGAGCATTCCCGTGGAAGGAAATGAGACAGTCTCCAAAACTACTGCAGTATCTTGCGGTGATAGGTGTTATATGGTAGGCTCCTAATATAGTCGGTTTTTGTTTCATTATTTAATGAGTTGCTTAAACAATTGAAAGGATTTGAGACTAAAAACTGGAAACGGGCATGAATGCATAGAAATGCGCTTCACTTACAAAAAAAAAAAAATAATAATAATAAATAAAAATAAAAATAAATTAATAAATAAATTGATAAATAAATAAAATAAATAAATTAATAAATAAATAAATATATATATATATATATATATATATATATATATATATAACTTACGCCTTTCTAACCCATGCTTTTCCCCTCCAGGTTACTGCTAAACCTTGTCCACTATGGCCTGATCTTCAACTTGGTGAACATTCCGGGCAACATATTCTTGAATTTCTTCCTGTACACCCTTTTGGACATCCCGGGCTTCGCCATGGCGTTTACTGTGAACCTGTACGGCAGAGAGACGCCGTTCGTGGGCTTAACTCTCGTCGGTGGCATGGTTTTACTTACCTGTGTCTTTGTAGATTTGTTCGTGCCAAGTGAGTGTGATTTCTTTCCTTTTTTTTTTTTGGCTTGACCGTCAGTCTGTAAAACTCCCGGTGATACGAAACTTGGAATAGTATGACTGGCAGTCGAGCGGCACGTTTACACTATGTAATAGGTTTTTTTTCGATCCCAGAAGACGACGATATGATTGCTGATGTTATTTTGTTATTATAAATAAAATAAGCGATTCGCAGCAGTTTATTTTTAGGATTTTGGTCATTCATTTATTGATTTATAAACTAAAATTTTGCAGATGCATGACAGCATATTGTCTAACAACTTGATAATTAGAAGAACATTTTACATCTTTCAGTGATAACTTTTTTTCATAATTATTCCAGGTAACATTTCCATGTATTTAATTATTGGATTATCATCGGGTGCCAGACTCTCTGTATCCGCCGCCTACACCATTATAGCGCTATGGAGTGAAGAGATCTTCCCTACCGTTATACGGAACTTCTGTATGGGACTAGTTAGCTTTGCTGCCAGTATTGGAGCTATGGCGGCGCCATTTATATCGGTGAGTGTGTGCTTAAGTGCGTGTGTGTGGGTGTACGTGTTGCACGTTTGCGTGCGTGGTGGTATGGTGAAGAGGGGGGGGGGGGTATTTATAAATGCATGAGTATTTGCGGCGTGTCCGCGTATCGGGTGTGCATAAAAAAGTCCATAAATCTGGCTATTAGAGCATCCCTCGATCTTTAAAATGGGACCTTTTGGTTTACGTTTTGAAAAAAAAAAAAAAAAAACATAATCGTCATCTCCACGTAAAATATTGGCACAAGAAATTATTTTGTTTCCAGCGGGGTGTGTTCTCAAAGGCTCTGGCTAACGGCTCCATGGTGTTGGGTCTATATGGGACCGGGATGATTGTAGCTGGGATACTGGCCACATTATTCCTCCCAGAGACAGCCTACAGGAAACTACCCGATACTATAAAAGAGGCAGAAAACTTGTACGTATTGCAACTGTTTCTTTTTTGTGTTTAATAAAAATGCTTAGTTTGGTTATTTTTTTTACCATCATGAATGATGCTGGTCTGCAAACAATTGAGATCCTTTCAATAGGCCCTAACGAGAGAGAAAGACTGTGGTCTAAACACGTTACTGCTGCTGCCGTTCCGCCCAAGGGCAAAGGATGATGGTGACGATGATTACGTTTTTAGAGTAAGATGACTTATGTCATACATTGGCTGGATAATTACTGCTTTTAATTATTATTTCTTCCTTTTTTCATTCACCCTCACCCTCTCTTAATGACCGTGTTACTCCTTTTCACTATTTTTCTTTCATTTTTGTTAGACTCATAATATATACAGTGTATTTTGAAATATATTTTCAATTTGAAGCGACACTTTACTTAGATGCTGTTCTCGAATTTTAAAATGCAAATAGGGGTTTACTCTCAGGTCTACTGTGCAATTTAGGACTTTCTTTAAAGGCATCTTTAAAAGACATGCAAAAACAGTTGGCCGTTTTGATTCGCACACTTTTGTATTGTTTTAGCGGCTTGTACTCTTCGCCGGCCGAAAACGACGAGAAGATGTTAGACGCGGAGGATGAAGATGAAAAACAACCAGTGGTACCTAGAAGGAAGAGATCCTTTATAGAGATGAAAGAATCGAACACGAAGAATTACAATACTATAGCATCATATCCGCAACCCAGTGCCAAGAACCTGGATGGCTGAAAAAGGGACTCTTTCTTGAATATACATGTACTTATTTTGATGTTACTTTTAACAAAGGGTGGTTATTCCTTTTATGCGTAGTGTGAATTATGTGGAAGCGTTTTTTTTCACTACTTCAAACATCTTAAATTTAAATATTTGTGACCAAGAACAGCCAAATCAGCAACAATCTTATTCTTTTTGATAGAGAATTTCATGAGTTGGCTATAAATGTTGCATGGTTTAATTTCTTTTCAACAGTAGAAATGTTGAATACGAAACCGTTGGTTGTTCGGGGCTTCGAAAACCAGCGACAAAAGTGAAATATAAAGTGCAATACCAAACTAGTTGATATTTATTCCAGGCATTGGGAGCGAATTATTGGCGTAAAATTCTCCGTGACAACGAATATCGACGTTACACTGTACATGTACCTTTCGCCCCTCGCTCAAAACTCTGTATCCTAATGCTCTTTTATGACTTCGTTCAGATCGATTGCAATTCATTTAACTTCCCTCGAAATAAAGAGCATGTTGGATCCGACTCACAAAGTTGCATTTTTCATTAAACACGGGCGAAAATTCAAAGCTCGTTTCCCCATCAAATTCAATAGAGGTCCATGACAATATACCTTAAAGTGATATACACCGTCACTTATAAGAAAAAAAACAATTTATATTGGAATGTAGAAGCCTGTGTATTTTGCCTTAAATAAAATTGTTGCACAATGAGTTAGTCTGCCAAGTTCACATGAGATCAAATATGGAAATATTTAAAATTGAAAAAGGTGCCTACTATCTCCAAAAGGGTACCAAAATGGGAAACTAAACCTTGAACTCCAGCATATGACAGAGTTGAACTATTATGCTAAAAACAAACGATAAAATCTTAAAACTGCAGACCACAATTCTCACAGGCGTGCTTCTTTCAAGCAGTAAAACGCCAATAACATCGAGGCCACTTCAAATATCCTTTTTTTGAAATGATTATACCATGAAGAGCAATTAGCTTGCGGTTGGTTGTACATGCCACTTACTATTATTTGAAAAATATTTTCCAGTAATAACTCTTAAAAATTATTTAAATAATTCACAAAAGCTTTTATACAATGGGTAATCACGAAAATCATACGGCCAACAAATGTACATACATTACTCTATTCTCTTAAAAAAAGTGGACTTACTGCGATAAAGAAAGATGTAATATCAAAAACAATTATTCTTTCTATAACCATATAAAAAGTCGCCATCTGGTTTTCATTAACACAATATTTCACAAAATCTGCGTCCCTTTCTTTGGGATATCGTAATTACATTTTTCATACAATAAAAACACAAAGAAAACAAGAAAATATACTATTGACCATTACCAAAGAAGCACCAAGCAACTTACACGTTCACAACGACAGCACCAATATTTCTGACAACAAAATCTCCTATATACTCAAACACAAATAACAACATTAGCATTGTTTTTACGCATCACACTCTGCTCTTTTTACACAATCCTTGTAAAAATATTATTTTACTGTCCCTATTCACAGACACTCACTAAAATCAGATTGAGTTATGAGATAGTAATTAAGTTTACCACTGAAAGATCAGGGAATTATACCTATGATATAATTCCCTGGAAACATACCCAAGTCTAGTTGAAACTATAATTTACAAAAGCACAAGTAGCCTGCTGGCTTCCCATTCCTTGCCAAACTATTTGTTAATTTTTTCAAAGAAGATTCAATTTTCTGGCATATTTATCAATATTTTTACCTTTCCCTAATATAATTTTATTGTAAGTTATTAAAACATATATTGCACCCTTACCTAGTAGTGTTGTTAATGTTTGTATAAACTTTAAAAAAAAAAAAAAGGATAAGAAAGATTATCAAAATTTAAACTATTTTGGTTTCAACCACAAAGTCCCCTAAAACTTAAAATGATAGCCAGAACTTAATGCCTAATTCTAAATTATGTGTCTATTGGGTCAAGTGATATTGGGATGTTTTAATCCATACTCTTAAGGTAAATGCACAAAGAAATGAAAAAAATATAGGAAATAAAAACATGCAAACAATTAATGAGCAAATGAAGGGTAAACTGACTGGCGACCTCACTGCAATATAGGACGCAATATACGTTCTAGCTACAATTAATGAAAACCAGAAAAAATAAGTTTCCCATAATGAAGCAGTGGCAACATCTCGAATGGAATGCGTTTGGTGTGAAAAACACTGCATAATACATTGCACTAGAAGTGACAGACATTCTGTCAAGCTAAACTGCATATATTCAAGATCTTATTTTTAAGTCAAAACTTTAAACCAAAAACAACATTTCTGAAGACCAGCTTCATAATCTACCAGTGGCCTTACATTTAGCACCACAGCAAATAACCTACTAAAGCCAAAGACCACTCACACTCAAGGGACATGACCTTTATATTTAAATGACTATAAAAACCTAGCATAAAAATTTCTTGGATGCATAGCACCTTTCCTCAAAACTGCGATCATGTTTTCTTCATTTTTCTCCTCATTTGTTCTTCAATGTTATGAAATTTTATCACTTACAATTTTACTGCATACAATTGTTCTTGAAATCGCAGTGTTTTCTAATAGAGACCTGCTACCATATCCATTTTATTGTGGTAGAGATAACTCCAGTAAAATTTAATAAAAATCTAATTTCCCTGTAAAAGAAGACAAGAGATTTTTTGCTGAGGAATGGACAAATAAGGAGTTTATATTTCATAATCTGCGCGAATTCTTCATCCTCAAAAGGATAAAAAATGTGTGCAAACAATCTGTGCGTCAATTATATGTGGTAATCAAAATTCACCGGTGTCTATAAATACCCACATGTCATTATGAGAACAAAACTTCATGTTTCACTAGGGAGCCCGTATCTTCACTTTTTAGGGCTTTCCTTTTGGTCTGACTGTGGTATGAGACGCCCGCAGTATGTTCCGTGCCTTGGATTTTTTTGTCTGTGTCATTAGGTACCAAAGACATTGTGATGGATTCGAGTTTCTTCTCCAACTCTGGTATGTCTCCCAGCTCAGCGGGAGTGGGAAATCTAGAACTGAAACGAAAAAATTCGGGTCAATAGTGAGTTGTGAAAATGCAACATAATCTGATTGTAAAAAAATTTTCTGTTCCATAAAATCAAGATAAAACAAACATTTTAAGATAACTACTTTCGATAATAATAAATTGATTCAAGATGCAGACATTTTCCATGCATACTTCATATTTACGTAAAAAAGGAAACTGTGAAAAGCATGCTTAGTATGTCTTAACAACTTCCAAAACCCATTCACATTTTACTGAAACCATTCATTTGTGCAGGCGAAATACTATGTGGTCTAATAAACATGACATCATAGTAATACAGAAGTTACCTGCCCAGCAATAGACCACCAGACTAAAAAAGATGTTATATTATACAAACAGCTACACCAAATAAAGCTAAATTGACCAATGGTGCATTGGCAACTTTTACAATTACCAGGAAGTTGCTATTAGGCCATTTTTCATGTCTTACTTGTCTTTGGTTGCTTTCGTGTCACACTCCTCCTGGTCCACCTCAGTGCACGAATTCCTGTCGCACTCTGCTAACGACAACATGCTCTCACGCATCGATGTAGGGGAAACTGTGCGGCGCCTGTTCTTTTCTCTTTCACGGCTGAAAGCATGAATGAGAGTTGTACATAGCATTCTGACAAAGGATCAGCTTATTTTTATTCCATACAACCAGATGAAAATTTTCAAAATTATGTGATATTTCAAGGCAGTTATGAGACATGATATTGAGTGTGTTTATTATTATAGAAATATGGCTTACTGTGTAATACCTCTCACAGTCAAGCATATCATTTTATATCAAATCTGTTTCCTATTCGATATTCAACAAGTCTTAAAGCTAACTCATCATATCAAATTATTTAAAGTAAACATCCAAGAGATACCTTATCAGATCTAATAAATTATCCCAGTGGGAAATTATGCCAATACTATTACAAGTGGAAGATAGTGGAAGGAGTGCTTTATGTAGAGGCAGGCTTGTAGCCAGCAAATTCAAGGGGGAGGGGTGTCATTTTCTTTTCCTGAAAAAGTAAATCTCTTTTACTATAAAATCTATGCATATTCATAGAACCTACATCAAACTTCATTTCACAATGACCTTTTCCCCAACTAACAGCGTTTTCGTTTAAAACCCCTGACCCGCACCCACTCGCCTAAAGACCTGACAGGTTAGATGCCTGATGTTTTATAATAGCCATCTATTACTGGTGTATCAAAACCAATACTTGAGTATCATATATATGTCATGGTATATAAATTTGTCATAAAGTCAAACATGCAAACTTATTTTAAAATTATTAAATAGTAGAGTTGGGATTTTGAAGGCCTTTTAGTGTTGAAGGCTCAGTGCTCAGATAAGACAGATCTAGACATATCCCAGTAAACATGGTAAAACTGCAAAAAATAAATAAATAAATAAATAAATAAATAAATAAATAAATAAATAAATAAATAAATAAAATAAAATAATTATAATAACAATGCAATGTGTGTTCATACATGCATTTTGTCAAAGATTGTGCAACAAAAGCATCTGTAAGTTTGCCAATTAACTTCACAGTTAGTGTAGAATCAGAACTACGTAATACAGCAGTAAAGTAAAATTGACGACTGAATTGAAAAGTCTGTGCCATCAATGCTGGCTCTAGCCAAAGTGCCCAGGAAAATTGAAACCTGGCCTTTTAATTTCGTTTAATTGTTCTGTTACTGTCCACAACTTCTTCTTAGAGTCAGGAAAGGCGTAGACTCTAGTCTCTAGACTCTCAGTCTCTAGAACTAAAATGGTAACCCCACTTCCAATCTAGAACAGTCCTCTCATGAAGTTAAAGATTATTTACAAGAAATCTGAATTAATCGCTCAGGTTATCACAGAGAAGATGATAGCCCCAACCAGGCCATCAAGGTAGGTATGGCATTAAGACTCCCTTATCACATTTTCAGGCACAAGTACCACCTTGTAGAAGCTCCTCAATCCAGGCACCACTGGTGCTCAACCTCAGCTTACAATTACTGATCTATGGTAACATTGAGCGAAAAAAATAAAATAAAATAAAATAAAGTAAATCATAATTCCCAAGTCCATTTAAAATAACTAACTAAATTTATAAATAAATGATTAATCCATTATGTGTACTTCATTTCATTCGTAATTTCTGGATTGGATGACTGGAAAATTTTTGAATGTCAAGTATTTGCGCTTTGTCAGAACTTTTACATTACACCTTAAAATGCCAATGTGTATGGGGTGATTTCAATGTTTGAAATTTGTTACTAAATAAATAAAAACATGATTATCAGACCTAATCAAGAAACTCTTGTCTTCCAGGTATATCTAATCATATGTTAACTATGGCTGAACTATGAAGTCAAATATTAGACGATTCCAAGTAAGTGTCCTGGATTCTTCTATTAGTCTTTCATATTACTCAAGGCAATTAATAAGCGAAAAATCAATAAGAAAAGAAGATAACTGTGTATGATAAAAACTATATAAGCCCTGCACCATTTGATGGAAAAAGGAAAAATAAAAAATGGATGTTATTATGTGTTCTGTGGCCTGGAATTTGTTAAACCTTCCTACAGTGGCAATGCATTCTACGTAAATATGGGCCACACATATATGCTTTTTCTTTTCCAAATAACTTTTGTTAATAACTTCAGTAGTAATATATTCTGCACTTTATACAAGCATTTTAATGGTTAACTTAACTGGTGTAATTAAGCTAATTGTACAAGGTGTAAGAGAGGCAGATAAATGAAAAAAAATTGAACATTTAGGGATCAGGTCCATTGCCCAGTGACGAGGAAAACTACCCCCTCCAAGGCTAAGGGGGTCAAAACCTCACCCCTTGGGGCAGCTTTATCTGTGACACAAATATGGGGAGAATTTTAGACAAGACACGAGGCTCTTCTGCTTCAACCTAGCTAGCTATAGCCTTGGATATGGTATGGAGACACTCTTCAGTCTATTATTTTAACAGTACAATTCCATCCTATAATCCTCTCCTACCACATGGAATAGCTATAGGTCCTCATTTCCGAGTCTAAATTCATCATTAATTGGCACTTCCTATATTACATGAAACGGCATGAGCTATTAAGGCTTTCTAGTCCGACTTCAGGTTACATGATAATATACTTCAGAATTCTAGAAACAAAGACATCATTCAACTATGAATCATAGACATCGGTGTATTTTACACGACATCTAGGCATTAAATATCAGTATCAGCAGACAAAGATGCAGGTTAAACTGAAATAGTCATGTTTAACTTCACATCAGGATAAATTATGCACTGTTGAAGAAGAGTTTCAACCTTATATTTGAATTTACATGTATGTATATTATAATTAAATGTAACCAAGCTCATCTCTGATTTTAGACCGAAGTCAGTGATAAATTCAGCTAATTTATAAAGCTGAGATATTAAAAGTGCAATAAAGTGATGGTTAAACAAGCCAGTGCATGCGCATGTACAAGTACATGTTAATAAGATTAATATAATGGCAATGCATTGGTATCTTCAAGCTTCAAGTGTCAGCATGAAGGCAAAGCTGTTATAATGTCAAAGCTACTTCACAAACACATTTCAAATTGTAACACACGTTTTGCCAGAGAAAAACTATGGTAACAGCCAAGTGTTCAACAAATCAATTCAGGGGCTCCATTGCAATTCATGCATGCTACAATGGATGTTATACACAATGAATAAATTCAAAATTTTTAAAAAGGATGAAGGATTGTACAAGTTGGTGTATCACTTTGCTCTTAGATCACATAGATTTAACTTTTACTCAGTCGAGAACAGCAATTAGTCAAATAACTTTTTGTGACAAGAAACTTGTATATTTTCCTGGTTAATTTTGAAATTAATTAAGTACTGGAATTACTACAATTACTTCTCATAAAGAATCAATTTTTTTATTACTCAAAAGTCTAAATGGGCAAGTGCTCTTGAAATGAACATAATTTGCTTTATTTGATTATTTAAATATTGCTGTGCATTGTGAATCCCTACCTTGATACACACACGTATATATATATATATATGTCATTCTGTGGGCAGGTGATTGGTTTTATTGTATTTCCTCTGGTTAAAGATTTGAAATTAATTAAACCCTGGTACTGGGGCTGCGGAGCTAAATTTTATATTTTGGTTATCACCACATGGTCTATTTAGGAAGGGTGAAGAAAATTTACAACTATGCCTCCTAATAGGCAACATTAAACCCAAGTAAAAGAAAAAGAGATTATTATATTTTTGAAATGCATATTGAATTGAAGAATGAGCAAGCAACAAAGAATATCTGCCAAAAGAGCCACACAGAAAAAACAGAATTCTGTTTAGCTACAACACTAGAGTAGGGTAAAATTTGTGAAGTAAAAAATATTGTTATAAGTTTTCATTAGTTAAAGGAACTAAAGAAAGCAAATGTGTTCTAAGTGCACACAACGTGAAGTGTGATTTTACCATAAAGATATATGATTATTTCAGTGTCAAGAAATAACAAACAGTTCATGGGAAGATTGCGAGCCAGTGAATAGCAAAAGTGACAGGAGAAATAATGCTCTTCCTCTGTCTAAAATAAATAAATAAATAAATAAATAAATTTACATTTCTATGTCACCAATTTTTCTTTTGCCTACATTGTAGATATGGGCAAGAAAAATGTTTCTTTTTCATGTAATAGTCTGCATTCTTTGTAATAAAATCACACACAAGACAGCATCATCATTCTAAAATCACTACTGGTGCAAGTACATATGAATTACCATAAAAAATGGTACAAAAACACTGTAATACACGGGAACAAGCACGCCCCAAACCAGACCAGAAGCAACTCGACAGGCTAGTAAGTTCTGGTTTCAACTAACCGTAATTCCTTTTCAAGGGTTTCGATTTTTGATCGACAAATATCAAGCTCATCGTGCAAAAGATCTATTTCCACGTCTCTCTCCTGCACGTCTTTGTGCAAGTTGTACAATTCATCCTGAATGTTCTCGCACATGGTCTAAAATAACAAAAATGCACACCGGTACAATAACAAAAATAAAAAAAGAAAACTTGGGAGTCCAGTCCATTCGCGAGCATGCTCAAAGCATTAACAGCCACGACTGAGCTAAACATCTGGTTAGCTGTTAACACTTTGAAACACTATGCCATATTAAGTGGTTTGAAATTACAAAACAAGAGAAAAGATGCCATATTGTTGAGTTTTTTCCCCCAATGAAAATTCTCTCTCACTGAATCAGATTGGGTGTGAACGTTCAGCCTTTGTTGCTACAGGGATAAAAACAGTTTCCTTTCAACCTTGAAGAAGTTTAGGTTAAAATAGTTAAAGCAGGGAGTCTTTATAGATGTAATTTTAAACACCCTTTGGTTAAAGCAACACGACATCCCTGAAATCTGAACAACGTGACACCAATTCTCTTGCTCTTCATCTCATCCCACTGCCCCATGTTAAGATCTTTACCATAAAGCCCTCTGCGCTCCCTCCAAATCCTGCCGCGTTAGCTCTAGTTCCTCTCTCAGCAACTCGATCTGACAGTCTTTCGCCTTCAAACTTCGCTGAAGGTTAAAGTTCAAGTCTTCCAAATACTCACAATGTGCCTAAAGGGTTAAACCAGTTGTATTTAGAGGGTTAAAGCTATGATAACAGGCATAAAATAATCTGAAATTTCTGAAATTGAAATAAAGTGGAAAAAAGAAAAAAGAAAAATTATGTCACCATAAACTGCAGCTTCATACATGAAACATAAGGATTCTTGCTGCAACTGAAAAATATCAAGTCATAATTAAACACAAATTTGGTATTTTTTCAGTACTAGGCTGTTAGAAATATGACACTTGTCATAAATATTTTCCTTTTTTTATTTCAATATAAGTCATTTCCTTGTCCCTCCTCATAAGGATTCCCTGTGACTGTGAATCACCTGTCTACATTAAAGAAATACTGCATTAGGCCAGGGTTAACCAAATCTAATATGTATTATGCACATTAACAATTTCCTTTTTAAAACCAGCATTGTCATATGAAAAAACAAATCGCGACACAACATGGCTTAAGGCAATTGTAATTTTCCCTTGATGCTCCTCCCATAAAGATCAGGCTTGAATCATCTGTTTGTATAAAAGAAACATGGAATTAACTTTCAAGTCAGTAGAAGGTGTATTTACACTTTCTTTCTCAATTCCAGTGCCATCACATGAGTAAAATGAATGAATGAATAACAAATGAAAACTTCTGTCATAAAAACGACATACTATAATGAAGAAAATCTGGAAATCATTTGAACTTTTTGGAAATGTAAATGCAGGATCCTACTTAAAATTCTGTATCATGTTTTTTTACCACAAAAAATATACTGAGCAATTTGTTAAACAGAATATACACATATTTTTTAAAAAGTTACAAAAAAGCACTAATAAATTATATATATTAAATACAATTATTGTACACAAAGATATAATAACAAAGCTTTCAATTTCCAATATCTTTTAAATGACCATCATTTCCTCTCATTTCACCTTTTTTCCCTAAATCACATAAAAAAATCCCATTACTTACCCTGCTTTCTTCTAAACTGTCGTGTGGACCAGGGGGGTCATCCATGCAGAAAAATTCTCGCACTGGGGCACTGAAATATGATCACGAGGTTTATAAGCTAAAGCATAATTTGCAATGGTCTAGATATTCCTATGAGAATAACTAAGGGGTAGATCTGAGTATCATAGTCAATAGTATAAAATACTCCACTTTTAGTTGTTTTATTTTCAAGTTCAAATGGTATGGTGCTTTTGAGCAGGTTCACCATTTACTACCTTTTATGGTTTTCTGATCATTAACCAATATTTATATATTTTTTATATTCAAAATTGGTAAATTTACTGAACACAACACAATGTCTGATATAATGCTGATATGGTGTATTAAATCACAAAAGTCACATGGTATTATCATCTGCTGAAATCGGCTTTCTACCAGCATATATGGTTACCGTAATGACTCTATATTTTCCATTGAGGAAAAACTATCAATCTTTCATAATATATCATACATAAGTTTGGAAACAAAAATATATTTCTGTGTAGCATTTGAGGTGCATTTAATGTGTAGAATAAAACTATAAGGTAACAAACTTTTCAGTTTTGTCGCTATCACTCAATAGGAATGTTTCAATTTTATGAATTTCTGACTTGAAAAGGTACAGATTCTGAAAACTTCTCAATTTTCCTCATTGAAAAGATCTGAGTCATTACCGTAGGTAAAACTGGTGAAACTGAACCTGGTTCACACTCGTTTGTTATCTCTGAGGGTTCATATGACAGTAAATTATATAATTTGTTTTTTCATAAGAGAATGGCTGCCATGTATTTTTCAACCTTTCTTTTCTTTATCTCACACCTTGCGTGCTTACCCTATCACACAAGGCTCTTGCTTGTTGCTCAATACAATTTTTATTAATGTATATTCATCAAAAAAATATGGAAAGTATCCAAGTTTTATGCTGATCTATGTATTTATTCATTCATTTATTCTTTGCCAATTTACCACAGATCTTATACAAATTCAATAATGCTTTATTAAGCACTACAATGTTAACAGATACATTTTAAAGGCTTTCTACACTACTAATTTTACATATACTAGTATGCATATAAGAAATACTTAGACAATTAAATAAATAAGACATGAGACCTAGGAGATAATACAGAAAAAAAACAACAACTCAATTTGAAAGACAGTCTAAGAGAAAAATTGCTGAAAATATTCACAAAAANTAACGGTGACTTGTATCCCACGCCATCCTGCGGAGCCGCAGGAGCCGCAGGAGCCGGCGGAGCCGCAGGAGCCGCAGGAGCCGCAGGAGCCGGCGGAGCTGTACGAGACGGGTCGGGACTAAAACCATGAGTACCGCCAGCGTACACGCTGGTGGTACTAATTACAATACTGGTATGACTATGTCTTTCAAAGTTCAACTGTCCATTGCAACACATCTATCATTTATTGGCTTAACTGTCACAGCAGTGTTGACATGCTGTAATTAAGTCTAGACTGATGTCAAATACAGGGCGGCTGGTGCAAGGCGTATTTCGTCTTTGACAGAATATGGATGATTTGCTATAGGCTAGCATCACGTGTTTGCTACATATGCCACAGGGAAAGTACACCAAACTTTCTTAGGTGCATTCTTGTCATGTGTATCTTACTTATTTCATTTAATCACTGATCATAACAAAAGTGGTGGAAAATGTACTGATGAATTTTTAAAACAAGATATCAATTTTTCTCATTTTTCATCCTGAAATAGGATGACAAGTGTGATTTTCAAAAATCACCATCAGTTCTCTCTCTTTCTCTCTCTCTCTCATCCTATTTGAATATGTCTACCAACCTTTGGCTCATTTCTCTGTGTCCAAGAATGTTGTTTATAAAAGCTTGAAGTCCTAGCATTCGATCTTCCAGAAAATTGACATCGTAGTTGTCACGGAACCACCGCTTGGGAGGAAGAGCCAATCGAAATCCAGGGAAGAGTTTGCTCAGCTATGAACAAAAAAATTATATTCAAATTGTCAAATAATATATACAAAAATGAAGTAGTCACATTCAATACCTTATAAAACAATTATACATTGCATATTGCTATCAAACTGTATTCTTTTTATGATACTTATTTTTATACTTGCAAAAGATTTTATTTCAGCAGAACCTTTAAAGTTACGCTAGCCTTAAGATTAATTAGAATGTTGCAACTGTTTGTGGGACATGTACAGTGACAAAAAACTTCTAGAAACAATGAGACAATCAGTCCAGTAGTTAAAAAAGGGGGAAAAAATGCCACAGCAAAGGACTTTTTGCATACATGACTGTTAATGGGTAGCTCTTAAAATTGCTGCCAGTCCCTTGGACTGACTGAACACAATTTTCAATCAGTCCTCAAAAATACTATTGGTCATGTGTACTAAAACTCCAAATCTATATGTGCAAATGTTGCAGATAAAATCTAGGGCAGCATCGCATTGACGGCAGTAAGATTATATATCATCGACTTCATATATTTATCTGAGTATACAAGTTATCTAAGACTGCATTCCCACAGATATTTAGATCTATCTATCCTCCTGGGAAGTCTCATTAGATTGGTGTCAGCTTAACTGACTTAAATGTCTGTCCCGCCTACTAAGAGCTGTAAGGGGGTAATTAACTTAAGTGCACGCTCGGCTGACAGCAATTTAGCGTGAACCCCCAGGGAGTTAGGTCGATCCAGATGGATCGATCTAAATCTATGAGAATGCAGTCTAAGTGTTAATCATAGTTAATGTATTATCAAGAGTAGGATCCAACATAAGATTGTAGTTATACAGTCCCTTGCTTTGTTCCAAGAATTTTGGGCCTACCAGTGAAAATTTTACAAGATGTTTCTAAGCCTTCCTTAATTACACATGGTAGGATGGGGATTTAAATAAAATTGGTATTTGTAGAAAAAGTTCAAGCCTGTATGTGGGCAGAAAGTTTAGGTTTCCAGTAGTTTATTATTATACAAGATATATTCTTGTGTGTGCAAACAGCAAGTTTTGGATGCTAGATCTCATAGAAATAAATTTAATAAACTGTGCCAGGCTGAGCTGATTTAAAAAAAAATTCATTACAATCATATTAGTTTAAGTAGAAAAATTACTCAACACGTTTCTTAGAATCCTCCTTAATAGTACACAATGAATAAATAATCAAATGTGCATCCTTCTTTGTTTTTTTTCATTAATTATTAATTTTTGATTATTTTTCAATCAGACCAATAAACTCATAACTTCCAGAACTAAGTAATTCACAGTCAAACAAAGCAAGCAGGTACATTTCAGATAACAAATTGGTAAAATCTCATCAAAAGCAATAATTGGCTACTAATTATTTTTGAAAGTATTCACTCTCATGACCCCATGCATTGTGTAAGAAGTGGCATTTACCAATGGAGGAAAGACTTAATTTTCCAACTGTCAAAACAAGTTGCTTTACAAGCAGGAAGAGGAGGGTGATTCATGACTGAGCCAGCAGCGTCTGGAACCTGTCTGAAAACCTGACTTTGTTAAGGAAAAGGGATAGGCTGAATATTTCTCACACTGCACTGAATGAACTTGACTAAGTCAGCAGCATCTAGAACCTGTCTGTAAACCTGACTTTGTTGAAAGGAACGGGCAGACATTTTCTTATCATGCACTGAATAAAACAAAATTATCATTGAATTCATTCCCTTTACTGTCAAGACAGTTTGAAACATGAGTGCAAAAACCTCCAAAATAACATCTTTATATATATATATATATATATATATATATATATATATACTGCATAATACTTTAAAAACAGAATGTTTTCCTCATAATTGTCTTTGTATGTACATGTTCTGTAAGACTGTTGACTAAAGACACCAACCATGGACCTTGTTCATATTCTGCTTGCTTATGGGAGGGGGGGGGTCTACTGTTTATTTTTATCATGTAAATATTTTTTTCGAATGAGGAAGCTGCTAGTATCATCATTTTTTCAATCTTAATTCAGTAGTTGCAATGTAAACCATGGCACTCACCTGTCGGTTTATTCTGACAAAGTCTGTGTACCTGCGGAAGACAAACCATGACTCCTCGGGACCTCTTTGAACATGAATTTTATACACCTGACAAAAAAAATCGAAACATTCTACTGCAAGAGGCAATAATATTTTAACAGGCAATGGAAAGGTTTTCTAAGACAGATATAATTTGAAATTGCTTCAAATTGATGATTTGAAATATTTATATTTATCAACTCTGTACAGATCTGCATGGTATGTTCTGTATTGTGATATAATTCACATTGTCTTAGGTTACTGAATATCATTTTTGTTTTGTTTTAATTCAACAGGCAATAAATTTTTTTGCCAAAATGCTGACTTTGTTCAAACTCTGAACAACTATTATACAAACACAAACATAATGAAAAACTGTATACAAATTAACAAACAGAGGCTTACAGTACAAACACATTTCAACTTTATACTTCTGTGAAAAAAATTTTTTTTCTACAAAATTTTAATTTCAATTTTTCAAAGTAACCCAGTTTAAGGGTGTCACAACTGAGTGTCATCCCAAGGCTTGCCCCTACAGTTCAATATAAACATACACTAGACTACTAGTAAGTGTATTGTGCTACTACATTAAAACTGACAAGTGCTGTGTTCTCCTTTTATTAATTAATTTTTTAAAATATATTTATTCAATTACTCATTAATTTGAATATACTTGTAAATAAATACTACTTCTACTACTACACTTTGAGAGTGTAAAACAAAATCAGTCCTTTGTTTAGATTTGGTTCATGGCACAGGGCACCATTTTCTCATTTTTTTTCTCTTTCAGTGTCGTATTTCATGCCCATTGGGGGGGGGGGGGGGGGGGGG
>NW_019775572.1:67758-135481 GCF_001039355.2 Lingula anatina | reverse complement strand
CAGCCCACAAAAAATGTCAACTCTATCCATATTTGATCTAGGTTCTACATCATCTCTCAACTTTGGTAAACTGAGATGGAGAAGAAGTCCCTCTTTTCACAAAACGAATCCCCTTTGAAATTGCTTGGTACAGGTTGGTAGTTGGAAACTATGCAACAGTGACACCGTGGCGACCCGTTAGGTCAATGTTATATAGTGTGACCCATTCAGGTCAAGTCGTGTGGTCGGGAGAGTCCCATTTTAAGATAGAAAATCAGGTAGTGCCTTCAGCCATGAATGATCTATTGAGTAATTCTATTGAAGTGAATTGATTAAAGCAGTGAAACTTCATGTTCTGCTAAATTCATTTTGTGTGAACAGAGAAAATTCTTCAAGTCAAGTAAGTATTTGAATGTCAGTTATTGCCACCCTGAGATTTGAAATTTTCCCTTAAGAAAAAAGTTCACGACATAAGGTCATTGCACTAAATGTTTTGTATTTTTTGTAAAAAAATTGATAACTATATAATTGCATATTTTTTCTAATAAAATCTTATATCGAACATCATGTACTACAATTAGTTATTAGTTACTAAGTCTTTCCCTTCATTTATTTATTACTATTTTTTTTTTGTATGTCAAACATTTGCTGTGGTCCAATTTTTAATCTAAACATTTTCTTAACAATTAACTAATTCTCTCAGACGTACCATGATTTATGAGACCATACTATCAAAATATCCACTAAAACCTGAGCATAAAAAACTTCTATATATATAAATATCACATTAAAGTATCTGAGAGTGGAGGAATATGACCCCACCCAAAAAATCATTGAAGGAAAAAAAGTACACTACATTATGTTTTGCCATTTTGTAAAGAACAAGTGTATTTGATTGGGTGATTTCATCTTTTTTCTTTTTGCGTGCAAAACCTTACGTGAATAATACCATAATGAGTAAACACTTACTTGACCTTTTTAGAAATGCCAAAATGGACTCGGTGACACATGTAAAAGACTCCACTTACGCAAGTCTAAATGACCTTTTTCATTCTTGCATAAGATGAAATCGCTATGGGGCAATCTGACGCATTTATCCCATATAAGACGTCAATTAAGGTGAAAAAAATATTTAAAAAAAAAAGAAAGAAAGGAAGGTTGGGTTTTCAGAGGTAAACAGAAAACAGAGTTGGGTAAATTTCTTTTTATTATTACTTTTTTCAATTCTAAAGTCAATTCCTATGTCCAAATCAAATTATTAAAAGGGAGAGCTATCAAACATTTAAAATGAGATTCACTGCAAGAAGTTAAAATATAGTGGCAGACAAATTGGACAGTCTATCTTCGTACAGATGATAACCAATTTCCATCGACAAATATCTCCCTGTCACCTTGCAAACAAACGATAACCACTATTTGACCCTCGTTTTTACATGAAGTCTTGTTCATATCATTTTCAGTAAATGTGAGTACAACTTTGATAACAAAATTATTTTGCAATGCACAGTGAATGAGAGCCATACAAAGAGAGCCGTCTTCATAATCTGCAAGACCCTGCAGGCATATTATCTACAGAGTAATCAGATGAACTAGAAGCTATCCATATAAATTTCACCATCATAGCACAGCAACTTTCCACAGAAAAAAAATTTTTTTCGCTCACAGATATTTAGCTAGCTAATTCTGTGCACATTTCTGTACAGTCCAGTTCAGTGAGGATCATTATGCACAGAATTTTAAAAAATGACATCATGTGTGACATCATCACCCAGCTGCAGTCACTCATCACTAGCTGACTTCACAAAAGAACTTTTTACTACAAGTCAATAGCTCGAAAGTGTCAAAACTAAACGACCACAAAATTCTAGACAGAGGGACAGAATTTTCAAAAGGCCAAATGACAGGCTGTAGCCTTGCATTTGAAGGACTTTATTTTCTCAGTTTGACAACTGATGTGAGGCCACTTTCAATCATTTTTCCTGCATCATGGGATAAAGCTGGTCAGCAATGACAAAGAAGGAATTAACAATGATAATCAGTGAGAAAGAAAAGTCATTTTATCTGCATGGTGAGATTATTATGGTAAGAAATGACAATTAATTTAAGAGTGCGTTTTTTTTCTTGAATAGTGACTGCTTTACTGAGTATGTACTACAAGTACCCCAGTAAGCCTAGTTAATTTAATTTCACCTTCACTGCCCAGCGTGGCAGGTGATACGAACTAAATCACAATGGCAGTGTATGGGACATTAAGGGTTAGATTCAAAGGGGCTCCCTAAGGGTGCTTTCCCAGAGATTTAGATCGATCTAGAGATTAAGATTAAGATTGACCTAACTCCCTGGGTGTTCACGCTAAATTGCAGTCAGCCGAGCGGGCACCATAGTTAATTACCCCCTTACAGCTTTTAGTAGGCGGGACAGACGCTTAAGCCGGCCAAGCTGACAGTAATCTAGTGAGACTCCCCACAGGGATAGATCGATCTAAAAATCTATGGAAATGGGGTCTAAGATTAGAAATCATTCACACGTTATTATCTACATAGATAATATGGTACTAAGTTAAGCTGTCACAGAATAAACTGTAAATGCATCTTTTATGTCCTAAATTACATGCACTGCACTAAGTCTAACAATCATTTACCAGCATGTGCCCACACAGAATCTTCTCTTTCCTGCAGCAGTGAATTTCCGTACAAGTATTTTCAAATAATTTGACATCATTATAAAAGTGTTGTTGAGAGGCTAATGGATTTTCTTTTCACGGTCATTCATTTCATGCTGATTCGGAATAAAACTATCACTCTACCGTAAATAGAATGATCCAACTCCGCAGGGATTCTTGCTCAATGCAATCAGATTAACCGATGGACATGCCTCCTCTTCTGTTTCCAAAATACACGCATAATCCTCAGCTTTTCTGTAATGTACTCAATGCCAAGAGGAGGCGTGTTTATCTATTGCATTCAGCAAGAGTCCCCTCAAGAGTTGGGTCAATCTATGTAGAAAAAGCATTTTATTGAGAATAAGCCCTGATATTTCACGCAGAGATGAAAGCAGCAATGAAATGAAATTCCCTTAGCTGATAGAAGTTAATGGAAGAATGAAGTATGTTTTATTAAATCTAAGTTCACAGACTAATATAAAATCACTTTCATTTTGGTGTTAAAAAGTTTTTGTCACAACTACAGGAAGAAGACACTTGGCTGAAACTCCTGCTAGGCCACCTACATGTACTGTTCATTGTGCAAACGGCTATTAGATTATAGGGAAACTTTCCAGCATGCAGTTGCACTGCAATTAAGTCTGAATATTGATCTGTAGTAAAAACATACTGCTTTCTGAGGTTATTTCCGATTCTTTTTTTACCCTGGTTTCAATATCTATACAATAATATTTTTTGCAAGAGAAAAATTCACTATTGCCTTGGAACAATTCACTTTAGTCCTTTATGAAACAAGAGTGGAGCCAACTGTGCAAAGGAGATATGTTTGTTTGAATGGTGTCAATTATTAAGCACACAATGTTCTACATATCTCTGACAGTGTGAAATATTAACTATGATGGTATGATTTATCTGTACTACATGTACATGGCTAGTGACATGGTTAAAGGTATTCTATCCAAGATTTTTCTTCTTAATTGAATTTTCCTAATAAGAAAGCAATATTTTAATACTTATGAATCATTACTCAATACATCCATGAACTTGTATTGAATGTTTTTTTTACCATTTTTTAAAATTAAATTATGAAATTCTTAATGACTGATCAGTTACTTATTATTATTTTTTAGCTCTGACTTGAGACATCTTTTATTTATATTAAATTAAAATTAAAGGAAAGAACATGGCTTTCACACCTTCCATGGTGGCAAAAATATTTGTGGCTTGGTACTTGTGGATATGATGATATTGTGACCATGAGGTAAATTCACTGTCAACAACCATGCCTGCTTGTTTTCTGTCAATGCCGGAGGAGTCAACATAAAATAGATACTATCATTTATCTACTCCAAAAGCAGTCTGGCATGTTTGTTGAAAATGATTTATTTATTGACCACATTAAGATGCTATTTCTGTTTTCACAAACGGCTGTCAGTAATGGCCACACCTGGATAAGTTATGTAATGAGTGTAATTAACCTTCCTATACTCTGGTTAACCTGTTCACTTAAGAAAGCCAACAACAAACATGTCCTATTCTTCTCTTCCATTACAAGCTAAAAGTTGGAACTTA
This sequence comes from Lingula anatina, assembly GCF_001039355.2. The sequence continues at coordinate 131,268 of NW_019775572.1, read as the reverse complement.
AACTGATCCCACAGGCTTTTAACATAAAACCCTGGGGCCATTACACATTGTGTATAATGGGTCCGAGACAAAACCAGTGACATTTAATGAAGTCTTCCTACATGTCTTTCATTAAACATATAACAATAGAAGAGCCCTATTCTATTTCACTTATAAACTCAACTTCAGAAAGAAGACACTTGATTGCAATTTCTCGTGTAATCTCTTGAAATCATCTGAGTAGACTGCTTTATTGGAAGAAGATGAATTATACTTGAAGTGATTGCAATCAGGCTGCGAGCAACAGACTCCAGGCATCCATCTTTAAATCTTTTTGTCAAAACTGATAAGATCATGACTTTGGTCAAAGTCTCTGGTACATTTGTATCTGTCACTGCCAGAGACATGCATGGGAACAACAATGTAAAAATGGAGGACAGCACTTTTCCACCTAATATGTTACACAAAATGCAACATCCTAAACTCCCTATTGAATATCATACTGCCCTTTTTGCATGTTTGCTGATGAATTAGTTACCATATACATATTTACAGATTATATTATATTATATTATATTATATTATATTATATTATATTATATTATATTATATTATATTATATTATATTATATTATATTATATTATAAAATTTACACTCTCCATAACATGTGTCATGGGGAAGATAAATTTTAAATGTCCATATTTTACCCCCAATTATTAAAGTTTAATACTGTAAATAAATAAAACAGAGTGAAGCTTCCAAAAGTAAAAGAAGCTCTCACCCTTATATTGCACATTCTCATGATCTCAGTTGATACAGGAAAAAGCCATCAACATTCAGCTGTTTTCACCCAACAGTCCAAATCTGGTCTTGTATCTTGTTATGCCATTATTTACAACATATATCATTTCAAATAATCTTACTGGAACTAGTTTTTACCCACTTCATTTGTCAAGTGACTGACAGTACTTCAAACAATATAAAATGGTGATGAAGCAATACAAGATTTAGCAATTTCTTTCATCTGGAGCTTCTATGTAATTTTATAAATTGTTGAAAGAGAAAGTAGTTAAAAAATTGACTATATTTTTATATTTATTAATACTGAATATAAATGAATTATAAAAGAGTGTCAACCCTTAAAAAAAAAAAATAAATAAATAAATAAAATAAAATAATAATAATAAAGCAAAAGAATTAGAAATAAATTATCAAAAATTTGCTAAAACTTATAAATAAAATAAAATTATAAATGCTTTTTGAAGTTTTTATGTCAAATGTTTGGGCTTACAGTACACTTACCAATTTTTTGTAAAAAAAAAAAATTAAATTAAAAATGAATACCATGGTATGCCCATTAATTAATTAATTAATGTGTATTGATCAATTCTATTCCACATCGAACAAATTGTAGAGTAAAGAGTGAACATTTTTTTTGTCTGTTTTAGTTAAGTAGTCATACATGTAATTTTTGAATAAAAATGTATCCAATCTGGGATTTTCCTGCCAAATAAACGTGTAATTCTCTCCAAATCATGCACCATTGCTCAGCCCTGTCCTTGCACTTGGATTTAATGTTTCGTACCATTTAAAAAAAATAACTAATTAATGATCTCTAACTTAGGCCTTTTCCGATTCTTTTTTATTTGAGGGGTTTAATGGTTTTTAAGGTCTGAATTGGAACAGAGAAGTACTAGTAGCTTTGGAGGATATATAGAAAATGTGGCTTTGGGGCATTTTCACAGTTTACCTTTAAATTTGTTTTAGCCATATCTCAAGTTTAAAGAGGACATTTTCAAGTTCCAAATGTCGGGTGCGCTTCGCTATGCCGAAGGTTCGCTGTGCCGAGGGTTCGCTATGCCGAAGGTTCGCTGTGCCGAGGGTTCGCTATGCCGAAGGTTCGTTATGCCGAGGGTTCGCTGAGCCGAAGGTTCGCTATTCCGCTACGCCGATTGTTTTTAAAAAGATGTTAATTTTACACACACCCAATAACTACAACAAGTTCGCCAAAAATAATTAGAGAATGTTTTCTTGTCAGTAATTTCCTAAATGTGGGTGACGCCCATAGTGCCAAAAATAATTAATAAATTAACTTACAGAACTGATTATTTANGGTTCGCTATGCCGAAGGTTCGCTGTGCCGAGGGTTCGCTATGCCGAAGGTTCGTTATGCCGAGGGTTCGCTGAGCCGAAGGTTCGCTATACCGAGGGTTCGCTATGCCGATTGTTTTTAAAAAGATGTTAATTTTACACACACCCAATAACTACAACAAGTTCGCCAAAAATAATTAGAGAATGTTTTCTTGTCAGTAATTTCCTAAATGTGGGTGACGCCCATAGTGCCAAAAATAATTAATAAATTAACTTACAGAACTGATTATTTAAAGCGATTTAAGATGTTTATGTCCATAAGGATAAACCTTCAATGCGCAGTTTTAACAAATTCAAATGGTACGGATGGAAGAAGAGAACTTTTAAAACTCGTTTATTTTCAAGAAAGGCCACTGCTCGCCACGTTACATAACAAGCACAATGGGTGATGGGTAGCCTTTTTCGGCGCAGCGAACCCTCGGCACAGCGAACCATCGGCATAGCGAACCTTTGATTTTGGGGCTCCGGAAAAACTTAGCCAATTTTAGACCAATTTTCCGGTTTTGTCGGCACAGTGAACCCTCGGCACAGCGAACCTTCGGCACAGCGCGCTGTCCCCCAAATGTCCATATCACCCCAATTACATTTAAGTCAAAAGCACTGGTTCCTGAAACGCCCAGAATTTTAGGTAATTTTAGTTTGGTTTTTAAAACTGATATCCTCCTCCTTAATTTCATTTCATAAGCATTTATGAATGCAATGCCAATATTTACTATTTATCAAATGTTCCCATTTCTACCACAATATAGCTTTGTAAATAGATTTTGTTGTTGATATTACGTAACTATATGTTTATAGTTTCAAGTACCCATTTCCCTACTATATATAATATACACATAGCCTTTTCATTAGATTTTGCACTTATAATTATGTAATCATAAATTGCTAAAATTACTATGCTGCATATACCTTGTACTGTTTATTAGGAGACAAAATAGGTTATCTCCCAAAGCCATAGTGCCAGCTACTATACTTAGATCTAATCTATATAAGCTTCAAGGGTTAGGCTAATTATTTTTCAGTCTTAAAGGTGAAGATTTAAGAGCCAGGTCATAAAGTAACTCATGTGACTTTGAATCATTGTTATAAGGGGGAGGTTTCTTCCACAGGTCTAGGAATAGAACCAATATTTACCAGCCCTTGTCTTAATGTTAACATTTCTTTATTGCCTACTGGTAATCATTTGCCACTGACTTGAACTTTCTAATGTGGTGAAATGGAGTTGTTGTAAGGTCACTATACCCGGTAGATGCAGTAAATACAATAATGGCCTTAGTAAACAGCCTGCCCCCAAAATATCAAAATCAGATTTTAAACTGGTTGAACATGCAATACAAGACTTTCAACTTTTTTTTTTATTATTTTATTTTATAAAAATTCTCTCTTTTCTTTTTTTTTGGTTTTAATAAAATAAAGTACAACTAAAATTTTAACTCTAATTTTTAATTTGTCTTTTCAATACATTATAATTATTTAATCATTCTTTTCACATCTTAATATTTAACCATTTTATGATAAAGATTTTATATTTCAATTTGATGTGCTCCCACAGAAACATGGCAATTTCTTATGTACAATTTTATGTATAATTATTAGCTTAATAAAATATTATATAGCTACTACTGGGCCTTTCATAACATTTCATTTATTCTTTTAAATTGCCTATAATTATGGAAATGGAAAAAAAGGAAAAAAAGAAAGCAAAATTAAAAAAGAAAAACAAAAAAAAAAGAAAAAATAATAATAAAACTCACCGTAAATTTTGCCCTTGCCTCCATGACTTCAAATCCTTTGATTGGAGCCTGCAGTTCAAACACTGCATTGTCCGACTCCTCTCGATTCTCCTGTAGTCGCTCACTTTGTGAATGAAAAGCATCACTGCGGGGCCTGTACTCAACTCCAGATGCCATGGCCCTTAATTCTGGTTCCGATTCTTTAGAGGACCTACTCTCACCATCCCCTGCCGTTAACAGGGGGTCGACCTCGGAGTCCAACCCCCCACCGGTGGCGCCCTGACTCCCCTCGCTCTCCGAACCTGTCCGTGACATGATTCTCCTTGGCTTAACGGACTCTGATCTTGATGATCCGCTGTAGCCTAGATCGAACTGCGGCTTAAAGCCTGCCGGTCTCAGCACCGTTGCTTTGACTGCGACAGTCTGTTGCGTGTTGTCAGCTGCGGGTTTTATTTGATCAATATCATCACCAGCTGATTGGCTTTTCGCCGCGCCATCTGTCGTTGAACTCGGACATGTGCTAGCTGCGTTACCTGTGCTGGCTTCCCGCCTGTAAATGCTGTGTGGAACAAAAGCTGTCGTCATTTTAGATTAAAAATAAGTTTCCTCGAATAAAATATACACAGCTGTATAAAAACAGTACTAGTTGCCACGTTTAGCACAGTCTTGAGAAGCTAGACAAAACACGATGTTTACTTTGTCTTCTTTCACATAACAAGTCTACTCTTAGACTACAAGATCCGTGTCCTCGTTTAAACTTGCTGCATGTCCCTACTGGGTCAATTTGGTTGAATTACCGAGACAATGATGTATTTTTCTGTCACGAATCCGACTGATCAAAACCTCGTATCTTGGTGGTAGTCATAATTTCCGTGTTGGAGGAATATAAGAGTTAGTCACCCTCACACGGCAACCATGGCTTCTCAGACAAAAAGGTAATCAACACTAATCACAATGCTACAGGTGCGACAGCAGGTGCGCACTTCAACTGGCGGCGCAACAACTGCAATCACAAGGAATTCTCCTTCCAAAACAAAAAGCCCACAAAAATATTAGAACAATGCATTAAGCGAGCCAAAATGTTCCAATTTTACAAGTGGACTAAAGTACATAAAAGACGCTTATTAAAAGGATAGATCAAACAAACATTTAAGTAGGATGCAAATTCATATGGATTCTATTGTAGGCTTTGGTTCGAAAGATCAAATTGTTTTAGGGAAAAGGCATAACAAGTGGTAATTGAACCATTGTTTTCGATGTTCTTGGTCTATATTTTTTCATTTGGAGTTCAAACAAAACCAACACTCCATGCACTAATTGAAAATGTCTTTCTTTCATCTGCAGACACTGCTACTTTTTAAATCCCACAGAATATTTCAATATTCTTAAAAGAAGGAATAGTATAAAAATAGCACTGGTGCTGAGCTTATGATCACTTATGTGCCTACATTTAATGACATATAGAGGGTTTCTTTCCATGGATTTTTGGTCCTGAAACCCAAGATTTTTAGGTAAATGAAAAAAAAATTAAAAACAACTATTTCAAGAAATAATTAGGCCACCATTCAAACTTGAACTGTTATTTGGTCCAATTAATTAATAGAATATGAGTTTGAGGATAACAAGTAACATGCTTTTCCTTTTAGTGTTAAAAATGGCAGTGCACAAAAAAAAAAAGGGTTTTTGTCAAGTTTGGTGCAATATCACATAATACTCAACAGCATATATAATCACCACCAATTTTAAATTATGCACTGTAACTGTGAACAACCTACACTGCATTTCTTCAAAGAAAATGGTCAAATAAATTTGTTGAACTTTAAGTGTATTGTATCTTTATGAATCACTCAAGTAATTTTGAAGAGATAGGTCACATATTTATCCACTTATTGCGTTAATTGTGAGATGTGCTTTTTATAAAGTGGCACTAACTTACTTAATTCAGTTATTCACTATGTTCCTACTAGCAGAAATTTGCAAACAGTAGATTAACTGTTATCGAAACCTGTAAAAATGTGTCTTAAAACTTATGGGGACATCTTTTTGTAAGTCAGCTGGTCCAATGAAATATGTTACCAATTTATATTCACATAATTTAATCAAATGATAACTTTAAGAAGAAGTTAAAAAAAAAAAACATCTTTTTAGGAAATTTTGTTCATGATTATCTTATTCATAATTGGTTTTTATGTGTATATCTTGCATCTTAATTTTTTGCCATAATTTACTTTTATATCTTGGGAATTGTGGTATCAAGTACTGGTATTTGTTTTTACATGAGTCTACTGAATATTTTATAAAATATATTTTTATTTAAGTGCATGATGATGACAATAGCAGACAAAAGTAATGACTTTACGTGCAGACACGCTGTCTGTAAAATAAATAAATAAATAAATATAATAAAAAAATATAATAAAATAAAACAAAATAATGATAATAAAATTTAAAATTAACAAGAACAAGACTTCTCAGTTTCTACTTCTTTTATTGCAGTTAACCAGAAACAAAAGTGTAACAATAAAGTTGTAAAGAAACTGTTTTTTTCTATAACAGCAACATTTTCCAATTAAGCAATGATGATTAAACTCAAAACATTTGGCAATTCATCAAAACTTCGGTGAACATAATTGCCTTCAGCTCTGTGCGCAACATCTAACAAAGCTTTAAAAGCACATTCTAATCTAACACTAATACTGGGTTATTCCTTAATAGTCTAGGAATACATTTCTCCCTAAAGGCAGAGGCAAATTATTGGTGCCAAATAATACAATTTTTTTAAAAATTCTCTTAGAAATGAACTTCCACATTTTCCTAATCTGCCAGCCCATCAATGCCCAACCTCTACTTTATTTTATCCACTCATTCAAATCATAAACAAGCTTTCTAGTTAACTAAAAAATATTTTTTCCTTTTCATAACACATGCAATTTATAACTTTTAAATTTGATATACTTAATTCACAAAATTTGCTTTATTTTGATCCAAGAAATTTGTCCTTCATGAAATAGCAAATGGCATCAAGGAATTGCACATTGCATACATAATATGTACATGGCACTGGTACATGGCATGGTACTGGGGAGTATTTGAGCCCAGACCAAGGCTGTTGGCAAATCAATGTAGTTCAACATTGGTGGATCCATTTTTTAGGGAGGGGGTGGGTAAGGCAGACTCATAATTTCACCTTTGTGTTTTTCCTAGTGAAGATAAATTTCTTTAACTACAAGAAAAAAAAAAAAAAAAAAAAAAAAAACAATATCATAATCTATTATCATAATGTATTCTTGTTGAGAAAATCTTTAACTTTTCACTTCTAACACAAACTTTTTGATATCACAAATTCAATTCTTAGTTCATTTCTGACCTATCCTGAAATGTTATCAAAATCCCTCCATGACATTTTGACATTGTCTGCAAACTAACAGTGCAACAAAGGCAAAAACTAAACCTCTTTGTCAAAGGTTATTTTCCACACCCTCACCACAACCACCCATGCAAGTTCTAACACATTACACAATGAATGCAAAACATATTTTCTGAAAATATTGGGTTGACAACCAATTAATGCTCCATTTACAATGCAAAAATCCAATTGTTGACCTTAGTGCATTTTGTTCCCCATGCTAACAAAGCAGCTTTGGAGAAATATCTACTATGTATAACATATCAACATTCATAGTAAGAATTACAGAAAACTGCACTGCTCATTAATAATAATAATAGGTTCACCACATGCATAATATTTTCTTCTACACCACTACATTAACAATGCTCCAATTATTACAGTTACATATCAAAAACATTGAAATACCAATATATATATATATATATATGTACAATTCACATTAAGCTTTTTTCCTATTCAGAAAAATCCTATATCAAAAACTACTAGTAAAGGTTCTAGAAGTAATACTTTTTCCTTAATCAAAAACAAAACATTAAAGTCAATGGCTGATCTTCTTCCCCCTAGACATTAAGTAATCGATCACATTAAGAGTGCTTTCAGCCTGAAAAGAGCAATTATCATTTTTTAATACTATATTAATTGGGAACAAAGTGACGCCAATACTGTATAAAAAAAGTGTGAAATGTGAGTAATATCTAAATACTGACTTTCTAATTAGAATAAAAATCAAACATTTACAGCTTGAATAAATAAATAAATAAAAAGATAAATAAATAATATACTCCAATACTACAGCCATTTGCTTGTCACGGCAAGCTTTGTGCAGTCATGATAACATATACCAATATAAGAAATTTAATGTACCCCTTAACAGAGGTATAAATCAGCACATATTGTGAAGTAATATATGCAACAGAAGTTGTCTAGTATCCTTTGCTTGTTCAGTTCATTCACTGATATGTGGATCTTTTTCATTTATCGTCGTTTTGTCATGACCCTTTCTCTATTCATCAGTATTCATGATCAAAATTTGGTGAAGATACTCAGTAATATTTCTGCATTCCATAAAGGACCATACCCTCTCTTAAATTTGTTAAAAAATAAATAAATAAAATTAAAAAAAAAATCCATTTGCAAATCCTTGTCAAAGGCCAATTGAAGATTTTTACTCTAGTTCACCAGATTACAGCAATGTAAGTCCTCAGTATATACCAAAATTCACATAAGTGAAAATCCTTTTCATGCCCTGCCGTGTATTCAACGGTCAATCAAGTTTTTATTTTTTTTACAGAGCATCCTTGAATATGAAAATTGATCAGTTCCTTGCAAGTACAACAGTTCCTATTGGACAAGACAAGCAGCCATTCCCCTTTTTCCAAGAGTTAATAAATAAATAAATAAATAAATGGAAAAGGATTTATTCAATGGAAATGCTGATTGAGAATGGTTAATCTTAAGTTCTTAAACCTTTGTTCTTCCCACCTCAACACCGTGTACAAATCCAGCTCAGTACAATCTTTGACTTATGCTGGGAGTTTGTTTCTACTTTTAAAAAGCCATCTTCCGTTTAACCAGAACAACCAGTCCAGCTGTTACTGTCCCAGTACAATCACACATCCTTGATCAGCTTCTAAAAAATTCAATATTCTTTCAAATGTTTACTGTCACATATCTTTTCCACTCTTGGTTGAAGATCTTTCTAGTTATTCAGGCTTCTGGATTGGTCACAAATTTTTTGCAGAAAAGAAAAAGACCTGAAAATTATCAAGTGATAAGTTTGTTCAGCAATCCAAGTCTTCTGCAAAATAAATATATATATATATTTCTGTAACTTCCTGAAATTATTTATTCAATGTGTACACACGCATATTTGGAAAATAGTTGTTAAACTTTGATCCATCAGTATAATGAAGTTTCCCCACTGGCAGAAAAATTATCCAATATCTTACTGTCACAGTCACTTGTAACATGTCGCAGTATGTACAGGATCCAAAACTATTACTTCTCCTTCATGTCATTGGTCTAGGTTACCACCAAACAGACATTCTTTTTGTTGTTTTAGAATTCAGGAACCTGGTTTTGATGACGTGCAAGATGGGAGTAGTCCCAGTCTTAAATCTAACTCTAAAAACTCTATTTCTCTGTGTGGATTGGAGGAAGTGTCAAGAATTGGGTGCACCAATGGTCACATTGTTGATGATGATGAGAATTCAAGCAATCAGTCACCAGTTTCCATCTCAGACACAGCAGCAATTTGAGTTTTCTGCCAATCAGACATAATTTCGTGATCAATTTGAAATTCAACCTCTCAGATATCCATTTCCATTTCATTTCAGCTGTAAATTATTTAGCCAATCAGACATCTTTATTCATTTTCTCTGGATAGGAAAGTGCCACCAATCAAATGAACATTTTCAATGATGAGTTTCTTGTAAAATAGCAGGGTCAAGCAATCATATTTGAATGATTTAAGAAAGAAGAAATGATAAATCATGCATATATTATAAAAACTATAATAATTACTTACCCATACACTGAAAAAAAAACTGCATTTAACTGACTAACAGAAACTTAGGGTAAAGATATCACATTTCTTTCATTTTTCATCCAAAACGATCATTGTCCTCCCCATCATCAACTGGCAAAAATAGTCATCCTCATTGATAAGTTAAGCGCCTGGCAAAAAGAAAAACAGGGCTACAGACGGAAATACTGTCAGTCTTCTGGTGGCCAGTCCAAGTAAAGTGAGAAGAAATGAGTGATTATCTGAGGGCACTAACACACAGTCCAAAATCTGCCAAGTAGTCTACGCTGTGGTGCATGTTGTCTTTATATATTTTTTCATAAATCAAGAACTGAATATGGTCAAAAAGTTCCGTAGCAGTTTCTGTATAAGTGCAAGTCAATTCAAAGGGAAAAGTCACAGGGAAGAAAATTTTACAGGAACAGTTTCAAGTATGTCAATTCTTTGTAAAACATGACTAAATCCAATCCACCAACAGTACGCTGTGGGCCAGAGCTTACACCAAACATTCAAAGTTTTCCTGAATTCATATTCCATATGTATTAGCTTGAAGCTTGAGCTTGCCAGGGCTTCCAAACAAATATACTGCACAGTTCAATCAATCTGGCAGCAATATCCTTACATATATATAATTTTTATATAATAATTATTATTATTTTATTTTATTTATTTATTTATTTTTTTTTTGTGGTATATTGCTTTTAGGTTTGCCATAATCTTTGGTCAACTCATTAAGTTATACCTGTGACTGTGAAGAAGACTAAATTCCTTTTCTTCTGTCTCCAAAAGACCCCTTTCATGTTTTGATTACTTTTTTAATCAGCAAAAAGCAGACCACAGATGTAACGGAATTTTTTAAAAAGAAATATATACATATTTGGGGACAACTTTATGATTTTACAGTACTAAGTACAAAAAAGTGCAGTTCATCTGACAAGGAAAAGGTCAATCTGTCCGTCTAGAATATAAGGCAGTCAGTGTCAAATCAAATTTTTTATGATTCAATTAAAACACTTCAACTCCTAGGATATTTACCTTCACAACTTTCACACATTGTGCACCTGTTTGAGTTTGATAGCCCTTTCTTTCATCACTTTCAGATTCAAGTTCTTTACAGCTGCCTTTGCATCTCCAATGGACCTGAACGCCACCAGTGCATCACCAGTGCTCTGTCCTTTCACATCAGTGTGTATCCTCACAGAGTCGGTTATAGGTCTATAGTCACGGAAAAAGTCGAGAATGTCCACCTTGTTGGCCTCAATCGAGAGGTTAGAGGCATGGAGGACACACCCAGGTTTGCCAATGGTAGACAAGTCCACTTTTCGTAAAACATCTTCTTTTGGTCTAACATCTGGAGGATACTTTTCAAATGATGGGCCCCTGCTGGCATTGTAGCGCGTAACTGTGATGTACCGATGTCTCATAGACCTTTTATCTCTTTGAAGAGCAAACTTTAGATCTCTGTATGTTTCAAACTCCACATAAGCACTGCCTATGGCCCGCCCTGCTTTATCCCTCACAATATGTATGCCTCTGTCCAGAATGTGCAAAGGTTTAAAGAATTCCCTAACATCACTATCCTCTGCATCATATGGCAATCCTTGAAGAAACGCTGAAAAATTGTCCTTTTCCATTGAGCCAGAATGTGCTTTCTGGGGAAATTCCTCAAAAGATCCTCCTTTGAAAGAGTACACGAACTTGTGCTTGTCTACCTTGTCCCGCATATGCTTCCAAGGGATAGGACTAATTGTAATACTGGGTGCTTTTCCCAAGGGATCACGGCCACTCTTGCGTAAAGTTGACTCAAAGTCACGTCGACACCCCATTTCAAGGTAGCACTGCCCATACATGTGCCTCTGCGGTCAAACTCAACAAAGAGACTCCCTTCTGCCCACTGAAACCCACGCATGAAGGAACGCACCTGATGTTTCTCAGTGCTGGGATGTAGATTAGAAAGCTCAAGCCAAAGACCACTGTCTTGAGGGTCTCTCTCTTCCATGGGCAGAGGGCCCTCTCGTTTTCGTTTCACACTGGGAGCATAGTCTTCTTCTTTAGGGAGGTATGGATCTACAGCTCTTTCAAAGTCCTCCAGTTGACAGGGGGTCATCTGGAGAGATCTTTCTCCCATAAGTTGATAGTTCAGTTTCATGGCTTCGTCATAGTCCCATCGGGAAGCAAACTTTACAACTCCTGTGCCATTCCTTCTTCCTCGGTGGTCGTTACAAAGCTTGATTCCATCCCTAGCAATCTTTATTCCTTGAAAAAACTTGCTTACATCATCATACCGAACAGTGAAAGGCATGTTACTCAGTTCCATGCAAACCCCAAAGTGTCTTTCATCCTTGAAGGAGGGTCTATTTGTATCACCGTATCTCCTTGGTTCAACATCATCAGGACTTCGAGGGGTTTCAAGGAGAGGTCTTTTAAATGGTGGGGCACTAATGTGCCTGTCATTGGCATCAACCATCGTCTGTTCAGTAAATGGTTCACCAATGTTTTTGTTCCTGCCCATATGACCTCTTGATTCTTGGAGACTATCATTCCAGTTATCCAATGAATGTCTAGCCCCACTCATGCTTGACTCTTCAATGTCATTAAAATTTCTGCCATCTGTGTTAATGTCACGTGCGACCCTGTCTTGGTTCCATTCCCCTCTGTCATAAACAGCAGGTCGTTCAGGTTCATCTCTATGTTGATCTTGCCTTGCGGTTAGATCACGATGCATTCTTTCTTGTGGCCTGGTTCTATCTCTGTCATATACCTGAACTAGACGATCAATACCCTGCTGTGGTGGGGTAAAACTTCTTTTATGTCTTGAAACATGTTGGTCCAATTTCCGACTAGCACTTCTGTGAGATGAAATATCCCTACTTTGTTCATACTCATTTATTTCTCTATCTAAAATCCTGCCTCCAAAACCATAGGGCTCATTCATATGTGATTGTCCTCTTTGCAACACCTGGTCATCTAGTCCATGCAGGGATCCATTCAAACTTTGATCAGGCTCATTAATAGAAACATAAGTGTCTTGAGATCTACCAAGGTCTCTTTGGTCAATATCTCCCTGTGGAACAAATTGCTCTGGAGGCAAGATTTCAGATGATCTCCTGAGCTCAACCACCCTGGTGTTAAAATCTTGTTCAGGTTGATAATCTTGTTCTTGGCGGATATGCCTTGACTGATCAAGCTTCTCCCGGAGGTCATTAACCCTGTGTCCATTTCTACCATCTCCAAGATCTGGCATTCGAACTGGTGGGCCCCTATGACCTGATGGTCCTTGACGGTCATTCTTAGTATGATCAGGTCCTCTTTGAATTGGCCTTCCTACTGAAGCAGATGGTCCTCCATAGTTAGACACGCCTCTGTGATCAGATTCTCTTAAACGGGGTGACCTTCGGGGATCACGTGATCCTCGAGAATCCAAGCTTCGGCCTTCCGATTCTCTTTGAAAATGTGGACCATGTTGTCCTGGGGGACTTCTATAATGGACATCATGACCTGGATCTGAACTCTCAACTTGTTGGGGTCCATTTCTGTAGCCATCATACATTGCGCCACCTCCTGCAGGCCAAGGACCTTTCCCTCTTGGGTTAGAATGCTGCTGTCCTGCAGGATTGTACCTACTATTTTGTGCTGAAGCCCTGTATTCCTCGGATAGGTATAACCTTCCCTTATCCCCATATTTTCCTCCAAATGAGGACCTACCATGGGGCCCTCTGTATGAGTCATTTCCGGATTCAGGCCCAGAGGCTCTAAATGGGGGTTCTGCAGGTGCTGGGGCCCCTTGGCCAGATTTTTGAGGTGCAGGAAAGCTCCTTGCCTGGGTTATCACATTTTGCATCTCTGCCTTACTGCTCAGTAATAGCTTGATTATCTGTCCATTGATCTTCCCTTCCATCATCATGGCCCTCCTGGCATCTTCATCTGTGGAGAAGGCAATAAAAGCATCCCCACTGGTTCCTCCGATGATGTGAACACCTCCATCTGGGATAGAAAGCCCCTGAAAAAACTTCCTAATGTCCAGGGCATTGGCAGTCCAAGGTAGCCCCTGCAGTCGTATTATCACTGACATAATAATATTTACTGCTGCGCAACTGGTATCATGTAGATGATTCAGGGTTCAATACTGGAAGAGAAAAAGCATTTTGTTTTTAATAATCATAATAATAATGTTAATGTGCAACTAAAATAGTTGGATTGTACAATAATATATAACTAAATATAACTGCTTATTTACTAAATGAAATAATATTAGTAAAATTGTTAATTAAAAATGTTAAGATGGAATTAAAAATTTGGTACTCCATGGATATTTAAAAATACCTTAATAGTCATTTAAAAAGTTACGTTTTTAAGTTATCAGTGCCCATGGTATGAAAGTTATTGAAGATCTGATAGTTCTCAATATTGGTATAGTATATTTTTAAGTCTGACACAGAGTACATTATATTTTCCCATTTAATTTGCCTCAGGCAGTAGATGGTGTGTTTTATGATCTTTGGGCATATTGTGGAGCAATGCTTTAGATAGCTCATTCCTCCTGCTGGCAAGTGTTAAACAGTTAGAAATTGTGAGTCCCCTTTCATATGAAATGCCTGGCTATGTGATTTAATATGCTCTTTTATGGACCATTTCAACAATGTCACTTTGTTGTTTTGTAACTCCCCCGGGTGCTAAAACTGACAGACATATTCCAGTGTAGATCTTATCACTGACATTTAGTAGCAATAAATTCATTAACAGAAATCCCTTAAAACTTTGAAACCTCATAATTTTACCTTTAGATATTTTTTCTAAATTATATTTTAATATTAATATAATCAAACTTTTTTTCAACTTCAAACTAAAAAATAAACTCGTTGATAGAAAGTGGGATACGATAATATCATGTCATCTAAAGCTTTTTCTATACTGCAGGGTAAACACGAAGTTCCTTTTGATGAGCTGCCAAAATCATTTGTGCAAGGAAAAGAAAATGACGCAGGGGATTCCCCCCATTTCCCCCACGCCTCCCGCTGGTAAACAATATTTGCTTTATCATTCACGGAAGTTTTTTCACAAAATCTGCCCTTTATAGTAGCTTCCAAAGTTTTCGAGGATTATATGCCACTGCTCTTATATCAATATATGATAAAATCTACTTGAATTTGCGTGAGGTTACCCCAAGAAAGGAATAAAAACTCGCTCACCTCACATTTTGCCTTGACACGAGCGGCTGAAGCTTCTGTTATCAGAAGCTCAGAAGCACACGAAAATTCGCTATTTGATTGGTCCCTTTTGTAAATATAAAAATTTGACCAATCAACTCGTGTAACCTGTAACAGGTGCGGTCCTTCCATTCCAAACAACAATGGCGGTAAAGGGAAGAGAAAAAGTCTTAATTTTGGTTATTTTTGTTTCTTATTCCTTAGCGCAAACATATTTTAGGAGTTTAGAACTTCCAAGCGAGTGCAAACAAAAGAAATCTGGAAGTAGAGATAATTTTTTCGATATCTCTCAGCTTGCCTGCCAACCGTGCAACCAAAATAGTTCTGTCCAGACGCATAGTGCGGACGGTTAGTAAAAAAAATATTATGCTGTTTATGAAAACCACTTATATAATCATATGACAGCTTTTATGGTCGTTGCTTATTGTCTTGAACTGTAAAATTGCAAAATATTGGTCTTATATTTAAGTGGCATATTCTGTTATTGTATTTTATAAAGCCCTGTGAGTTGAACTGTTTTTATGTACAGACACAGATGTGTCTGTACATATGACCATCACTTGTGTGATTATACAATAAGTAGCTGTTTGACCTTTTGAATTCAAAATAACAGAACTGATGATTCGAATATTCATAAAATACAGGTGGAGTACGAAAATCAGCTTGATCGGACCATTTTTCCAAAAGTTATGCTGTTTTTTTTTTTGTTTTTTTTTTTGGGGGGGGGGTTCTTCAGCATTTTTATCCACGGTTATATATATATATATTATTTTATATATATAATGAAAACCATTTTGCCTTTTGTCTTTAAAATTACATAACTGATAGAAATTCATAAAATGCTGGTCAAGTAAGAAAATTAATTTGATGGCAGACCTTTTTTCCAAAAGTAATACTGTTTTTTTTTGCTCTTTTGGCATATCTAGTCAACAGTTATGTAAATATAAAGAAAACTATGTCTTATTTTTCTTTTAACACTTGCAGTACTGATTCATAGGACTAATACATAGATCAACAGTGTTTGCGCTGGGCAGTTTGTAAGTGGAGTCCTTGGGACCCCACTAGCATTGTAAAATGGGGTCCTTTAGAACAAAATGGGGTCCTTCGGAAAAATAATTTTTTTTCTTATTTAATAATAAAAACTATCAATAAATTTTGTAAAATTGTAATCCTTTTTCTTCTCAACTCACCAGTAAGCACTAAGGTGCAACATGTTGTTCCCACAAAAATTGATGAAACAAATTTTTGACAGACACGACAAAACAAGTGCTTTGAAAACAGCTCTTGACATCTGAAACTCATAACACAACAGCTTTCATTTTTATAACTTGATTTCTTTATTTTATATTACCATCAACCTTAAAATGTGTATGGATAGGTGGTGCGTATCATAGACCAATTTCACAAACAATCCATGTGAAAAATAGTTCTTTAAAGTGTGATAACTTAAATTACTTTTTACGGTGCCTCAAAGCACGAAAATTCTGAAGCTTCAGGAGCTTCTTGAAGACAGCAATACCTCAACCTGTGAAATTTCAAAGTAGGACCAGTTCAAATTAAACCATTATGTTAAAAAAAAAGAGAATCTAGTATTTGGATCAGTTGTCAGCAAGAAAAATCTGAATGACTGTTGACTGTGATATCTTATTTTTTAAATAAAGATAGTTGAAGTAGGCCTATATCAAGGACCCTGCAATAAAATTAAAATATCCTAATAGTAGTAGGGCCTATATTTGAGCATTCTTCAAAAATGAACAATAATTTAAACTCGTCCTTAAAATGACCAGTACTAGGACATGTTTATCATTCGCAACAAACGGATTGCATAATAAAATTTAATTCAGAAATTGCTTTATCAAATTTTAACAGGACCGGCATCAATTTTATTTTTTTGTGGGATGCCATTTTGAATCGCTTCGAATGACGCGCTACTTTTTACTTTTATTTTTTTGTCTCTTTTTATATATGCATTGTTACAATACTTAAAGTTTCATGGTGACGGTAGCGTGCAGACCCAATCCGCATACCGTTACTTTCCTGTAACTCCATTAATGAGTCAAACTTGCTTAAGGGCATATCTTCTTTGATTAGCCAATAGATGGTTCGCAGTTGTACGCTCAAATTATCACTTGTAGCTTTTTCAGCATTGGATAATGCTTTTTTAAATGCGGCGGCGGAAGTTCGCTGTTGTGCGCAATTCCTATGTTGCTGAGAGGCCTCGTGCCGTGTGAGACTACTTCGCTGAAAATCACAGCAACCGCTTGTAAAACAGTTTTTAGAGTTGCCTGCACGGCAGACGGCACAAAACATTGTTTGGTTTTCATATATTAACCAGCTAAATTCATTACACCACGCCGGGATGAATGATTCTTCGGTGCACTTGGACCCGCCGCCATGACTATATAAACCACGTGACGATCGACCTCGATTACGCGTAGAGGAGTTCACTAAAGCGAACCTAAAGCGAGTCTACTTTTGGAGTGACAAAATGAAACCATCGATGATTTGTCCCTAGTTTTATTGGTTCGTACTACCAGATCACTTTCAAACTCACAAGCCCAATTTGTCGAAATTCCTTTGTGTAATTTATTATGCATTCTTAAAAAAAAAAAAAAAAAAACTTGNGACCTCGATTACGCGTAGAGGAGTTCACTAAAGCGAACCTAAAGCGAGTCTACTTTTGGAGTGACAAAATGAAACCATCGACGATTCGTCCCTAGTTTTATTGGTTCGTACTACCAGATCACTTTCAAACTCACAAGCCCAATTTGTCGAAATTCCTTTGTGTAATTTATTATGCATTCTTAAAAAAAAAAAAAACTCGCGTCCCCCGGGACGCACTGCCCTGCTGAAATTTGCGTCCGTTTATGAAACGATGCGTAAATTATATACTCGGACGGCGTAAACGCGAACACTGTCTAGTGCGATAAATCTGAGCCAAGTACTAAACCTATTTTAATTCACATGAACACACTAACACACTTGCATACACTGTATAATCTCTGAACTTTTGATCTGTTCCAGCAACCCGTATGGTGCCCGGCCTCAGTCCAGGAGAGGATTCAGACAAGGAGACAGCCGGGCTGCCATGGACAAGGAGGGGCAAAGTATGGGTCGAACTTACAGGAACACCAGTATTGATTTAAAAATCTGAATAAATTTGTACCTGTCACTACTACTGAATGTCAAAAGAAGATGTAGAATTATTGATATATTTTCGCCAATTATACTTAACTTTGTGAAGGACTCACAGTAGTATGGAACACTTGTCATTGAGTATTTAATGCACAAATGGAGATTTAAAACCTTAGATAAATTGGTTTGAAAGACCTTAGATATAGTCAAATTTTTTCAGGAAGCATTTATCTAGGACAACCTTTCTATATCCAATGTTATGTTATGCAAATAAATGTACAAACTTGAAGGGTTTAAGACCTGTTTAGATGTTATATGCATATTTATATTTTTAAAAATAAGTCTGGGCTTACAATGTCTGGACACTCATTTCATGCTCAGTAACAGATTTTGAAAAAAAAAAGGATCTTTAAATTCAGATACAGGGGCTCTGCAGAGACTTGGTCTTCCAGTGAGGAATAGGGGAGATGGTGGACATCAGGGAGGATACAGAGGAGGAGGAGGAGGGGCCACAAGTGACTCAGGCTGGTTTAAAGTACAGGTAAATTAATATTATGATATACAGATATACTGCCACACAGGTAAGAAAATTAAGATCAGTTAAAGCAGGTCTTACCTGGTAAGATTGCTATATTGCACTAAAAAAATTCCTTGAAACCTCTTCTGTTTTTTTATGAATACCAAAGGCTACCAGTCAGTTGAGAAAATTTATAAATATGAAATGATAGATTTCTGAGATCAACATTGGAAAAAAGGGCAACTTTTGGTCACAATTTCTTGCCATTTTTGTACTACAAGTGGTATCCATCCCTTGAACTCTAATTGGTTAAAATTGTGGTAACAGCTGCTTGGGTTTTTTGTTTAATGCTGGTAGGAAAGGTTTGTAACTAAGACTTTTTTGTAGTATATTTTTTCTTTATTTACTGTTCTCCCCATAAGCCAATTTTGCTTTAGATCATGTCCTCCATACACAGAAACGTGTTTTTGAAATATTTTTGGCACATTTTTTAAAGACCTACTCTAAATGTAGAATTCCCAATTTTGTAGGAAAGGTGAAATAGATTTAACTTTACATTTTACGCATATAAGGTTATCAGATTAATGTTTATTCATTTAAGTATAATTATGAATGAGAGAGTTAACTCTGGAGACAATATTAACAGTGTTAATACACACACATAAGGTTATTAGATTAAAGCAAATTCTTCTATGTATAATTATGAATGAGAGAGTTAACTCTGGAAGAAATTAGTGTTGATAAGACTGCAATTGTAGTAAAAAGGTAACAGAACGTTTGTTACTTTTATCCAGCTCTGAAAGTCATAAACATTGTGTATAATGTGTCCTAATATTTCTAGATTCCTCATGGGAAGAAGTATGGGAAGGACGCAGTTCTGAAGGCCATAAACTCCATGTGTGATGTGCCTTTTATGCCTTATCATGTAAGCCACCAAGTAATACTACTTAGATTAAAATGCCATTGGTCTGTTATAAATGGTTATTATACATTGCATATTTAAAAGATCAATGATAAAGTAAAGGAACATGGTATTTTGGATTTTCATACTCAAATGACCTTTTAGTGAATTAATGTGTGTGTGTGTGTGTGCGTGTGTGTGTGTGTGTGTGTGTGTGTTAATTTAAGTTCAAATGTGCAGTTGACTTCTTGTAAGCTAACAACTCAGATATTTCAATGTTTTAGAGTGACAGTTTAAAGTATTTAATATCTTGACTCTCCTGAAAACTGTTTATGATCATGAAATTGCACTTCTGTAAAATAACCCAAGGCACAGCTAAGCTAATGTCAGCCACGCTAAGTTATTGTACCAAATAAACATGCATTTGCCAAAAAAAATGATGAAAAAGGTTTTACAGTTCTCTTATCAAAGTAATTACTTTTTAAGGACTTAAACAAAGAAGAAACTATTTTCTAAATAGATTCAGAATAAGATTTCAAATGTTTTCCAGTATCACCATAAGGGTGGTAATATGGCAGAGTTCTTTGTCCAAGATAACAAGGCTGCAGATGCAATAAGGAGGGCATCAAGACGGTACACATTTCCTAATGGTTTTAAAGTAAGTCAACTTTGACTGTTGACCTTTCTGGATTACTTTAGAGAGGGAATGGGGGGGGGGGGGTCAAAGTAATTTGTGGAAATTTTGTGCTGCTTTTTCAAACAGTGGGAATTGTGTTTGTATGGTTTGTTATTAGCTCACAGCACTTTTGTTCTTACAATGATGGGCATTTTATGTTTTGAAGAATGTTTTTTATGTCGTGTATTATTTAAAGTTAGTCTTTTATATCTCTGTTGCTCTCTTGTGGACTTATATTTCATTAATCTTGGTTTTTGTAATGTCCAGATGGTCATTCTTGTGCGGCCTTGTGGTGCGCCCAGCCTTCCAATGGATGATAATACAATTGAGAAGTTGAAGGTAAACTAAGAGCAAAAAAGAATGAAACAACACAAAAAAATGATTGAAATATAAGGTGTATAGAAGCTGTAGAGATAATAACCTTTGTTAATGAATTAATGTATATTTTGAAGCAAATGATTGTTAATTATGCAACAAAATACCTTCATTGCCATGCTAACTTTTAACAGGGCTGAAAATAATGTTAAGGTTCAAGTATATTGTATAAAGTATGTCTGGTAGAATTTCTTTGTTAGTTATGCACTTCTGTTATTTTGTTCAATAGATAAGTATGAGTAATCACTATGATCCAGCTACCAGGTCTTTGGACCTCAGCAACTTCTATGCTGATGAAGGTAATGGCTAAATTCAGACTCATTTCCACTTCTGACATTTTTGTCAGTGCCTTTGATATTTTCATTTGCAATTCTCTGTGTTTGTAACTGGATTTTTAATGCAAGTAAAATATTTTTTAAGGAAAACCTCTTTCAAAAGTTATTGATTAAGACTTGTTTGTTTAAAGATATTGTCTACTTATACAGTGGCTTTTAAGAAATTCAAGGATATTATTTATTGAAAATTTATTTATAGACTTTCTATTTTTATCTTCTATAAGCATTGAATAAAGAAGGCATCCACCTGGCTTTAAACAAAGTCAATGTAATGGTCAATGTATTAAAGATCATTGGTGAAAATATTCCTGAGGTAAGTAAGGGCATCTAGTGCATATAAATGTGAAGCTGTAGTCTGAATTGAAGTAAAATTTTTTAAAGAATTCAAATATATAATATTCTTGTATTTGGAAGCTCAGCATAGACATACCTGTTTTTTTCTGGCTTAACTGGTAATGTATAGAGTTGAATGAAAGAATGAATGTAAGCATGTGCTATGCATTTGTACATAAACATATGTGCCCCCATATACAGGTATAGGAAGTATTTCTATTAATAATAATCTGTTTTGCTGCTCAGATTAAAGATTGGTTGAAATGCAAACAATTTACAGTGGTACCTGATGTAAACATCAGACTTAGCCATTTAAATCTTACCAGCAACAATGACTGTATTAATATATTTTTCAGGTTGTTTCAGTCAGTTTCTCCAACAACAGACTGTACACTTGTGATAATTTAGTGGAACTGTCAGAAAAAGGACCCAACATAAAGAAACTAGATCTTAGTCATAATCAGGTTTGAACTTTTAAAAGAATAGTTAAAATTTTATTTTGAAGAATAACTGATGTGGGAGATTACAAATATGATGTGAACTCAAATTAATAAATCTAAAATTAGTTTGTATTATTATGATAAGTATGGTCTAGCTTTAAATTGCTCTCCCAACTGGACTTCTTTGATTCAATCCGAAGTCTGTATTATTTTCATTTGATTTGATTTTTTTGTCAAATAAATGCAAAAAAAATCTTTCGTTGATTTTATATACAAGTTTCTAATTTTGAATAATTTAATTTTCCTCTGTTAAACAGTTGAAAGGAGAACAAGAGCTGGACAAAATCAAGAAATTGAAGTTGGAAGAGCTTGTTTTGGAAGGCAATCCTTTTGTTATGCATCAGAAAGACCAATCTGCTTATGTCAGGTAATGTTTGGTTGGGGCAGTACCCCACTGGGCTGAGTTGGTACATGGCCTTAACTGGACTTTGGTCAAGTTGGTCATGGTGGATTTAAAACAGTGTGGCTGATAAGGCTTAAAATTCAATATTTCTGCTGGTCAAGAACTCAGGAAGTGGTAAAAATAAAAGAGGTTGAAACACTGCTAGAGCTTTCCTAAATATATGGCTTTTAATGTCATCTCCTTTTTAGGAAATTTGGATAGGCTGCTTATGCTTCATAAAATGAAATAAACTGAAGTTTGAAAGCTGCAAGCAAAATTGTGATGTGCCTCAAAATTGTACTCAAATAGGTCGTGGTAAAAATGATTGAGCCTTGGTTGGTGAAAGTGGCTGCTTGAATGGCAATAAAGTATGGGAGCTTGTGTTTTTTAGGGTGTAATACACCCCTACATCAAGTGGAATATTTACCACTGTGAGCTTCAACCTCTCTCTCTCACACACACACACAAGCACACACAAGCACACACACAAGAAGATAACACATACCTCTTGTTGTTTTTAATTCAGCTACATGCCGTCATTTAAATCTTCTGTAAGTTGTGAATGTTTCATAATATATTGTGACAGATGACCTATCAGTTGTATGATCTTATGGTCTTAAATATATATTTTGTGGTTTAAGTACTTACCTCTTCCAGATTGTCTGAATAAGGTTTTGAACAAATATTGTTGTCAACTGAAAACATTTAAAGAAATATATGATCCCCCATCCTTTCACCAAAGGCCATTATATGCCATTTTCTTAGACATATTCTTGTATGTCTTTCATATTCTTATTTTTCATGCCTTTACCAGATGCTTTTTCCAGATAGCATTTTCCCCCATCTGTATTTCATCATTCTTAACACATTTCATAAACCTTTTCTTTAAAATAAAATGCATCATTTACCTTTAATCCATTTTGCTGAAGAGAAGAAGCTGTTGGAATGTGAACTGTGATGTTTACAAACAAAAAACTTGTATGTTATGGTAAATTACAACTAGACACTTTTTTTTCACCTTTACAAACCCTCTCGTCATCAGCACTGCATTTTTAGATGGGAATTCTGTATGCTGCTGGTCTTCCATTTGCATCCTCTTATTCCATTTCTGCCTTTGGAATATCAGGTGCCTGTTCTGGAAGATCTAGAACAGCTACTGTCCTTGAACACAACAAAATTTTGTGCCTGTGTAGTATATGACTATTTTGTCAAGGAGTCAGCCATGTTCCAAATGTATTGAAAAAAATCAATGATCTTTTTTCCCCCAAGGATGTACATGACATAAATACTGTTACAGTGTTTGAAGTATTTTGGTGCACTCCTAATGTAATTCCTGATAATTTAATATCATTAAAAAATGAAACCCCCATCAACAGAAGATGTGCCCAAATGGGAGACATGCTGCCACCTAGTGGGGGTCATTGTTACTAACATTCTAAGAGATGTATCACCTGAGGCGAACTGCAGGTTTCTGCACATGGAACATGTGCCTTTGAACTATATCTGTCATTATGTGTTATATTTTGATAGTTATGGTTGCCCTTTTATTTAGGTCATGTGGAGTTTCTTTTCTGCAGTTGTTTAATAAATGATTTTTGTTTTTTTTTCTGCTTCTCATTTCAAAGTAATGCTGTTGTTTCAGAGTTTTGTTTTTTAGTTATCACAAATTTTGTGAAATGTTATTTGACTTTTTTTGTTTTGTTTTAGCTGAATTTCAACTCAATAACTTTTTGAAATAGGTTGCATTGTTTTTGATTATTGTAAGATGTTTATTTTTGTTGTATGAAATATAACTTAGAAATGTAGTGAATTCATCCTACATTTGTTTTTGTTAAATATTTATACTGTTGCAGTATTTTTTTGATGTGAAATATTTTTCAGTCATAACTTTCAGTTGCTGTCTTACAGTACTTGATACAAAGTTAGGACTGACAAATGTGGTTAAAGAAGGTAAGATCTCTCTCAGAGAGGCGACCTAAGACAAAACTAACCATCACACTGAAACAATATGGCAACCAGATGACAGTGAAAGAGCACTTGTGGTTTGGAAACAAGACTCGTTTTTCTGTTAGCTCTTGAAAATCTAACAAGAGAGTTGGCTGTTTTTTATGCTGTCCCCATGATGATATGGGGTTTAGAAGTCAGAGATGAGATTGATTCTTTATTCCCAGTTTATAGTTGACTTCATAATGGGAAGTAAAATTGGGAATGTTCCTTGTTGTTAATACATATATTGTGTCTCTGACCTTAATGTTATTGATTGTAATTTTTTTTGCTGATGGGCATTGTTATCCCTTGAACTGTACTCTATTTTTGAATACAAAATGAATTGAGTTTTGAGAATTTTTAAAATGTTTTTCACTAATAATAACTTGGGCTTTTTGGAATTGGCTGATTGCTTTTCAAAATATTGTTATTTAAAGGCCAGGGGCTCTTTGTTTTACCATGAAAATGATATGATATTTATATATCACAGATTGTTTATGGACAATATAGAATTCCTGAATGTTGTTAAAGATGACTTGTACAATGAACACTTTCCTGGTTGCGTTAAACTTCTGTCAGCTCCACTTGCTTCTTACTTCCTAAATGAAACATGTTCCATCATATATGTACGCAGCAGAACTGTGTGGCTTTCTGTACTCTGCAATATTATTTACAATCACCATGTATTATCGCCATAATAATCATTCCTCCTTTCGTGGTTGCTTCATTTGTTCTGCTTAGGACATCTTAATCCTCGTGATTACCATTTCTACATTGTTGTTTACCTTGTCTTCAAAAATGGCTTTTGCCAAAAGAATTTGTGAGGTTTACAAACTGCCTGAAGTCTATGTGATCAGAATAAAGTGATCTTCATATAGTGAAGGCAGAAGTATTCCTAATTCATTCTCATTGTCTCATAAAGTTTGAAGTCTCTGTGATAGAGCAAAATAAGAATGAATCTTCACATAGTATGCTCAGATCTCATTTGTCATATAGTATTAATTCATTTTCTATCCATATCCAAACATTGCATCAAAACTTTTCACTCTTTGATTTGATATCTAAAGCACCTCTTTTGTGTATTTAAGTGACTTGACTGTCTGTCCTTTATTTCTTCTTTACATATGTGGCAGTTAGGTTTATTTCTAGTCTGTGCCTCAAAAGTTGGTAGCAGGGACCTTTTTGTTGCATTGACTGAAGGAGGGGAATATAATTATAGAAAAATCCATTGTAGATATGCTAAATGAATGTGACTTGGTGTCATTTTTCATAAAAAGAATTATTCACAACAAAAGGTATGTGTTTTCTTCTAATTCTTCCTTATCTTGGTAGGCTTCTTTGGTTTTGAACCTTTTTCCTAATTGTATCGGATCAGGTTTTAAAGGAGTTTGGTTGGAAATGTGAAGGAGTGTGTATGTGTACAGGTTGTAAGTGTTTTCTGGTGTATCACTATAACTTACTTCATACAGGTTATGGCAAAGTGAGGAAAACTCCCTTACTGTTTCCATTTTATTGAAAAAAATACTCAAAATCAATCTTGATTAACACCATGCCTTTCTGAAGTAGACTATGCAGTAGACAATAATTATGTATATTTAGCATGGTTCATAATTTGAAGAAACAAAATTGGAATAATTGATAGTTCATTAGTTTTATAAGGAGTTATGTGGAGAGATTTAGTTTGGCAGTACTTGGAAGCAGATGGTGAGATTTGAAGTCCATGCACTTGAGGAGAGCAGTGGTACTGTATTTTCACCCTGTTAAATGTCATGAAGATTTCATTTGAGAAAATATATTAGGGTGCATATGGATAAAGTATCCATTTTGTGATAAATGAAAGAGTTGCAGTTTACTGCTCCATGAAATATTGGCAGAATACCAACTCTACTTTGACTCAGGTTGCATGTTTTTTCTCGACACCTGTGCTCTGTGTTAGCCAGTCAGATGGAGTAACTGCTTCTGATATCATGTGCTATCCACTTAAATTCTGTCTATAGCATGACTTAATGGGTGAACATGACAGGATGCTATATGATTATCAACCTCTACCAAGTTGGTGTTCAGAAAAAAAGTTTTTTAAGCACTTTCCATCTTTTTCAAGCTTTGAGTATAAGTATGTCTTGCATATCCTCATATTGCCTGAGAGTTATTTCAGGGCCACAGACTCTTTAAGTAATTGTGACATTACTTGTTCACCATGGTGTTTCAGCGCTGTTCGTAAGAGGTTCCCAAAGGTGTTAAAGTTGGTAAGTAGACAGAGTTTGAGACTTTAAATTTGTCATAATGAGTGAATTGCTCACCTTCCAAATGAAAGATTTTTTGACAGCATCAAACATCATTTTGAATTTAGTTGTTTTAAAGGAAGGAAGGAAAAAAATATATCATTTTAAAATTAACAGATTCTTTTGATTTTATATTTAAGGAACACATTAAGTTTTAATTTTCATAATTTTAATATATTGTATTTGGATATTAAGTAGTGAAGTGACATACAGTAAATTTGGTATTCTCCAGGACGGCAAAGACTTACCACCTCCCATAGGTTTTGACCTGGAGTCCCCCACTGACCTTCCCACCAAGCAAGGCAGTTATTTCATGAATGAGGAAGTGAAAAATTTGGTCGTGAGGTTCTTAGAACAGTAAGTGGCTGTTATTTTGGACATTATAACCTTGAATTCTGTGGCAGGACCTTTTAGACAAAGAAGTGCCCTTTTTGATGAGGTCTTTGTGTCTCATGTTCCAGCTCGCATGGTCTCAGTTTGAAGTGGTCAGCAGGTCTCTCTTTGAGTCTGCATCTTGTCTCACTATTTCCAAAACCATAATAACAGTTGATGTATTTGGCCGATGTAACTTTAAAGCAGATGCTATTTGTAGCTTTAGAGATAAGAGTATATGTATTATATTTACTTCAAACATTTTGGTGATTTTCTGAAGGAAGCAACTGAGTTGTCTGTATTTTATTCCAGATATTTTAGCATTTATGACAGTGATGACAGACAAGGACTGCTGGAGGCATACCACAATGAAGTAAGTTGTCCTTGTTTACCCTGAGTTTTTCTGTTGTGAAGTCATGAGATGTTGTAAATGTAACATTATGATGTTCAAAGTAGTATAAAGGAAAATTTTGTGCCAAAACCAATTTCCTTTGGGTAAAAATAATTTTCTCTTAATCTCAAATCTTTGCTAGACCTTTCCCTGCACTTAGATCTGATTTATTGTTCCAATTTTAAATAAATGACTTAATTTTTAATCAGTCATGATTTATTCAAGCTGACATCCTTCTTCCTGGCATTTCATGATTTGCCCAGAAACACCATGACCTTGTTTTCACTTTACAGTATGAAAATTAACGCTGAGTTCTGTTTCTTGTATATAATATTACCTCGACAGAATTCATTTATGACATGAAATCGATGCCAGGGCTTAGCCTTGCAAGAATCTGAAAGTTGGTTTGGCCCCTGGCTATTTAAGTATTGCATCTTCAACCACTTTATTAAATTGACTAATGGAAAGTTCTTTATTGTTTTAGATTAATTTTCTTTGTCTGAAGATTCCATCCTCATACTAGTAAAAATAGTAGTTTGAAAAGGCTGAAAGGTTTACAATGCATGCTGCATTATTATTATTTAAAGACAAGTTGGTTTCTCTGTGACTTAACTAATAGGATTATAAAGGAAAATTTATAATAGAAGGTATATTTTCATAGTTCATGAAATTGTTTGTAGATGTTTTTATTTAATTTTTTTTATTCAGGCAACCTTTTCAGTGAATATTGCACAAAACTTGACACTGGTAACAAAGTAAGTACATATGAGCATAGGAAGTGACCTAGTTAACAAATGAAAATAATTTATTTGGCTAATACATACCTAAAATATTGGTTTCACCAGACATTGTTTTCTGTCTGATCTCTAAAAAATGAAATCTAAAAACATCAAAGTTAGAGATGTGAAAATTTAATGAAAAATTAACAAATGTGTTAAAAGGGCAATTGAATTAAAAATTAGAGATAAAATGAGCAACAACTGAAGGATAAAAGCTTTAACTGCCTTTAAAATGTTGCTCATGTTGCTAGGTAAAATTTTAAACAGTAAAAGCAGGGTGATAAGTCACTCGTTGTGTTGTCTTATCTTGTCTCCATTCTCTCAACATAAATGCTCTTTGTGATGGTAAAGCATGACCAATCATCTTACTCTAAGTATTGATGATGTTGTTCATTTTCCTTTTATCTTCCCCAGTTGCACAACCAAACCATGTAATTATTGCAAATTTTAAATGCTCTTCACTGTAGATCTGTAAAAGTTTAAAGTTTAGCAAATTACTTGGTGCTGTAGCTTTCTTAGGAAATAAATTCTCTGTGGTTAAAATTTCAAGATAAGAGCAGAATCAGTGTATATTTGTCTTTGTAATTTAGGTATTCCATTGTTTATCTGTAAAGTCTGTTGATTGGTAGAAAATATCCTGGAAATAAAGTATGTACGGTATGTACATATGTGAATAAAGACATGAAATGATAGCTGTTATTTTCCTTTGAAAAAAAAAACAGAACTATGTATTTGTCCTTTTGATTCATTCAGTTGTATGGTTGATAAGGTGGCTGAATTGTGGATAAAATTTATTTTTTAGTTATCCTAAATATCACGACTACCTCTCAGAGAGCAGAAATCTTGTGAAGGTCAAAGATCCAGGTGAGTTTTAGCATTAGCGTTGATGAGCTGATGTGCCCACTTTCTCATATTACCAGAAGATAAGTATTGGGATGTATTTACATGTTTCAGAACTGATTTATTTTCCACCTTTGTCCAATAGGTACTGAGAAAAACAGTCATCATCTAAATTGAACAATTTTATTTTTGTCAAGGGAATAAGGTTTTTTAGAGATTATGCAGCTAGTATTACTTTCTGTGAAAGTGTGCAAATTTCATAGGGTTTAAGGTACAGTTAGATGATGAACTTTTTTGTAAAGTAAAGATTGAAAGCACTTGAATGTATCGTCTTCATTGTCTGTTTGATAGTCAAAAGAAACAAGTGCCTGAAACAAGGAAAACTGAATGTGGTGGCAGCACTGTGCAACCTCCCCAAGACATCCCATGATGCAAACTCTTTTGTTCTAGATGTTACAAATGCTACGGTAAGCAGTTCATGTGATATGATTGCCATTTTTCTACTTTCCTAGGCTTTTAGGTTTACAAATCCTTTATTGATTAAAAAAGCTACTTTTTTTGTAATCAGTAATTCTGTTTTTCTGTAACACAGATTATACCTAATAGAATAGCAAATTATTGAGCAAAATAACATTTTTGTGGCCACAACAAAATGTTCCCCATATGTTTATGATATATTCTCTTACATTGTAGCAACATCTTTTGAGCTTCATTGTCTCTGGGATATTCAAAGAGAGTGAGTATGAACAAAAAAATAATAACATGCACTTTCAAATATATACATGCATCATGCAGTATAGGAACAAAACATCTAGCATGTCATGAGAATTAACTTAAGTGTGCACTTGGCTTTATTATCCCTAAGCTGCTCAAGGAAGCATGTCAGACAATTTAGTTGATTACAGTGATTGCACTTTAGTGAGAATCAGAGTTGGATCCACCCAGCTGGTATGATGTCTAAAGCTGAATGGGCCCTAAATTTGCCCTCGATTTCCAACCCAAAATATTGATGAGTAATTATCAGTAAGAACAAACTATTCAGACTTGAAGTAAGAGACAGACGATGTCTAAGTCTGCCCCAGATTTCCACTATGTATTTGTCAGATAATTATCAATTATAACAAACTGCATTTCTTCCAGGTGACACCAAGTCAGACAAGCCTCCTGTCAGATACTTTTCCAGACATTTTGTTACTGTTCCACAAGGCTCTGGGTAAGTAGGTGCATGAAGAGGACTGGCTCATTGAACAGTATCTTTGTATATATGTGGAATTGTCTGCCTGTATATGGCATAATGGAATAGGCCATCATTAAAGGTGTAGCAGTTCTTCAACATCTAAAAAGCATGATGTGTGTGTTTGTGTGCACGTCTATGTTCATATTTGACATTATGAGGTTGGCCTCTCTTAGGGGTATAGTGATTCTGTATAAAAATCTACAAATAAGGTATGATAATATGTGATGGTTTGAAAATGATATGGTATATGTGTGTGTTTTGTGCTTTTGTTTGATTGTCCTTGGATGTGTTTGTGTGCTCATGTATTTGTATTTGTGTGTTGTGTGGTTTTGTGCTAGTGTAATTTGTATTTGAGTGTGCTGTGTGTCCATGTTTATGTTTATATAAGTGTGGTATGTGGTCTTGTGTTTATATGTTGTATTGCCTTGTATGTGTTTGTGTCTGTGCTTTTATAGTGGAACTGTTATGAGCTTGAATGTGCATGCATCTGCATGTGTGTTATGTTTGTGGAATATTGAGGGGAAGTATTGCTCTGTTTGGTTTTAACATGGTTAATAGCTTGCAATGTTGTAGCACCTTTACTAGCATCATTTTGATTGTACCACCTGTTTATTTTTAAGTTTTTATTTTTCTAAAGACAAGAGAAATAAACACTGCTGATTTCAGACACCTATGTGTACTCCTCCAGCTGCCCGGGTATTACATCAATCTTATACATAGGCAGTACAAAGTTATGAAACGTGATTTGCAGTCAGAGGCCAAAAATCTTATACCAGTACTTTTTGTTGTATTTCAGCATTGTGATCATCAATGAGATGTTGACAATTACAAATGCAACCCCAAAACAAGTGCAGGTGAGCATTTCATTAGAAATACTTTCAGTTATTTTTACCTCACCATGACAAAGGCGAGGGGAGCTATTGTTTTATTGCATGTAATTTGGCAATGATTGATCCATAAGTGCCAAACTATTATTTTGTTTAAGCTTAAGTTTACCAGGAGACAAAATATGGTGAAAATTCGAGTTGAATTCACAAATCAGCATAATTGATTTTCACAAAAGTTATGGTGCACTTTGTATTCTCAACTGGGTTAAACCCCAAAATAAAATAGTGTGATTAAACATAATTATTTTACCCCAAAAAAATTATTGTAATCTTTTTATATGTGTTTTTAAAACTAAGTTATAAGTCAGTATGGTATTTTGAATTTTTTCAGTCTTCATTCAAGCAAGTGACTCCTACCCCCAGTCCTAGTCCAGTCCCAGGGAGCTCACCAGTGGTCAGCAGTCCACTGGCCCCTGATGTCCAGAGGGCAATGGTCAAATCTTTCTCCCAGCAGTCTGGAATGAATGAGGAGTGGTCACAGAAGTAAGTACATAGATGGTGGACTCTGACAAGTGTGTGACAGCAGTGGATGTGGTAGATATGGTTGTGTTATGCAGGTTGTGCAATTGTGGTAGTGATGACTTTTTGACGGTTGTGCCACCGTAGTAGATGTGGCTTTGTGCTGATTTTGTGATTGTTGTAGATTTTCTTTCTGGTTGTGCCACTGTGCTGCATGTGACTGTGATGGCTGTTGTACAATACTGGATGAAATATGTTGTCCATTTGATAGTGGTTATTTGTGTTATTTGTCTTGAAAAATCGGTCAGTAAACACGATGAGTATGTGCCACTTGGTCTTTGATGGTAAATAGTCTTTTGGTGAGCTATTGATTACATTTTGGGATGTTTATAACTTGTATGGTTTCACACTGCAGCTGTTATTTGGATACCCTTTCTTTGTGTTAAGTGATGATAAATATTATAAATATTAGATATGTTTTTGATATAAGATGAGGACAAGTAGTTTGATACCAAGGTCTGAACCAAGTGGAGTTCCCTTTCTTTGTGTTAAGTGATGATAAATATTATAAATATTAGATATGTTTTTGATATAAGATGAGGACAAGTAGTTTGATACCAAGGTCTGAACCAAGTGGAGTTCCCTTATTCATTTGTGATATAAAACATTAAGTAAGAATCAAGAGATAGCATATCATATCATATCCATCGGCAGATATTTGTATATATTTTTCTTACTAACTCATTGGTTTGAGCTGTCAGTGAGTTGTCAACTGCCTGCCATCCTCATGTCACTGAGTTGTCATCAGATGTCATTGTACTTGCCACACACCTGCCAAGCTGATGGCAGGTTCTTTTGACAGTTGTCATTGTGTGAAGGGTGACTGTCACTGCTGCCAGTCTGTGTAACTGTATTATATACCCTCTCAATAATAGGCTCCATCGCTGACTTCTCCCCCCCCTTTTTTATCACAGTTCGTGTTATTGAGTAATTTAGCTAAAACATTGGTTTGGATTTAATTAAAAAGACAATGCATGACTACCCTGTAGGTGAATTTATTGGCATTTATCCTAGTCAAAAATAACGTAATCAGAGTTTGAGTTCAGTAAATTACTCAGTGCCAGTATACAGTTCCACTATATAGATACCAGTTATTCTGTACAGGCTGGATAATAAGGTGTATAATATGCTGCATGCCAAACTGCCACTGCTGTCATTTCCAGGCCAGCATATTGATAATTAATGAACAGTTGTGAGATACTGGTACATTATGTATGAAGGAAGATGAGAATAGCATATTATTTATCTCTTTTTAGGTAGGTGATGGTGGGGGGGGGGGGGGGGGGGTTGGTTAAAGAAACTGAGTTTATGTAGAAATATTTTATTGATACATGCTCTCTTTTATGTCTGTGGATAATAGCAATTAATTTTGGCTACAGGTTGTCAGTCTGAACTTAAAAAATATTTTCAATGTGAAGTTTGTTTACATAAAAAGGTAATTATGTTGTCATTGACTGCCTCGTCGGGTCAAGTTTACAAATTACAGAAATTTGGAGAAGGTGGTTTAACCCCCTTATTTTCAGTTGGTGGAATAATAATTTTTTTTTTCATGAGGATTTGAGTTGTGTAAGAAACTGGTTGCATTATGATGAGAAAGCTCCTCAAGGTGCATCCCCCCTTTGTGTATACTTGCCTTCATTAGTGATGTGTTTGACAGCTATTGGTTCAGACTGGTGAAAGGAAATAATGAAAATAGGGCCTTGTGTATGTGTTAATATATCGCCTGACTGGCTGGGTCTATAATTAAATGCATGCTATTATTAATGAAAAATAACACATCATTCATGCCTGAAAAATGTTTTTATCAGTATGCAGACTAGTAATTGAAAGAGTGCTTATAGCCAGTTAATGTTGTGTTTTTATGTTAGTTTCATTCATTTATCAATTTTGAACAAGGGTGGGTGGCGTGGGTACAAAATGCAGACTTGTTGCTGACTATTGGCATCTGAAAAGCTTATTTACTCATTCATATTTGAAATCTGACAGAGACAATTACTGTGGTTGTAATCAAGCTGCTATACTAGAAGCATATTTTGAAATATTATAGCAAAAAGCAATGGGGGTACCAGGTAAGGTAAAACCCAAAATAGGGAAGGGATGTCAGGTAGACTTGCCATTTGTTTGAAACTAATAATTACACAAGGTATGAGCAGTTTAATAAGAAATTGTGGATTTTCATTCTCCCACTATTGTTATTAAAGTCACTGATCAAGTTATCCGTTGTTTAATGGAATAAACGGAGATCATAACTCCTTAACTAAAAAATATAAACCAAACCTTGCTACCAGATTATAGTTCTCACTCTAGTCATCAACCATTGACAGTTCTCATGATTTATTTTTAAGTAAAATTGCCAAGTCAGAAAATGTTCACTATTTCAATTAACAAATCTGTGAAAATGACAATTTATGCTTGACCACTCTTATGTGCACAAACAAGCAGGGTGGTGCATAAAGCAACAAAAAGGAGACTGTGCTCTAAAAGTGTTTAATTTTATTGTAATAATATAAAGATAAGTAACTCACATAAAAGAAGGCGAAAAAGCTATTTTGACAAATTCAGGCCTTCATTATATGTCCACATCCCTTAAGAAACAGCAATAATTGGACCCTGGGCTGTTCTTGGGGTGGGATGATTCTTCTCTATTTTTCCAAATGCATTATTAGTTCTGTAAAAAGGAGATAAATACAGATTTATTATCTTGTTGTCTATGTTTATTAGATCCAAGCAGTGGCATAGATATCCATAAGGCTGGTTTCCCTTGGGAGAATCAACACTTGATAATGTGGTTAATTGTGGGGATATGCGATGGCTACCCATAAATAACAATTATATAATATATTTTGTTACTTTCCAGGTGCCTTGATCAGAATGACTGGGATTTTCAGAAGTCTGCCAAGGTTTTCACAGAGTTACAAGTAAGCATGATCATTGTAAGGCCAGACAAAGTTGATAAGTCTGATAAGTGGGTTAAAGAGCAGTGACTCTATAAACAGGTCTTTAGAATAAATTCATTGTTTTTATTAATAATAATAATTATTATTATATTTCATATTTTATTTAAGTTAGGTGGAAATGCTAAAATCTCAGCTTCGTATAATGTAGAGCATATAAACGACATTTAAGTCATTCCTATGTCAGTTATAAGTTTGTCCCACTTACCAATTGAAATCAGTACCTAATGCTTTTTTTTTCCATCTGAAAAAATAAGAGAAGCTTATTTCCTCAAAATTAGGGCTGGACAAGTCGCATGCTGGTTAACCAACTTCAGTTATTCATTTAGTGTAACCTAATGTAGAAAACTTCAAGTTAAAGTAATGAAAAGAGTCTAAAATCCTTAAAAAATATGTTCTGCAATTTCAATTAAAAATACTTAAAAATATTTAAAAATACAAAGTTAAAAGGATAATCTTAAAGTATGATTTTTCAGATATGTAGCAAAATTAAAAATATTGATTAAAGAAATGTTTTCATTTGAAAATTTCAGCAAAAAGGAGCCATCCCTGCAGAGGCCTACTTAAAACCACAGTGACAACATTTTTAGGCCTTTCAACAAGGAGTATTTTAACCTAGTACCTACACTTTTGCTGGTTCTACCTTGTAAGGAAGCTAGGTGAAGTAGCTGATTGGTTTTGTTATATGTGGGGATTCTGCTTAGGTGACTCTATTAAGACATACCAGTACTGTACAGCTGTATTATTGAAGGCTAGATTACAAAATTTCTGTACAGACTGGATTGTTCAGCATCAGTGAGAACTAAAGGGCACAAGACATATCCATTAGACTTGGTTTTTATTAATGTCTTCTGCAATAAGGATATTTTCTTATCTTTTCTCTTTCCTTTTTATGTACAGACACAATGTGTGTGGTCATAAAGCTATCAGCTGTATCTGTCTTGACCATCATTGTTGCTGAAAGTGTTGCCATGAATTTTTTGGTTGTGAATACAATAACGGGAAAACTATTACTTGTTATTCTTAGAATTAGAGGAAAGATGAATGGGACTAAAATTCATCTTGAGTTTGAAAACTGGCCTGAACACTTCATTTAAAGTTTATGATTTTCTTTTCTTTCTATGGGTCTGCAGCCTTGTGCTTGTTATATTTTTTAACATCCACAGAAACAAAAGCACACGATTCAAAATTGGTGGTGATTATGCTGCTTGACATAAATAACATTGCATCAGAATTTACAAAAAGTATATCTTGTGCATTGTCTTCTTAAATACAAAGGGAAGACTTGCATGAATGAATCATAGGACTGAAGTGCAGATCAAGTTTGAAAACAGCCAGATTAGTTTTTTTTTTTTTTTTTTTTTTGTCACTTTTCCATGTTTACAGTGTCAAACAATGTCTGTCAGTATGTTAGCTTAAGTTGATTTGTTTTTAACTTTCATGTAGAATGGTAGATTTTTTGGGGACAGTAAAATGTCCTTTTTTTTTTAAAGAAGTTTGCAACAATTAAAATGCAATGTGGAACATATTTTAATGCAAAGTATTTTGTTTTTAAGTAGAAAAAATGACATAATCCTTAATCTTGTCGTTAAAAATTGATTTCAAATTATAAACAGTAGAGAAAAACCTTAACAATTACTCTGCTCCTGTGTATATAGTTTTGCACAAAATCTATTTATGTGAATACAGTGTGGCACTGTGTAGCACTAACAAACTAGAACACATTTTCAATAGTCGAACAGTTTTGATGAAGTATCAGATAGAACTTTTTTATAAAGCAAAAAAAATATATATACACAGATTTGTATTGAGTATTTTATGGTTTATGTTCACTGCTTCATTTAAGGTTGCCCTAATGAAACTTATTAAAGATTCTTTTTTTTTCTTTTTGTACAGAAAATAACTATGTTTGTAATTCATTCATATGTTGTATATTTTATGGGAGGTTTTGTTGTACATAACTCATTGTTACAAATGTGTTTGGTGGTACTAGTTCCTTGATTCATTAATTCTGTTAAAAAAAAGTGCCAATGTAAACATATTTATTTAATAAACAAAAATGGATCCGATGTACATTTTCTTGATACTCTGTTGGCAAATGTTGTTGAACCATTTACAAAGAAAGGAGTAAAATAGTATGTTAGAAGCATGCATGAAATTTTCCAGTAGTATTTTGAAGCTCTTTATGGAAGATGGAAATTAGCCTCTAGCTTTATTCACCCTTGGACATAAAAATGTCCAAGATTCACCTTAAGATTCAGTAGCTTCATTGTTCATCAGTCCACAAGTTCTGTTAAGGCCTCATTTCAAGAATGTCACAAAATTCTAAATTCTCCTACTTATTTGATGGCCTTGTTGAAACTTCATACTGATGATTGGAGAAAAAGACATTCAGTGAACCTCCATGTAATATTAATGATGAACTAAAGAACTTCTTGATCAGCATTTTGACATTTGAAACTTCTCAAGACTGAGATGATGAACCTAAGCTAAGTAACTTCTGTTCACTAGGTCAACATTGTTTTATTTAGTATTTTTCAGTACAGATTTAGTGATGTTTAACTAATTATGGTTAAAAAGGAAGTTTAAAAAATTTCCCGATTTTTGTAAATTTTGAATTTTCAGTTTTGTCAAGGTTAAGAGAAAAAGTGTTATTGAAACCTCAACAAGAAAACTAATAAAAATTTTGTTAATATGCATACTTATATTGTCCTTTTCTGTGTTTGAGTTTTGTTTTAAGATACTTGCCAAGAAGCTGGGCTATTTTTCATCAAGATATGAAAGCTTCTCTTGGTGTAAAAACAAACAAAAAAATCTGTAAGGATGAAAATTGTTTTAACAAATCAGGGCCCAGTTTCATCAAGGCTGGATAGGCTATCCTGTGGATAACACTATCCATGGTGTTAATTTCTTCTCCATAGGATAGCGCTATCCATCCTTAATGAAACTGGGCCCTGATTTGTTAAAACAATTTTCATCCTTACAGATTTTTTTGATCAAGACTGAAGTTTGGCAAAAGCTTTTGTTCAAGAATATATTCAGAAAAATGTATTTTGTTTAATTATGCCATTTTATCTATTTAATAAGTTCAGCCTTTTTTAAGTTTGATACAAATTGTAAACTCTATAGACCTGAAGAAAGATGAATATGCTTAAAAATTTTGTTTGAATAAAGTATCATCTGGTAAAATGTGCATATACAAGCACACTTCTTCAAATAAGAACATCATTTTACTGCGACCTTTGAAAATATCCACAACATTTTTTGCCGTAGCCTCTAGGGCAATCTTGTCAACATTTAAAATGGCATAATTTTTTATGAAACTGTTTGGGTTTCTTGAGGTGATGTGATACAAGTCAAATATTTTAACATTTCAGTCCAACTCTAAAAAGCAGACGTCAAATAATATAAGACATAAACCGATCCATTTCACTTTTATTGTAATATTCACCTGGTCATTTGGTATCTCCCCCTACCTATATAAAAAGCACTGCCTAATCTATTTATGAAATAATTACAGCTTAGCTATATATTGGTAAAAATAATTAAAAACAAAAAGCTTTTATTACAAATATTTTACCTGTTCTAAAATCGCTAGAAATTTCTTAATTCTAGCAGTTTATTGAAGATCACAGCAAAACATTTAGCACATTTGTAGCAAATTAAAAGATATATATATATCAAGCAACCACGATCAAAATACTTTTCATAAATAATTTAAAAAGTTTAAGGCAAAAGGAAAGCTAAATTGTTTTTCTTCAAATGAATTGCACTCTCTATGGACAAAATGCAAAGTGAATTTTACATAAGACATCACAGATATCAACATTAACTGATACTCAATATGTGAATTAATATTATGTATATTATACAAAGTGGCCAACAATGCAACTTTCATTACTGTCAGTTAGGAGGGATGGCTTTCAAATTTCCTTAAAGCTTTAATCTGGTACTAAATATACAAATTACTGGACAACAATTAAAGTAACCTAATATGTACAGGCCCGTAGCCAGGGGGGTTCGAAAGAACCACCCTTTTTGCTGGGAAAAGGTCCACTCTGGGTAAAATTTGACCTATGTACTTGAGGATTTTATGGTAAAAGGTCCATTTTTTCAGAAAACAACCCCCCCCCCCTCTGAAATTGCTAGCTACGGGCCTGATGTACC
The DNA here is from genome assembly GCF_001039355.2 of Lingula anatina. The sequence goes on along the minus strand of NW_019775572.1, from coordinate 92,696 downwards.
TAAAATACCAGTAGACATAAACTCAACTGGAAATGTAAGTGGGATAAAGATATGATAGATAGGAATATTAAACCAGACTTCAGCAAGCTGCTGATCAGCTAAGTGCTGACACTGATGTTTTCTGAAACCCCCTCCTATTTCATTCTCTCCATTCGCAAACACACACATGCAAACACACACACACACATGCACACACTTCATGGTCACTCGCACACACCTGGGGAGGGAGAATTTTCACTCTTGTACTGTTAAATGAGAAGTGATGGGGTATTAAGGTCAATCACGATCCAGTTGACTCCTCATTCTGGCACGAGCACCCCTCCTATTAAAGTGGCGGTAAACAACGACAAAGATGATGATGAAAATGGCCCCAGCAATCACAACCCCTATGAAAATCCACACTTTGTAGTCTATCTGGAAATCTTTATTACTTGGTTTCCCTGAAAAAGGTTGCAGCACAATTTAATATTTGTACCCTGCATAAGTTCATGTAATGTTGTATTTAATAATATGTGAAATATCTATAATATATATGGCATCAATTTATACATAAAGCATGTAACTCTGAATAGACCTGCTGCACTATACCTTTGTCCTTGGGCTTACTTCCCAGCACTTTCAAGCAAGGAGACACACTGGCTGAGGCTCTCTCTCCTCCTGGCTGTGGGTCCTTGGCTGTACCCCACAGGATCAGTTCATACCACAGCAGTTTACCTGAAAATACAATCTTATATATACATGTATTACAATCATGGCACACATAACAGAAATAATCTGGTAATGACATTATGTAAAGTCCTTACTATAAAATAAGGGGTATTTTGTGATTTTTTTTTCCATCAACCACATCACCTTTTGGGTAACATTTTACTGTTCATTCAATTTTAAATCAGCGCTTATTTCCAGAAAAATATACAATTGTCTAGACATTGCCTGCAGGACAAAATGTATTCCCTCAAGTCCTGCATACCCGGACCTTGTACATGTAACAGATGCAATGTATGTGAGCTTTTTCATTTTCAAATGTATCCATTTGTTATTCCATATCTATTCATTTGGCATTTAATGTGGAAATTTCAGAATGAAGAAGATCGTCTTTATTAGATCTGAATCTCTGGCCATATTTTAAAATTATAAAAACTGTACAGCATTTAATAAGAGAAACACCTCATTCTTCATATTCTCATTCTTAGCAACAAAACCTCCTTAAAGTTATATTTTATATCAATATGACCTTTACCTGGACTGGTATTGTCAATGGACAGTGTCCAGTTTCNCTTAAAGCTTTAATCTGGTACTAAATATACAAATTACTGGACAACAATTAAAGTAACCTAATATGTACAGGCCCGTAGCCAGGGGGGTTCGAAAGAACCACCCTTTTTGCTGGGAAAAGGTCCACTCTGGGTAAAATTTGACCTATGTACTTGAGGATTTTATGGTAAAAGGTCCATTTTTTCAGAAAACAACCCCCCCCCCCTCTGAAATTGCTAGCTACGGGCCTGATGTACCTAAAATACCAGTAGACATAAACTCAACTGGAAATGTAAGTGGGATAAAGATATGATAGATAGGAATATTAAACCAGACTTCAGCAAGCTGCTGATCAGCTAAGTGCTGACACTGATGTTTTCTGAAACCCCCTCCTATTTCATTCTCTCCATTCGCAAACACACACATGCAAACACACACACACACGCACACACTTCATGGTCACTCGCACACACCTGGGGAGGGAGAATTTTCACTCTTGTACTGTTAAATGAGAAGTGATGGGGTATTAAGGTCAATCACGATCCAGTTGACTCCTCATTCTGGCCCGGGCACCCCTCCTATTAAAGTGGCGGTAAACAACGACAAAGATGATGATGAAAATGGCCCCAGCAATCACAACTCCTATGAAAATCCATACTTTGTAGTCTATCTGGAAATCTTTATTACTTGGTTTCCCTGAAATAGGTTGCAGCACAATTTAATATTTGTACCCTGCATAAGTTCATGTAATGTTGTATTTAATAATATGTGAAATATATATATATATATATAGCATCAATATATATGGCATCAATTTATACATAAAGCATGTAACTCTCAATAGACCTGCTGCACTATACCTTTGTCCTTGGGCTTACTTCCCAGCACTTTCAAGCAAGGAGACACACTGGCTGAGGCTCTCTCTCCTCCTGGCTGTGGGTCCTTGGCTGTACCCCACAGGATCAGTTCATACCACAGCAGTTTACCTGAAAATACAATCTTATATATACATGTATTACAATCATGGCACACATAGCAGAAATAATCTGGTAATGACATTACGTGAAGTCCTTACTATAAAATAAGGGGTATTTTGTGATTTTTTTTTCCATCAACCACATCACCTTTTGGGTAACATTTTACTGTTCATTCAATTTTAAATCAGCGCTTATTTCCAGAAAAATATACAATTGTCTAGACATTGCCTGCAGGACAAAATGTATTCCCTCAAGTCCTGCATACCCGGACCTTGTACATGTAACAGATGCAATGTATGTGAGCTTTTTCATTTTCAAATGTATCCATTTGTTATTCCATATCTATTCATTTGGCATTTAATGTGGAAATTTCAGAATGAAGAAGATGGTCTTTATTAGATCTGAATCTCTGGCCATATTTTAAAATTATAAATACTGTACAGCATTTAATAAGAGAAACACCTCATTCTTCATATTCTCATTCTTAGCAACAAAACCTCCTTAAAGTTATATTTTATATCAATATGACCTTTACCTGGACTGGTATTGTCAATGGACAGTGTCCAGTTTCCTGTTGGATCTTCTCCCCAGGACTGGACAGTAGTGAACACCCAGTTCAAGGTGCCTGCCCGGTGGTCATTGGGTCTTGCTTCCAACAATCGTGACACTGTCCCTTTGGGAGAGGTCAGGGTAACACTGAGACCACTGAAGTCATCTGTTGTCAAGGCAACCCTCACCTGGACATGCTCCAGGCTGTTGACCTCTTCTGGGTTACCATGACAACCTGTTATATTCCGCTGGAAGGTCAGTGGGGCTCCACTGACAAAATCCCTAGAAAGATTTTTTCAAAATAGCAGTGCATGTAAAACTTTCCTTTTGCCACCTTCAACATGCATTTTCTATTATTACCTGGACATCACTCCATCACTCTTTATACTACAATCATTTTCAGCACTCTTTTCCTTTACTTACTAGGTTTGAGTGGACTGTTACACACAAAATATCTATCAATTTTACTTCATGAAAAATAGGTATGTTGCCAGAGAAAGTATTTTCTATTTAAAATGATTCACTTTACATATACACAGCAGAAATCCCACTGGGCATTTTCAATTTTTTTTACCAAGGTCTCATGGAAACACACTGTGGTACACACTTAACATCCAACCCAGACAGCAGTGTCCATCATTTGTGAAAATTTGGGAGGCACCACATACCTACCCTTTACTAGGGTCACATATTAATTTTTCACTTGATATTCACAGACATATTTCTTTGGCTAATTCATATCACAATTCTGTGCTGAAGAAAAGTGCACATTATTCATCTGTGGCCCTGGTAGAGGGTAGGCACTACCCATCATTAAGAACACTGTCTAGGTACAATTGTCAGTTGGAGCATTTTAATTTGAAATCACTTATTGTGCTAAACCACCAGATTCACTTTATATCAACAAGGCCCACTTGCCAGTCCCATAGTGTGTCTGTCAACCAGCTCCTGAGCAACTGTCAACTGTAGTATAATAAATTACTCAGCTTATATTTGCATGCTCTACCTAGCACTGTTATCTCATCAACAATGTTTGTCTAACCATCGACTAGATATGCTCCAACCAGTTACTATTCCACATAGTCTGTCACTAGCTACTAAACTTACTCTCCAACTGGCTGTATATTACTGGTACACATCTGCTGTTGTCCCACTGCTGCAGAATCCCAGGTCTTTGCTATGCTTATCATCTTTGTGGCATCCAGCAAACCAAAACCAAACATGTGGCTCACTACATTACAAGAGAACAAGTGATGTGCCAACACAAAACATTACATGTAATACAAAATTATAATTTTAATTTATCAAGACACTGCATGCTGTCTTATTTTTCAAAACACATTTTGAACTTTTCTTTCTTGAACATAAAAAATGCATCTTGTATGACAAATTGGCAATTACTTTTGATATATGTAGTATGTATAAGTACCATGGAATCCAGCTCCATTGGTCTGCCAGTCGCCACTACATGCTGCCTCTGGGTTGGAAGATCGGGCTAAAACATGCTGCACATCTCTCCACGTTAGACTGGGACTGAAAAAGATGTGTATTATTCCAAATCCAACACTTATCATTTTACCAACCAAGTTCACATGATAGTACTCAAAACTGTCACACATAATTAATAGTTTTTTTAATATTGTCTGCAATGAATATCAAGAACGAAACCAAACTTACATTTTGCAATTTTCATTTCAGAAATTAAGCTATTTCACTGCAACAGCACATTTTAATTTCTTGTCATTTACTTCAACAAAAGCATCACTATCTACAATGTCAAAGTGAACTCACTTGCAGCCCAGGTTCTGAATATGAGGTATACATTAATGTGACAAAACATGCAAATATGGGTCAACTTGGCTCCAAGCAATCACACAAAGTGTGATGGCAGTTGGATATGGTGGCTGGATTCATATGTGTCCATAAGTGTAAGCATATCCTGCTATTATGTTTCATGTTCCTGTGCCTTCATTTCACCAACTGCCCAAACAGTGGAACATGGCAGGATACAAAGTCAATGTCTATCAATAATCAACTCTAAAAACTTGTTTCACCGCCAGAGAAAAAAAAATATGTGCACAAACACTGAAATTACTCTATACATACACTTTTATGGTCAATAAATAAGTGAAATATTTATTATCTTATTTTTGAAAATCAGAATTTCACCACATTTGTTGGGATGCAGCTGGTTGTATTCTCCTAGCAGCTCATGCATGTTTCTTACAATGCAGTAAATGTTATGTGATAAGCAAAAAAGGGATGACATATCAATCCAGCCACGATTAATTAACCACTATCTGAAACTCTTAAAGTTTTTACTGACTTCAAACATTAAAGCAATCGCATCTACTGCAATGCTCCAATGGACTTACTTGGCTTCAAGTGCTAAAGCAATCACACCAGCAGCAACAGATGCAGCAGCAGAGGTGCCAGAAAAGTTCCCTGTGCAACTATTCCCTGCTGAAGTTGTGACCTAGAATATAAAAGTAAATTGTTGAATTAATATAGTAAATTTACTTCTAGTAAATGCAATATTGATCAATTTTACTATAATTAGAGTCTGCAAACAACATAAACCATGGTAACTTAAGTTATAATCAAAGATAAAGCAATTATTGCCATAAATCAACTAACAGAAGCAAACCCTCACAAACACACTCACAAATTATAAGCCATTTTAGAGGAAAACCAGACTTACAATACTATGTGTGCTTCCTAGCTGCCTGCTATATGCTGTTGCCATGGTTGCACTACAGACCTCAGCATATTGCGGTATGCTACCGTCACTCTGAGCCCCAGCTATAGGTATGGTGTATATACTACCTACATAGCCATCTGTTCCGCAGTTGTCAGCTTCACCGCCATTACCAGCAGCCCACACATAGATATGCCCCTTACCTTCTCTGCCCTGGAGATTTACACAATATACACTCATTTTTTTATAAAGCATATCGACTTTCTTCACCACTGTTACAATAAAACATAGTCTATAATCATCACTGATGTAACAAATACAATTACCACTGTGACTACAAACAGCAGCACAAAAACACATCATCACTGTCACAACAAACACAATCAATTTTATCACGGAAATTTCCAAAAACACAACCAAAATTGTTATAATAAACACTATTACCACTATTGATAAACACAACAAACAAAAGATTTTACTGTCACAACAAACTAAATCACCATTACCATATCAAGCACAATCATAACTGTCATGACAACACACGTTCTGAATTAATTTTTTATATCACCTGTAATAAACTTACCTCCATGATGCCATCCTGTAGAGCCAGCTGAGCCAGATTCTCTGGGGCATCCCAGGTCTTGCCATCATCATTCACCCCCCAGCTGTTGAGGTAAATGTCTGCAGAGTTGGCCCTGGACTCCTGGTAAAGTGTGGCTGCTTCTAAGGCATCAAAGGTCTCCTTCGCTTTGTTGAAGAACTTTATAGCTGGGATGAACAATGTCCAGTGCAAAGAGTTAAACATTGCCATACTGCTAACTAATGGCAAAGACAGTGTTAGTGAATTTGCCCATAGGGGCATGTAAGGAAAAGATGATATGATAAGAGAATATTGTTTGCCTTATTTGTGTTTTCCATGTTTAAATTCCTGTGGACATTTGAAGACAAACTTTATTTCTTCACCACTTTCAAAAATATGTAGATAGACACATTTCTGTTATGTAGATAGATAGCTAAAATGAAGTATAAACAGAATATTCAAATAAAAAGATAATACCATGTTTACTTACCTCCAATTTTAGCATTGTATGCCACTCCTGTTCCACACACACTGTTGTTAGCTGTTGCTGCCACTACACCTGCACAGTGGGTGCCATGGCTGGGGAGAAAACAGACATAGACACTGAAGATGAGTAGGTAAAACTTGCATATATGTTTTTATGAAGCCTATAAATATATACAGATCAAGATTGTTTCTAGAATCAAATCTTTTTTTATACAAATCAACTGTGCATTATTATTAGACAAGATAATAATTTTTTTCAAAGCATTAAAAGGGGGTGATAGAGTGTTCAGTAGGAGATGAGCTATAATACCTTCTGCCTTCAGGAGGACTCATGTTTTTGTCATTATCAATAAGGTTCCAACTTATATCAGGATCCTGAAATCAAAAGGAAACAAAATGGTATGTAACATATAACAAGATTAATTTATTAACATATAATAAGATTAAAGATTATTTAATTACTTGTTTCTCAAACAGCTTTTATTTTCATCAGAGGTCAGAGGGGAGAAAATTTAAAAATATATTTTTTTTTAATAATTACTTTTTAAACTAAAATCTCACTAATGTACTACTGTAAAACTTGTAAGTTTTCATGTTTGTTTTATTCCGATGTGACTGTATGATTGAAAAAAAAAAATTTCTGGCTCAATTTTCTATTTTGCAATTTTTGAGGTCAGAAGAGTTTGAGAAACCAGTAATCAAAAATATCTGTCTTAAAGTAGGCTTTCTACTGCAGCTGCAAGTTTTTTTTTCGTTTTGATAGAACTAAGAAGCTGATAAATGAAATACTCGTATCCCATAAAAATAAAAGTGAGCCCCATTAGCATCATGAGATCACAGATATTTGCTCACACACACACACACACACACACACACACTCACACACACATTATTGGTTATAGTGACTCCTTATAATCAAAAGAAAGTTAGAAATTGTTATTTTTTAGCTAGTCATCAACCTAAAAAGACAATTGGTAACATATTTTTGATTAACGAGTACATGTAACCTACATGATTGTATTTTTAGAATAATATTTTATATTACATATGATATCAATTGCAATATAATATTTTGAATGGTTACCTACATAATTCTCCTTAATATCTGGATGTTCAATGTCCAATCCATCATCATTGACCACTACGGTCACTCCTTGACCAGTGTATCCTTGCTCCCATGCCTCACTTATGTGCATACTGGACCCTGAACCCTGCAAAATATTGTAAAATATAATGAAATTCATTAGTGACCATTAACATCAAAGATAAAACACTCCAATACTATAAATTAGTTGCATATCAACATTATCACCACTTTTAAAACAAATATCATCATCGTCATAAAAAACAACTATTGACCCAATCATATCCATGTTGACTAGTGTATCCTTATAATATTACGTACTGGCAGTAACATAATTATTTTACTATTTTGTATGGTTGGACTCTTTTTATATACCACACCAGCATTAATGTTATCAATTATTTAATTTCTGTTTTACATTTTCTAGGGCTATATGTTCATTTGTTTGAAACCATAAGAATGTTGCTGTTTGTCATCAGTTCTAATTAGCAAATTCATCCCGATGTATTTTGTAATGTGACAGCATTATCTCATAACATGACAATGTTTTATTCTGCATTCTCAAAGCAGATATATAAGGTAATAGATCCTAACTTTTTGAACCACGTCCTTGAAGCCAACTTTCAGTCTACAGTAAAAACTTGAAAATTTACTCGGTCTTGAAAATTTTTTCAGAAAACAATTCTCCACTGACATGATAATTATTTTTCACTTTGAAAATTTCGTCAAACTTGAAAATGGGCCACTGGATAATTTTGAAAAGTTCTTCACCTAATAGTGCCACGTCAGATTCGGGCATTTTCAAATATTAATTAATTTTTAAGTTTCAAAATTTTCAAGTTTTTCTTCAGTGGATCTGGCCTTTATTTTGTCAGAACTTTGACCCTACCAGGTACCATTCTTGTTGTGGCCACTCCGGGTCATTTAACTCTTCCCTGACCTCTCTGGTCTTATAGGACTGCTGCTCACACCACACAATCTGGAAAGACCACAAAATGATTTCAATGAAATTAAGAATTAATTGTACAAGAAAACATTAAAAATGTAATACATAGTTGTTAATTGTGAATGTGAAAATTCATGTTTTAACAACCAGTATTTGATTATATAATTTTTTACTTTAATGTATTTTGTGAAAATTCATGTTTTAACAACCAGTATTTGATTATATAATTTTTTTTACTTTAATATATTTAAGTTTAATAGATCATTTAAGATTTTAAAATAAAGATATCAAGGAAAGAAATCAAACAAGTAACATCCAACAGTCAACAAATTTCATTTATACCCAACATTTTAATCCCAGGATTTTTTCACTTTAAAGCATTTAGTCTAGCAAGTCTGTTTATAATAAATTTACTCAACTGAAACCTATTATTCATAAACTATCTGTTTTAATGTGGCATCACAGTACAGACTTTACATGTAACACGCTCTCATCAGCACACCTGGGAAGCTAACACCTCTGCATGCAGGTAGCTGCCATTACCTGGAGTTAAACCCTGTTTACACCTGGAGTCTTCCACTTAACTCTCACCTGTATTTGGCTAGTATAAAGCATCTCGCAAATCAGTTTTAAAGTGCATTTCCATTAGAAATATCTTTTTGAAACAGCCTTAGATTCTTTTTAATAATTTTTGTGCAAAAAAAAAAAAAAAAAAAAAAAAAAAAAAAAAAAAAAATTATGTCCACAAACATGTTTTGGTGTGTCTGTGCAGGCATCACTGGAAGTATTTAAAAGTTTGTTTTTTTTTTGTCTATCTAATCTATGCCACAAAGTTTTCAGCTTACTGGCCATTTGGGACACCACTTTCTTAAAATCTACTGGTCTGACTCAAGATGCACTTGTCCAAATAAAAATTTCAATATGACTTCGGGTGTTTTCCTGCAGGACCTTGATTTTGTTAAACACTTTTTTAGAATCATCATGTAACAGGAACATTTTTCAGAAAAAAAAAATCAATCAAATTGAAAGTTCTTTTGAAAACTTACAGTAAAAATCTATATGGCCATGTTGGACCACTAAATGAAAGTTTGTTGCATTCAATGCAGGCAGACAATGAAATGACTCAAAAATAAAATTCACAAGTCCCCATAATCATTCACCAACAACCAAATAGTGACCCAAAGTATCTGACAGCCTCCCCTGACTATATAAATGCTGAAATCATTCTCTCAGTGAACATTTTTAATTATTGAGTACATCGTTAGGTCATAGTTATTGTAAAAGTGTACTTGTACCAAAATAACAAACAAAATAACAAACAAATAATGAAATTATGAAAGTTATTAAAAATTAGAAACTTTAGAACTAAAAAACTGATATAGACTGGAATATTGTCTATGGATTTTGAGAGGACCATTAAAATGAAAACTGCTGACATTTCAAGGCAACTGAAATTTTTCTTAATAAAGGTATAATGCTCACTGAGTACTTATAAAGTAAAAAAAAATAATACTAATGATGATAATCATGATGATAATAAAAGGATTTCCTACTGTTCCTTTAGCTTTCATCTAGTGTCTATAATTCATTAAAAAATTAGTTTCAGAGATTACTGGTCCCGCCTCCATAACAGTGGATCAGCATGCATTTGCAATTGAATGTGGCAGAGGTACAATGTTTCCAGTAATCTCAGAAAGACAGGGCGCTATAAACCTACCTCTGGATCTTTCCGAATTTCAGCACATGGGGAGGATTTGTATCCATCAGAATCCCACAGATAGAATTTACCAAATATCTGAAAAATGTCAAACATTGAAAGTCAATCAGAGAACCAACTATCAATGACAATTTAATGTACAACAAAATGAAGCTTCCCAGCAGAGTATATGGTACATGAGAAATCTTAAATAAATTTCTACACTAAAAGAAATATGCTTCTGAAACTGATAATCTCCAAGGACTTAATATTCATCCTTGATATTAGCTGAGTGAGAATAAAGTGTTACATATTAAATCTATAAGCATTTTATATCAATTCCTAAAAAAGTATTGAAAAAACATAACTGAATAGAAGACATAAAACAAAGAAATCCATAGTCACATATTACTAGTAGGTCCACGAAAGATGGATGGTGAAAGAAGCAAGATGATTTCTTAAAATTATCTGCAATTGTCACTTCAAAAGATTATGCCAATCTAAAAACAAGGCACCAAAGCTATCAAATGTACACACATAAAGCAGAAAACAATGTTGATGTGCAAAAAATAGGGTTTAATCAATTTTAATACAATACTACATAATGTTTCACAGCATAATCACCAACATTTTTCAATTATGTACTACGTCACATGGACATTTAGAAAAGGAATCCAGTCAGACTGTGTATTTTAGTCCTTAAATTCATTCCAGTTAGTTTGAAGATAGTAAGTCACACAGTTATATATCCATTAATTTGTTGTGCTTATGGTGATAATTGGATGGTGAAGACAGACAACAGAAGTAGGTGATGGCTCATTGTATAGACAAACTGACAGCGATGGTGATATGGACAGACACAATGATCACAATATATACAGACACATGTAGTGTCTGTATATAAAAATTGGTAACAACAAAATATATTTTGAAGAGATTTTTGTACTTACATGAACAGCATGTACATATCCATATGTATTAGCAAGGTGTCTGGACAGCTCTGCGTCTTCTCTTAAAAGTTTTACTGCTACAGGTTGCTGTTTGGTCAAGTTCTGTTTGTTTCCATCAACTAACAAAACACAGGTGAGAACACAAAGGTAAAAAAGCAGCTGTAAACATAGTCTAGACCACTCCTTTATATGGGCAGTCATATCTTTGGTCTTATGTCTTGTTATCAATATATTAGTAAAATCCCTGAGGCCACACTTTGCGGCTGTGCAAATGTCTGTCTGTGGAATCTGCTTTAATTCCTGCAGACTTACTGTATTATTTCTGTTCTTTTACATGTAAATGTATATCCAAACTGTAATCCTGTACTCTGTTGTGGCTGGCTATTTTAGACCTCACAGAAGCTGAGATTTATAACTGATAGTCAGTGCTTATCATCAGAAGATTTTTTCCTGAAATAATATCTCCGAGTTCAATTCCTCTGTGCCCTTTGCCAATTGGTGTCTGTTGATTCCAAGTCCTTATGTTCAACCTGTAATATTTATACTATCCTAAGATATCATACATTTGAATACTTCATACACCTTGGGTAGAATAATCCTAATTAGTCTTAGATCAGAAAAGGTTGAAATCTAAAGACCTGCAGAACATCTACTCATTAGGATCTCACTGTCCACTTTTCTGTATTGTGCATTTGAGAGAGCCATAAACCCTAAATATTAATATATACCAATATACATATATTCCTTTCTGGGATTATTTGTAGTTCTGGCAACCATGTGTGCACATTTATTACCATTGTGTTATGTCTCCAGCACATGCATTTGCACGCATTTCCAGGTGGAACCAGGCAAACTGTGCCACAGGTAGAGCTCTGTGGCAACATCCATCAAGCTACAGCACCATTTGTACATTCCTTGTAGTGATCCTGAGGTACCTCTTTCGCCAGCAGACCCATTATCTGTGGAATGGAATACTTTGATGTTCCTGAACTCTCCTATATATGTCCTAAACCACTCTCAAACTGCCACTTGTCCAGTCATTAGTCATGATGAGAACAGGGGGAGGGGGCTGCAGTATTGGGATAAAAATCATATTTTGGGGAAAAAAATAATGATAACACAACTGTCACGGCAGACAAAAAAAGTCATCATGATAAAATTAGCTTAATTCTTAGGATATCAGTACTAATCTTCTCTTACTTTTATGAACAGAGAGAAAATATAAAACATATCCAGTATACTGGTGAACACAGGTAGCATGTGTGTCAGCAATGGATCAGGTTCCAGATGTTATCCTCAGCTGGCCTCTGGTTGTTCCTAGTATTACTTCTAGGAGTGAAAACAGTCGGCACCCAATGCAAATACATTACCTGCTCGATCCCTACCTGTCCACATTATCTCCTTATCACACCTTGTTAAGGAGATTTAGACTGCTCCTTATAACACCCAGGTTTTGTGCTGAGTGCTATTTTTTGCATTCATGTAATTGTACATGTAGTTGAGGGCAAGGTAAAAAGTTTCAGAACTAATACTGTAAACACATAACTATGCTGTACATTTTTTTTTCAAAGGTCATTTGGCATGCAATTTAGTTATGTTCTACAAGATCATTTATCTGTTAAGTGAAATTGCTACGAGAAACATTTTGAACTTCTTTAATACCAGGATATACAGAGTAAGAAGTTGATATCTAGATATATGTTTCATTTTCCCCATTTATATTAACTGATATTACTAATTGGTTTAACAAGAATGCTTGTATGTTTGCATTGGTTCTTAAAAGGTCGACATATGTATGTTCAAACACTATCTCTGCAGGCCCGTAGCCAGGGGGGGGGGTTCGGGGGGTTCGAAAGAACCGCCCCTTTTGCTAAGAAAAGGTCCACTTAGGGTAAAATTTGATCTAGGTATATGAAGTTTTGCTGGAAAAAGGTCCACATTTTCATAAAAAGAACCCCCCTTTTCAAAACCCTGGCTACGGGCCTGCTCTGTATAATTGCCTATCACTCAGCAAACCAGTTCCCAGCAGTATTAACCTGAGAGTGCAATTCCAGCAGTGCCATGTACAGAAGAGGTAAAGGTTGGATTACAGATCACTGCTTAGCATCATTTAATGCATAACATAATACCCCTGGATCAGTGAAAACTTCAGGTGAAACATAAATGTCTGACCTGAGCTGAAGTCTGATAAGGTTATAGATAGAGATCTCGGGCAGGAAAAAAAACTGATACATTGAATTTTGCTAAGATTGTCAATAATTTTCATAATTATATCAAATGCATCAATAATTATATATGATTACCAAGCACCAATGTACTATAGAAAAACAACTAAAAATACTGAACAAAATTATTTTCAAACACAACTTATCTTAATTGTAATAAAATGTGTAAATTGTAAAACTTACAATTGTGCTCTATAGTAAATTTTCACTGAGTCTTGTAAAAAGGAAGATCTTGAATGCCTTTCAGACAGAAGCAGTAGATTAATATTAACTATTTTAAATAACACAACAGAAATCTTAATATATAACACAACAGAAATCTTAATATACACCATCCATTCATACCAAGGCCAGACAGTTGCTCTGAGCAATAGCTATAAACTGGACACATCCTTTCATCCTTTTATGTGGACTCTTTGCATACCCTGGGGCATTCCTTAAGAACATCCAGCACTTCTAAGGTTAGCAAGTGCGCATTGGGAAAATGCCAAGAATTAAAACCCTTTCAAAATTAATATATTACTGCAACATACATGCATTTCATATCTGAATTTTGCATTTATGAGGAACACAAATTTGACATATGAGGATATGTACTCTGCTCATGATGGTATTCTCAGTGCAGGACATCCCACTGGTCACAGATTTAACATATTTGTTTCTGAATGTTCAATTTGAGCTCGCACTAATACTGAACATAATCTAAATTCTAAATATACTCTAATTTCTAATTTGGCAAAAGAAAAAAATTCAATGTAATATTTGACTAAAATTTACCAAAAATATCACCAGTTTGTTAAAAAAATTTATTTAACTTGATTAATTTTATCTCTCAGGGAATGGAGGGCATAATTTAGGCATTCTTTTACTGTATTCAGTATGATGATGCAGATTATGATACACTTCACAAAATTTTTACCTATGTAAAACACTTAATATATCATATTTTATCAATCCTAGCGCCTATGAATTTAAGTGGTGACCGTGTTTATAGAAAATAAAAACCCAAGTTACCAACCAGGTGTACACAGACTGATCATGTTCTATGGCTAAGTGCAGAGTGTGACCTATGATCTCTTCAACACACTCCCAGAGTGTACAAATCAATGCAGAGATGTTAAGAATTTGTAATCCAGATTTCTGAATTTTTGTCATATCTGTGGAGCATGCCATAAATGTTAAAGCACATTTCACAATCAAATCAAATTACTCGAGGGTGAAGAAAAGACATTTCCCAAAAGAGGTGCTTACTGCTGCAGTAAAGAATCAAATTCCGCCCTAACGGGACATTCAGAGATTACAAATTAAGAGGTCTGATTCAGAGGCATATATTTTTAATCTTGGTCTGCTCCTCGGCACACGTTTAGTCATCACTTATAATCACACATTACTTAAAAGTCAAGGTAGATGAAGATAAATAGATATTATTTAATAACAGGCATATATATATATATATATATATATATATATATATATATATATATATATATATATATATATATATATATATATATATATATATATAGTATACTTGATAATAAAGAAAGATTTTCAAATTCATCAGGCTAATCAAAAAAAAAATACACATATACAAATTTAACTTTAACTGAATGAGATTTGTAAAAGTGTGATAATTCATCAACAGATCATCCACTATTAAGTCAATGCATTGTGAGCCAGGACCAGCTTGGGTGTGAGTGTTGTGCACTGTGCAGAACAACTATAAGAGGAGAAGATTGTAATAAATGTGGTAGATAAAACTGTGGTAGATGTGAATAGCTAAAAGAACTGCCTGACAAATGTAGCATTTCATCTACTCTAACTGCGACAGTAATATAAATGCATAGGACTATGTTTTTCAGTTTTTAAAAAATGTAGCATTTAATTTAGCAATGACCAAAATGTCGCTCATTTTTATCATCTTCATTTACATATTAATCTTTTTTCATTTATTCAGTAATTAAGTCATTTAAATGAAAATTAACTCCAAAATAGTGTTCATATTACCCCCTTTTGCATTCATATCACATATTTTGTGCCTTTGACCATGTTTGTCAAATTTAAATTCTTTCTTGTTATCTTTGTAAGAAATTGACTTGAGATGGATGGGAAGAAATCAAATCTTCCAGTTACAAAATTTATTATAAAAATAATGACTGAAATGTACATATATATAAATATAGGTGTAAACATTATACAAATACGGCCATTATGCATGTATAATTGTAAGCACTAGGAAGCAATACAATAGAGACAAGGATCCAGGAAGAGCACTTCGTATATATCCCTGTCACATGATGTTACAATAGACTACTAAGCATATTTTGATCAAAGGGCTTTGTGTAAACCCCTTGTTCTGATTAACATTTATCTGGGACTAAATGTCATTTTCTGAATGAAAAAATGAATATAAAACAGCTTCAAAAACAGAACATAGCAAACAAATTTTATAACAGCTATTGTGTTTCTAGGCTGATTTCAATGGCCTTATTTCTTCTGAAATATCTATTGAAACAAGTCAAACTTTTCTTTGTTTTGAAGAACAGTTATTTCAATTTGCATCTCAGAATCAATCTATTCCACCAAAATACATCCACAAAACACAAAAATATCTGACAAACTTGTCCAGATGCAAATACAGCATTATTGTTCCTTTCAGTGATGTTTCACCATAGGTTTTCAAATGAAGTTCTTGACAAAATATTTATTAGTAAGTGTGTAACAGGTAAGTTAACATTTGACACATCTGCAAAAACATTGGCCTGACATATTGGTGTTAGAAATATTTTTGCACATTGCTGATAATATATGTATACTTCCCTATGTTATTCTCTTGAGATATATTTTTCCAATTTATTGCATTAATTTCAAATCCTGTTCCAACCTTAGTCATCCTAAAAAAAAAGGTTGAGAAATAACCATCATATACATGACAAAAGTTTTATAAGTAAATAAATAGTCAGGTATATGTATATAAAATTAGAAAGAAAAGAACAGGTAAATTATAAGATTTTCCTGGGCAAATGGCAGCAAATGTGTTTCAATGTATTTTAATAGTGAGTATTCAAAATTAATGTTGGTTAGTTTATTCACCAAATTTACTGAGAGAGAGAGAGAGAGAGAGAGAGAGAGAGAGAGAGAGAGAACTCACCCATTCATCATCATCAGCCCCCTGGGTGTCCTCCATTTCCTCATGTTGCTGACTCTTCACTGTCATTATCTTGTCTGTCCAAGAGGTACCCACCACCTCCCCTCCTGCATAATTGGACACCGTGGATTTCAGGGTGTCTAGCTTGGATATACTGCCTGACAACAGTAAACGGTCACCATTCCATAATTTCTGTATGTTTTTATATGTTAACCACAATATCATTGCCAGGATGTGACCCATTATCATTATTATCCAATACTTATCTATCAGTATTTAATCATTAATTTTAATATTTATTCATTTTAACTCTTTTTAATGAAAATGTGGCAGATTATTGTAAAGAATGATTAATTGGAATAAATTTTACTGATTAAAATTAACTTGCAATTAAGTTAGAGCCTGTTTGGTATGAAGACTTACTAATAAAAGGTCCATTCCCCGAGGTTTTAACACGTACATCATCCCCCTCCACCAGCTCCAAATGTTCCACAGCCTGCTCCGTCACCCAGAATGACAGACAGTTCTGTGGTCTGTGACGTGTCACTAAAGCATCCAACTCCTGCTTTGACACTATTTTTGCCACCTCATCAATAGTAAGTCTGTCAGTGTCTCCTTTGGCTTCTACCTCTGTGATAAAGATGACAATAAGGATACATAAACAAGTCTGAGGACAGTTTGTGTTATTCTGAAAGGGAATCTGCATGGCTTAACTTGCTGCCCAGTTTAGTTTAGTTTTTCCTTATTTTTGGTACATATGTTTTGTGTCTTGTGAGGATGGTCATGCAGAATGGGCTTGTGAAAAAATATCTTAACTTCTGCCCTATAACCAACACATAAAATGAAAAAAAGACATTTTCCAGGATTGCACATATATATATATATATATATATATATATATATATATATATATATATATATATATATATATATATATATATATATATATATATATATATATATATATATATATATATATATATGTCAATTTTCTTACTGTAAGAAGAGTTCAGAAATCCAGTATTCACTTTCTTGGTCTCACTGAAATTTGGTTCAATTTCCTTTCCTGACCTGTCAAACTGGCGTCTGTGGGCTCTACTCACACTGATGTGAAACACAAAATACCTGGTCTGAAATTGTAGAGTGAAACCTTACTTAACATCAAAAACTGCTCTAGATATGGTTGTTTATGTCTATATAGAGAGGCATTTTGAATAACCCAATGATTAAGTAAAATAAGAAATGGGGGTAACAATAATTTGGTATTTGTGTTAAAAAAATCATGCCCTACAAGTATAAGCTTGGATTGTGTGTTCTCCTCATTGGTCAACCCTGAACATTTTAGGTATAAAAGTGAAAGTTTTGATATTATCAAATCAAACACTTGATTGACAGACACTGGGATCTGTCAGAAGTCACAAAGACAGGCATGGCATTTTTTCACTAAAGATTATAATTTTTCTTGCGTATCATAAGTAATAAAGGTAGTGTTCACTGTTACAGAATTTTCAGCATTTATTACAAGCATCACATTCCTAAAATATCCCAAATTTCATTACAATATCTTCAAAACTGTTGAAGTTTTCGAACTTTGAAATAAGTAACATTTTTTTTTTATCCACACCAGAGCAACAACAGTAAAAAGGATCCTAGGATCCCTAAAAGGTGGTGCTGTCCCTGGACAATTCTATTTTTTTTCCACATAAAGAATAATATAATCCTTTTATATTGCTGTGCATGAGGGCAGAGTTTTTATTAATTTATTAAATTTATATTTAGTATCAATATTCAATATCCAGACAATGACATAGACCCCCCATGGAGGTGGTGTCCCTGTGAGTGAGCTAGTCTTGACAGAGAGCTAATTGAGGAGATGCGCAACAGGTACCCGTCTACAACATCTAGTTTAATTACTGTGTTCTATATCTGTGATGACAGAGGCAAACTCTCCAACCTTTTCTGACTTGACATCTGTTATGACATGCCTTGACCTGGCTTGTATAGTGCCCTCCAACAGAATTCCCTGGCCTCTGGATAATAAATACGTACAGTGTTTTAGAAGAATCATACTAATTAAGTTATTATTCATATAAACAGATAAAATAGTATGTTCTAAATGTAAAGAGCTTCACGCTCAACTGTCACCCTGATTTGTTAACAAACCTGGTAAATGCAATTGGACTAGTACTTAGTATATGCATTATTGGGAATCCATGCTTGCTTTATACTAAGATCTAATAAACGGATATATTAGATCTTAGCTTTATATTCAATAAGTCAGATACTGGGGGACTTGCCGGGTTGTGTTATGTAGCCAGTCGTGTTTAAAGATCAAAATATACTACAATGAATCACATTTGATTGATATGTGACAACTTACCAGTTAAATTGTTTTGGTATTTCACTACACAGATAGACGAGTGTTGAGTTTTCATTGCATCAGGGAAACGTTCGGTAACTAGGGTATAGGCACTAGTATATAGTATGCAGTAATGAACAAGTGTTTTCTGTAGTCAATCTCGGCATTGTAGAATAAGAGCATTATTATATGTACTTATATGATATTTGAAAAAAATAGAGGACTCTGGTTCTTTTCACTCTGCCACACTTGAAATTAGAATGAATTTACCCTAAATCTATGCAAGAAACCCATAGGATCTGTTATTCTACATTCTATATATAGAGCCTACTGTAAGTACAAATTGCCAAGATGTCCTTGACAAACAGAATTGCAACTACTTTCTCAATAAATTCATGTTTACGTCAACAACATTATTATTTATTGTACAGGTACATGTACATGTATTTCTACTTGAGGCCAGCTGTAACGAATAATGAAGTTATTGCCCTTGTTGCTTACCTGTTCACTTATCAATCCAGTACTCTATTCACTTGTTAATTCTACTGAGACTGACAGTGATGATGCAGGGGTCATATATAATTACATACATGTACCTGGGTTTGTTCATTGAGAAGTTTATTCTTGTAAAGTCGAGCAAAAGCAATGTCCTCACTGAGTGGATTAACTTTAACTTACTCTTGATATTGCCTCGGTTCCCAAGTCCCACCCAAATTGTGATTTTGTACTGGCAAAGATTGCAGCGGTTTATTATCGTAGATCCGACTCATACCTTTTCCCGTGAACTATATGTACAAAGCGAGGTTGGTGTGGCGAGGCCTTTTCCTCTTTTCCTTTCGTTCTCTCCAAGACAAGCCTGTGTCCCTTACATCATATTCTTATTATGCCCATTTTGTTTATTCATATTGATGCAATCGGTCATATAGGCTTAATGCAAAAGTGTTTTTTCTATTGTTGTATCAGATTTATTCATCGCAATATATTTGAATCACACTTTTTGTTTTTTCGGAACGTTGTAAGCAACATGACCAACCTTGACCTTAAAATGTCGACTGCTGCGTTAGGCAGACGTGCTTTACAAGTTTACCGTGTTGTGGCGGCGAACGAAATATTGGGTTGCCGTTGTTTAACGTACTCTTTATATCGAAGTTTCAGCCAAACAAGTACACTAAGAAAGGTAGTCGTATAGCTGTGGAAGTTTATACAATATACTAACGTTAGTACTACATAGACTGTTGCTTGCCAGTAAATTTACATACTATTATTATTAAGACTATTGCCACAGCATGCCATGCATTATGTGAATATGACCTCAGAGTCAATCACCACTTGCATCTTAAAATGCCTGAAAATGTAATCAAAGTTTTTTTTTTTTTGTCTTGAGCACTCTTATTCACGTTTTCTGAATAAACAGATTAACACACACACACATTATCTATCTATCTATCTATCTATCTATCTATCTATATATATATCTATCTATCTATCTATCTATCTATATATATATATATATATATATATATATATATATATATATATATATATATATATATATATATCCCATTTTATTTTATTTTATTATATCTGACAGCTTGTGAAACTGTTTAACAGAACCCCAATTACCTCTCATCGTCTCACCTTGCACACTCCTTTAAAGCCAACTAGTTTTTCTGTCCATTCTTTAATGGATATGTTACTTAACAGTCCCCTATAGTATAACCGGTACACAGCAAGATTATCTAATCTTACCAGAGGCTCTGTCAACAGGAAAACTTGTTGGCTTTACAGGAGTTTACAGATTGAGATTTGAGAACTCCCATATATAACAGTAGATGTGCAGGCTGGTTGTCATTTTACAGTTTTTAGGCTATTTGCTTTCATTAGATAGCAGAGCCAGTAAATACCAGAAAGTTAGTACAAAAAACTGTAAAACTTAGCCCAAAACTGACATAGTGCTAACACTCTGTGTCTGTAGCTGCAAAAATATGTATGTTGAAAAAATAGGTACATTTCATATGTGTACAAGTATTCTAATGATGACTGCCAAATAAAATGAAACTCCAGAATTACTGTAAGAATTGACACCAAGATAATTATTTAAAATTTATTTTAACACAAATTGGAGAGTTGTAATATGATGATAGGGTAGGGTATACTTTTGAAGGTAAACTTTTGATGACACCAGTCTTCTCTTGTGTCTCCATTGTGAAGCTCATCAGATTATCTAGGCCTCAGCTATAATGCTTCATTCATGAGGAACTTTCAAGACTTTATGAGACCCTGGTAGCCATACAGGGTTGGAAACTGGTAATCTGAATGAGTTCATCCAAAATAATAGCACAAAACTCAAGAAATTTTTATGTAAAGACACAGATGTGTCTGCACATATTGCCATCACCTGCATCTGTTGTCGCTGTCGCTGGCACTTTCATTGTAAACACGATAAGTGGAAGGCAGTTTTACTTTTTGGCTTTTTTGGATCTTTATTTTCTTTTTTTTTTTTATATAATTATTATTATTTGGATATGGTAAACCTTAATAAATTGGTGGATGAAAAATTGTTGAAGTTTCTAGGAAAATTCTTTTCCTTTTTTTTTTCTTTTTGCTATATAAGTCTATTACCATTTTTTTTTTTTTTTTGTCTTTAAAATCATTCTCATGCCACCCCCTTTTTTTATTACTCTAAAAAAATTTCTGCTTTTCTATGTTTATTGATCACTAGACGTACCTATTTTGGCAGACTAACATATTTTCATATGACACATGACTGCCAATTTAAAAATAAAATGAAGTGTACGAATGCACTTAAACACTATTCAGTATTGTTTTCCAGAATCAAAGGGGTAAAGGCTCACCTGGTCACCACAGAGTAGCCACGTCCAAGGTGCCAGATACAGGCTATGATTGGATAGGTCCTCCTAACAAAGACTCCAACCTTCGACCTGTTAAGTTCCACATATGCAAGGATGAAACTCCCACAGAAAGAAATTACAGAGAAAGGAGACAAGAGTTGCAGAAGTGGAACCAGAACTTCTGGGCAGAGCATAACACAAGTTTTTATGGGGTTTGTGGTCTATTATATATTATTATATGTAGTAGAAAAAGTAAAGCTTGATAACCTCAAAAAGCAAGATCAGATGGATTTACAATTTACACCTGGTCTTTACTGTTCTGTTCAAGTCTGAAATGATCCCCCCCCCCCCCCATGCATATGGCCAGAAAAAAACTTCAGATCATTACAAGAGGGCTGAGATGTTATCTTGAAAGTTTTTTCAAGTTGGATGCCTAACAAGTGTAGGCACTGAAGGTCACCCCTGATAAGATTTCAATGTGATAAGTGACAACTTTTGTCTCTTAGATACAACTTACTATCTAATATTTTTTTAAAGAATATCATGAAAGATGAATCCTGAGAAAATTCAGTGAATATGATAATTTTCAGGCCAGAGAAAGATTTGTAAAAGAAAAATTAGCTGAAATTGGGCCCACCTTACCAGATGGAACTCCAAGAAAGCTTACCACTTCAGAGATGTCAGAGTTCTATAGATGTTTTCTTAATGAAAACTACAGGAGACATGTTGAATATAACAAGTAGGTTTTTGTTCTATAAAATTTGGTTGAATGCTTTTTAGTATCAGAAACGGGTTATTTTATCTGAGAATTGCCATCATTTGTATAAACCATTCAAACAATAAGTTTATTTTCACCATGAAATTGCATATTAGAAAATAAATCATGAAATTAGTAACTTGATGAATATATATAGTCCCAAGAAAAGTTTATGAAGATAAGGCATCCTTTTGAGATAATATACACATTTTGGAAAAACTGTTGTGGACTATGTTTGTAGTCCTTGTTTGTGCTTTAGAGAAGGGAGGAGCTTTTGGGTATACTAGTACTGCTGTTTTACCAAGTTCATAAATGATTGCTGACATTTTCAGAAACCATGCCTTATTAAATTTTATTAATTGTGGTGCTTACTTCTTTCAGAGAGTGGTATAAGAGAAATATCTCACTTCTATGGCCAGCAGTCAAAGTGAATATAGAAAGGCTGTTATGGAAAAAGAAAGCTAAAGAGACATCCTGATCAGCAGAGGGAGTTGCTGTCACATTTAAAAATTGGACAAAAACAGCAGGAAGACAGAGAAACAGTCCCCCCAGTGCCCTTTTAAAACCCTAAATTTTTAGGAATCCTATGAAGGTCCCTTTATTTCAGTGAGATTCCTGTAATTCTTGAAGTTTTCAATTTTTTAAGGTAATTGAAGTCAGGCCATTGATGTCCTTTTCTGAGGGATGTTAAGAATTTATAGACCTGCTGATAAAATATAAATGGATCTTTTTGGAACAACACAATGATTTAAAGAAGCTTGTAGATAAAGAGTTGCATAAGCTAGTATTGCTTGTGATTAGTAATCTTTTTGGCGTGATATTTTGGAATTTTGTCAGAAAAATATTTTAAATCATATCAAGATGAAAGGTAAGCACTTTTGTCCAAGGGTTGGAAGCTGCCCAATATTTAAATGCAAAAAGGAAAATAATTAAATTATTTACATGTGCATCAATTTGTTAAATAGGGAAGTAAGGCATTAGTCATAGACTCATAGTGTAGTTCACATTTTATTTCTGCTATTTATATGAAAATGTTATATATCTTTTGAGCTAGATGCATGTGCAATGACATTGATATGAGCTATAAAAGAAGTGCACACTTTTTATCCCAACCTGTGTTCAGTGTACTAGAAATGCATTGATTGTATATTGTGTCATCAATGACATTTAAATAAATCGACAAAAAAGTAATTTATATAAAGTAATGTATATTTAAAGTGTAAAATTTAAGTTAAACAGTTTGTATATTTTGTCTTAAGCAGACACTGGGATTTGAGTGCTTTTTTTCATAAGTACTAGTATATTGAAGGATATCTTTATGACACGTGTCACTTAAATTATTCATTCTTCATCATAAAAAGTATAATCATAAAAATCATAAAAAGATCTTTTCTTAAATAAACAACTCCCATCTGCACTTGTGTGATATATAACATATAGATTTTTCAATGATAATTCCTACCTAAACTAAAAAGTAGCACATTTTCAATGATAAGTAATTAAGAATAATAAGAATAATATGATCATATAAAATCATCACTTTTGAATAAATCTATTTATATCACAGATAATCTTTCTAAAGGCATCAAATTTAAAGAAATGGGATTTATGTATCAGAACAAAAACACTTTTTTTTTTGCAATCCAAAATGTCAGAAACTTAATAAATGGCAGTTAAAATTGATCACCTTACAAAATATTTAAATTTGTTAAATTACCATATTCCATTTTAAAATGTATTGTAATGATAAATTATTTCTCCATATTGTATGAAGTTCATATTCGCTAGGTAACAATTTTTCCAGGGATTGGAAATATTTTTTTTTAGTTTGTCATTGCCTTTGAACCCTTTTTGTGCTAATATGGTCCAAGTTTGTACAATCATGTTTTATTAACTAGGGCTCTCTTTTAAAACCAAATACTTTTCAACCTCTGCAGCCACATCAAGTCTCTCTAGCTCTATCATGAGTCTGTGGAATTCTTGGAGAGTTTTGTTCTGTTTCTCCCACATGCGTAGGATCTGACCCGTGGGACTGGACACCCCAATTCTGGACTCCAGCCAGACAATGGTGGGATAGTCTAAGCCCATTCTACTGGCTACCATATGCCAGTCTTGGCCAAGGGGAGTGGACGGGTCAAGAGCAATGACCAGCTTGGAACGAAGAGCATGTGGGAAAACTGAGTAAGTCTTCAATGAAGTGGAGGTTAAATCGGCTGTATCAAGCTGAAATACACAGTAAAGGGTAATTATTATCAGAGTAGAAATCTTTGAAGATAATTATTCCTACAGGATTTTTTAAACATTGACATTTTACATGTGTACTATATTATTACCTACGCCAAAGTGGTTTTGTTCACACACACACACCCACACACAC